>OX639993.1:134890598-134996091 GCA_951828415.1 Anomoia purmunda | reverse complement strand
TTGCTGCTGCTCGCTAACTGACTGCCTGGCATTGTGACCGCATGCAATCAAACAAGCCAACCAACCAAACTAAGCACCAACGACCGATCAGTTGCCCAACAAAACCAACATGCAATCGAGGAGCTCACATTTACAAACAGACGCACACATACACGCTCAATCCCAGTCAGCGGAGGTGTCAACGCAAGCCGCCGCATACCACAAAACTAATATTGTGTTAGTGTTGATGTTGTTGCAGTGGTATGTTCGCGATTGTACATTCAAGTTGTCGGCAGAGCTGCTGTTGTTTTTGTTAAATGTTGTCAAGTGGATATCATTGATTGATTTAGCTGTCAATTGCATAATCACTCAAGCAATATTGTTAAAGTCATTGTTACGGTGACACTGTTCCTGTTAGTTGTGCTGTATGTTGGATGTTTGTTGTTGTTACATAGTTACATACGTACGCATCTATATCGTATTATGCTTTCCACTCATTGCTAGATGTTTCCCCTTTGTTTTTATTATATATGTGTAACCCTTTGCTTGTTTTAGCTGTGCGTTGGCCGCACGAAAATCTTATTGCCGAATAGCAGCTGTAGCGGTACATGGCGTATACGTAACATATTTAATGTTACCACACACATATTTTTATTTTTAATTTTCTTAAGCAGCTGTGTACTGAAAATTGTCCGATAAAAATAACTACCCGAAGCGTTTGCGGTTATTTTTGTTAGTGTTGTCTGCGTAATTTTTCACATGCAATGTTTGCTATAAGATAAGTGTAGCTGTTTCCGGACTATTGAAATTAAATGAAATTTAATACTGGTTTCTATGCGTCCAGAGGCTTTTTGTTGCCTTTTATGTTTAACAGAATTTAAAAAGTTATTCCGAAATTTTACTATTTCGCATTTCTCCAAAAACCATATTTGTTTCCAATTCCGAGCGAAAATTATATCCGGTTCTTAATTCCGTGCATGCCTCCTTTTGTGAACGGCGTAGCTGGTTCATTGTCAAGGCGGGTAAGAGCTCACATGTGGTACCTAAGGACTTCAAACCAATCAACCTCCGGTATTATCTTTTGAAAACTCTTAAGAGACTAATTGAACTGCATATAAAAAATGGGATTCCTCGTGAAGGATTGTCGCATGTTCAGCACGCATACTCGAAACAGTCCTGCACATGGTTGTTAATGTCATAGAGGTGACTCTTGAAAACTTCGCAGTTGGTGCCTTTCTGGATATAGAGGAGGCCTTTAATAGCGTACAAACTTAGAATATAGTCGGATCCCTGAATGAGCTTGGGGTCGATTCGGGCCAATAAAGCTCATCTACAGCCAGCTCTGGGTTAGAGCCGTCATTGTAGAAGCGTGGGTCGTTGTTTTCAATGGTATCCTAAAGGAGTTGGAAGTAGAGGCTGCTGGGTCATTGCCTATACGAACGATGTGGCACTTATTGTGGCATCTGGTTTGACTTCATGCAGGGATACCTAAATATGATCGTTAAGTGGTTCACGGGGTATGGATTCGCTTTTTGTTCTAGCAAGATGGAGGTCGCCCTTTTTACTAAAAAGTCCAAATGACCTGATGCCTGACCTCCTGCCAATCGGCTGTATCCCACTTTTACTTTCTGAACGAGTCAGGAGTTGCATGGCTGATGAGCACCCCTGAAGTATTTACTCCAAGCAAGGAGAGGGAAAAAAGAACCTCTGGCCGGTATTGGTCCCAAGCCGTTCAAAGGAGATCCGGTCACTAACTAAGCGATGACCATGAAGTTCGTATATAATATAAAGAATGGTTGTCTACCTGAGCGATAATCTGAAATATATAAATAATACTCATTCATATTTACTCAAAGAAAATAATAGCTTTCGCTTGCCACTATAAACAGATGTGGAAAAAATGAATATATTCTACAAGGGATTGAAGTGTTTTAACGAACTGCAGCCGGAAATCAGATATTGTGATAGCGTTATCAATTTCAAAAGATTACTAGTTGATCACTGTCGAACACTACCTACGAAGACCGAACTGAACCAACATTAACAGCAATGAAGGTGCACCTAGGAAACCAGTCTTTTCCCAGCAGTGCGGACCTGGAACACGTACTTTCAGGCCGTCTGTTCAGTATGAGAGCCAGCGTCTAATTGGTTCGGAATTTCGTAATTTATGTAATATATATATATAGTATTAAAATAATAAAATCAAATAATAATAATACAACTTAACTGTCACAATTTATAACCAGGTTTTCAGTAGGGACGCTACAAAAGTAGACTGATAGTGACAGCAAACGATGCCATATTTTTCCCCACTCTTTTGACATTTCTCTTCAGTCAGGTTTGCCATTTCATCATGGAAAGACATACGATCCAAAAACGAGTCGAAATCATTAAAATTTACTACCGAAATTCGGAGTCAATGGCCTCAACTTTAAGAGCGCTTCGTCCAATTTATGGTCGTCGACGTTTCTGGCTAAATGCCTTCGTCAATAAGCAAAATATGCGTTATTGGACAGGCAGCAATCCACACGTACTCCATGAGTCAACACTGCATCCCGAAAAAATTACGGGTTGGTGCGGTTTATGGACCGGCGGCGTCATTGGGCCGTACTTCTTCCGTGATGATCAAGACCGGCACGTTAGGTTAGGTTAGGTTGGAGTGGCAGCCGCCTTCAGCGGCTCACTTAGGCCAATATTTGGCCCATTGTGTTACCACAAGAAAAGTTTTGTACCATCCCAAAAAGAAGAATTACCCCTTACTGAACCAGTTTGCCTCATTGATAAACTTCAACAGACAATTTACCTCGGTGCTAGAAACCTTACTAAGGTCATCCAGAAACGGTGATCCCAGATGTCGCATCCTGCTTTTACACAGTGCAGGGCACTTACACAGTAGATGCAAGATCGTTTCCTCCTCCTCGTCATTTCTTGCAGCTCCTACAGCATCTTCGGAAGGGCACTCCCAACCTTTCAGCATGTATACCTATCAGACAGTGCCCTGTTAGAGCCCCGATCACATTCGAAATGTTTTCCCTTCTTAGAGAGAGAACGCTGCGCGACCGTTTTCCGATCCCATTTAGGCCACGTCTGCCTTGAGGTTCGACAGGCCGTATTTTGCCTCCATCTATTGTCAGCTTGTTTATATGTAAAATCTCTGAGTAGCATTTTGCAAGTGGCAAACGGCATACCAATGCGTTCTTTATCCTGAAGAATCTGCTTGGTCGTACCTTGTCTTGCAAGTTCATCTGCCATGCAGTTTCCCTCTATGTCCCGGTGACCAGGGACCCAAATGAGGTACAGTCTGTTCTGCTTAGCCATCTCCTGTAGAGATCGGCGGCAGTCCAGCGCGATATTCGAGTTAAACGTGAGAGAGCTCAGAGCTTTGATTGCAGCCTGGCTGTCACTAAAAATGAAGATGTCTCTTCCTGTAATCCCGGTCCCTATACTCTTCACCGCTTCCATGATAGCTGAGACCTCAGCCTGGAAGACGCTGCAGTGATCTGGTAACCTAAAGGAAATTTGCAGGAGAGGGTTTCGTGAGAAAACGCCCCCTCCCACCTGATTATCGAGTTTCGAGCCATCTGTATAGATGACAATGCTCTCAGGTGGAGTGTGAAACTCAGGTTTCCACTCCTCTCTGCTTGGAATTCGTGTAGTAAAGTTACTTTCATTTACCGATGTCCAAGCACACCGGTCCGTGCTGCTCGGAATAGAGCAGAACTTGTTCAAAATACTAGAGTGCCCTTGGCATTCAGGGTGCCACTGGGATGTCTCTCTTAGTCTCAAAGCAGTCATCGCTGCCGTCTGTTGTCCGACCAAATCTAAAGGAAGGAGGTCTAAAATGGCGTTCAAAGCCTCATTTGGCGTGGTTCTGAGCGCCCCGCTTATGCAGATCATACTAGATCTCTGCACCTTGGTGAGTAATCTGAGGTTAACCTCTTTGTCTAAAGCGGGCCACCATACGATCACCCCATATAGGAGAATTGGTCTGACGACCGCTGTGAAAATCCACCGACAGATCTGGGGGTTAAGACCCCATTTCCTGCCTATGGCTCTCTTACAAGTATAGAGGGCTATGGAAGCCTTTTCATGACGTTGAACCAGGTTCTCTTTCCAGTTCAGCTTCCTATCTAAAACAACGCCTAAAAATTTGGCACTTGTAGAAATACTTAACCGGGTACCATTTAGTACCGGTGGGGTCACCGAAGGCACTTTATACCTTCTCGTGAAGAGTACGAGTTCCACTTTACTTGAGCTGACCCTGAGCCCGCATTGGGTGGACCACTTGGATACCTCCCGAAGCGCTCGTTGCATCAGCTCGCATAGTGTCTGCGGAAACTTTCCCCTGAGTGCGATCGCGACGTCATCAGCGTACGCGACAACTTTTGCGCCACCCCATACCGTATCTCGCAGTAGCGTATTAACGGTGAGGTTCCACAGAAGTGGGGATAGGACACCTCCTTGTGGCGTCCCCCTCGACACGTGCCGCGACAATTCGCTCGCACCCAGCTTAGACTTTACTACTCTGCAACTGAGTAGCTGGCCTATAAACTCAACCAGTGAGCATTCGGCTCCTAGATCCCTAACGGCGCCAGTTATGGCTTCTGGAAGCACATTATTGAAGGCGCCTTCAATGTCCAGGAAGGCTACAAGACAGAATTCCTTGGCACTGAGAGACTTCTCAATATAGCCGACCAAACTATGGAGTGCAGTCTCAGTAGATTTGCCTTTGCGGTAGGCATGCTGGTCATTAGACAGTAGTCGACTGTCTATGGTATCGGACAGGTGGCAACTAACAATCCTTTCAAGTGCCTTAAGAGCAAATGATGATAGACTGATAGGCCTAAGATCCTTTGGATTAGTATATGAGGCCTTACCAGCTTTAGGAATAAAAACAGCCGTGACATTTCTCCATGCCAACGGTATATGATTAAGTTTGAAACAGGCTCTGAAAATAGTAGAGAGCCATTTTGCAGACACCTCCAGTGTCTTAATTAGCTGAGCAGGTATTATCCCATCCGGCCCTGCAGATTTGTATGGCTTAAAGCTTTGAATAGCCCATCTAACCTTTTCTTCCGAAACCGGTATGCTGACGGGGTTGGAATAAATAAACGGAGGAGTTCTTTCCTCCGCAGTTGTGTTCCCAGGGAAGTGAGTATCCAGTAGCAGTTCAAGGGTTTCTTTTCCCGTGGAGGTCCAGGAACCGTCTTGCCTCTGCAAGAAACCTATCGGGTTAGAGGATCCTGAGAGAATCTTCCTTAGCCTGGCTGTCTCGGAAACACCCTCGATGCCGCCACAGAAGTTTCTCCACGAAGATCTCTTTGCCGCCCTTAAAGCTTTTTTATAGGTCTGGAGAGACTTTTTGTACTCCTGCCATACTAGTTCGAGATTAAGTCTTTTGGCTTTGTTGAAACTTTTCCTACAAGATTTGCGTAGCGAGTCCAACTCACGTGACCACCAATGGGGTTTACGTTTGCCCCATTGTTTAGATTCAGGGCAAGCCTGCTCTAGGGCATTTGAGCAGGTCATCGTAAAAACGTTCACCATGTTCTCTAGATCCCCGATGCAGTTAGGTTCAATAAGAGGTTCGCTGGTCAGCCTATCCTCAAATAACCTTTTATAAGAGCGCCAATCCGTGTTTTTTAGGTTTTTGCGCACTTTTGGGCTGGTAAAAGAAAAGTTCAATACGATTTCAATATAACGATGATCAGAGAAGGAGTGTTCGTCTAGAACCTGCCAACTCTCGATCAGTTCAGATAGATTAACACTACATAGAGTTATATCCAAAACTTCTTTACGATTCCTAGTAATGAAGGTGGGATCCCTACCTTTGTTGCATATAAGTAGGTTAGTAGTTAGAAGGTAGTTAAAAAGTAACTCACCTCGATCATTAATGTCCGTGCTCCCCCAGTTGACATGGTGAGCATTAGCGTCGCTGCCGACCAACATGTGTCCGCTCTCATACCTGGATATCAAGTTCCGAACCATAGAGGGAGGAGGGTTTTCGGCTTCGTACGCCATGTAGGCCGATGCAAGCACAATCGACATACCCCCTAACTCCGCGAGAATTGCCGTGACGTCGCCATCACTGTAATTAGGTAGAAGAAAGATATTTAAATCTGCTTTAGCCAGAATACAGGCTCTAATTTTACCTTTACCACGCTCCACGAAGAGCTTAAAACCGGTGGCACTCAACCCACATACCCTTGAGTTGCAAACCCAAGGTTCCTGAATGAGTACCACCGTAATGTCGCCTTTGCTTAGGCGACCCAGGAGAGCAGCTGAAGCTGCTTTAGAATGATGGAGGTTTATTTGCAGCACCCTCATGCGAGACAGCCGCATCCTCCCCTCCAGCTACAACGGTGACGTCAGCTTCACCCTCCCCGTCACTGAGAAGCAACTCCTCCTCCGCAAACAACCTATGCATTGTTGGTGCAAGGTTCGTCTGGGAGGAGACGCTGCCTTCAGCGTCGGAGAGTTCCGGTTCCGGCTCCGGTTCGGGTGCCTCAATGTCAACGTCCATTGCTTCACCCGACCCGGAGGCACGCTGAGCGTCACCTCGGTACACTTTGATAATGACCTCATCGAGGCCATACGAAACGCGGCCTTGCCTCTTCTCCAGAAGCCCAATAGACTCCTTATTAAGGGACAATACCACTTGTCTGGAAGGGCCTTCCGCGTCCTCGACACGGACGACCCTCCAATCACTTGTCGGGAGGGATGGGTTCATCACCTGGAGCATCTTAAGGATGCTTTCCGGTGCCGATGGTGTCACCGGAACCCATACCCTCGCCCGTGGTCTGACTGGAATGTCCTTCCAGTCCACCACCTCCAACTTCGCCCCTGGGTAGACAGGGCCCACCTTTGCAACGGCGGCCTTATACAGCGCCACCGATCTCTGGTCCTCACAGGCTACCACTTTAATATGGCCCTGGTACCAGCCAGCGTCCTTACAGGCCGGGGGGGTTCCGGGGTTTTCCAACAGAACGTCAAAAATGACGTTCGCCAGAGCTGCCTTCACCCACCTCCACTGGTCTTTTGGTAAGGACCCGAGCTCGTTGCCTCGGTCCAGGACCCCAATAAGGATCCTGTCCTTCGCAACCTCGGCAAAACTAGGCCTGCCCACCCAGGAGTGCGGCCGGATTCTTTTCGTCGCCGGAG
The DNA here is from genome assembly GCA_951828415.1 of Anomoia purmunda. NCBI lineage: Eukaryota > Metazoa > Arthropoda > Insecta > Diptera > Tephritidae > Anomoia > Anomoia purmunda. The sequence goes on along the minus strand of OX639993.1, from coordinate 134,988,951 downwards.
TTTGGTCCTCCGCCGATCTTTGTCGTTTAGACGAAGGCACCCGGTTTTCCACTGAAGCCCCAGTGACCCGGAAATTAGGCAGCAGGGCTTTCGCCCTTTCCACCGCTTCCTTCGCGCTCTGGGGCAGCGTTTCCAACGGGACCCCGTCGTATCTCCTTAGCGTCTTCGCGGCCTTTCGCTTGTCAGCGAATTTGAGCCGCTCCGACTCAACCTTCAGAGGGGCGTGGCTCGTAGTTTCCATCGCTGCCACCCCCTCCATAATTTCATGTGTAGCTGCTTGCCGCCTTAATCCGCTCGGGCCAGGCCGTGAGACCTCTGCCTTCGCAAGATTAGGCTTCGCAGCCACGCCGGTGTTTGGCGGGCCCCTAGTGCCTACCGCCACGGAACGATCTGCCGTCTCCAGCATAATCCCCGCAGCTTTGCTGGTGCTAGGCCCCGCCATAACACCCATAATCACGGGCCGGCGTGCAACCTCCAGCCCGGAAGAGCCCCTGTCGGAGCGAAGCGGCGCTTTAGGCGCTTGCGCCTGCGCATTCTTACCCCGAGATGGGGAAGAAGAAATTTTTATGCTAGGCGCTCGCGCCTGCATAGTCTTACCCCGAGATGGGGAAGACAAGTTTTTTTGCTGAATTTTTAGTTTGTTTGTGCTCATCTTGTTCGTACGACCACCTGCTCGACGAGGCAAGCGTAGTGGTCTGAGAAATATAAGGGGGAAAAGGGGGGTACACCACGACAGCGCCCCTTGCCGCGGTAAGGCCAAACATACTCCCTGAGGTGGCCCGGTGTCAGGGAGGCGCCGTTAGAATACAGCCGGAGTTTAGACCCCCTGGCTGCAAACCGACCAATGGGCACGGTGACGCTTAACACCCTGGCTTAGGGGGAGGATTGACTAGGAAGGAAGGAGAACTGGGAGATATTAGGAGGGATGCAGGGTATGCGGAAATTGAGAGATGTTGGTGCGGTACTCTCCACATAAGAAGCAGTGCAAGTTCGAGTCCTACATTGATTCATATATGGAGCTTCCCTCTTAGTTCGTGGTGTCATGGAAATCCGCGAGGAGTAACCATGACAACACTTAAGCCTCATCCCCACGTCAAGGAGACCAACGATGATGAGGGACCGGCACGTTAGTGTGAATGGGAATCGCTACCGCTCAATGATAATCGAATATTTGTAGCCCGAATTGGGTCATTTGGACTTGGACAATATGTGGTTCCAACAGGACGGCGCCACAAGCCACTCCGCAAATGTCACAATCGATTTATTGAAAATCAAGTTTGGTGAACGTGTTCTCTCACGAAATGACCCAGTCTATTGGCTGCCGCGGTCGTGCGATTTGACGCCGTTAGACTATTTCCTGTGGGGCTACGTCAAGTCTATGGTCCATGCCAACAAGCCAGCGACGATTGATGAACTTCGTACGAATATCGAACGTGAAAGTGCAGCAGTATCGGCTGATTTATGCTGGGAAACCGTCGAAAATTGGGTTCAGCGTCTGGACTTCTGCAAGCGTGCCCGTGGTGCCCATGCAAAAAAAAAAAACGAGATCCATACATAATGGCATCAAATGTACTTTCACAGGAATAAAGAATTTAAGTCATATCCTAAACCTTTTTTGTTTTATTTAAAAAAAAACTTTTGTAGCGTTCCTATTGAAACCCCCTGTATATGTATGCATGTAGTAAAAACCATATTTTTTTTAATTTATAACACAGTAACAAATAAACAAATAAATAAAAACAACTCTCGATCCTCGTAGAAGTTCTGCCCGGACATTGTACGATAGGTATTCACACTTTTAGACTGAATATAGTATCCAGCCCTTTTTGCCCCAGGGGAATGGCGAGGTGGAATTATCTTTTCACTCACCTGGCCTGGCTATGTAAGGTTGAGATGGAAGTACCTAGGCTCTCAGTCCATTAACATACCAAATGAGCTCTCAGTGGTGGAAATCCGCAGATTGCGGGTTTCATTGCTGATTACCGTTCGAAAAATAAGTGACTTCTTTTATATCTCTAAATGGGTTCCTTCTGAGGGGGCTATCACATTAACCTAACCTAACCTGATTCCACCCAAGAGCGAAAGCAGAACAGTGCAATTGAATAGAAAGTATTTACATAACTTTCACAGTTTGGTTTAAAACTTAAAAAACAATATTTACTATATTCGCAAACTCTAAAAACTTCATTCTCCTCTGTTGTTTACGAAGATAAGAGTATTACAAGTAATTTTTTGTTTGATCACTTGTACGAAGCAGAAACATGCCATGAGAATTAATGTAAAATTTTTTATTTATTAAAATTTATTCATAAACTATATTTTGTAACCCAAAAAAAATAATCGAACAGAAGATTCCAAATGTTCGTAATTCCGTGCAATGTTTTTTAAAATAATTACAATTCTTAAAGTCCAAAAATAAAAATATTTATGTACTTACGAATTATAGAACTCACTCTCTTGGCAACATTATTCACTGATACTTTGGTTATAGCCAAATTTTTGTGGTTAGCTGATACCTGAATGCAAACTTTGATTGAAGTAATAATGCTTGAAATCTGCGATGTACAAAATATGGAACTTGAAGAATTCAAATAAATTGCATAACAATTCGTAACATTTCCCTATTTTAAACCTATTTTTTGCGCCGACACCGAGCGGCCGCCGTAGCTTAGAGTATTACGTGTGCGCGCCATTCCGTAGGTCCCGGGTTCAATTCTTGGCCGGACAAGTAATATCAGAAATTGCAGAGTCTTTTCTAAAAACGTTCGTCCCTCGGTAGGCAACGGCAAACCTCAGAGAGAGATTTTGCCATGAAAAAGGTTCTCACAAATGGGTATACTTACATTTTATATTTTTATTTCCACTTTGGCGTTGGTCGAGATGATGTTGTAGTTGCTAGCTACATTTAGAAACCCATTTCACTCAAGTATGCACACACTGCACACATACACTGCCACAATTTCTGTTTAACCGCAGCAACATCTGTTGTTGCTGTGTTGCCACTCATCGTGATTTAATCGAGAATAGTGTTGTTGTATATTTGGTAATTGTTGTTGTGGCGCTTTCTGCTGTTGTGTACCTTTGTTTCGGCAAGTCAATTGTAGTACAACGCTGTTGCTGATAATGTTGGAATATTCTCAGAACGATCGATGTGCAAACAAATTAGCATGCCACAAATGAGAGCAAATGACAGGTGTTAATTGTGTAGTTGATGCAGTTCTTGTCAGTTGTTGCAATACAACCGTTGGTAGAGAAAACTTGCATGGATTTTACTACCACCAATTTGGTTGAGTTTGAATATTAAGTATTTTGAGTTGAAAGTGTTTATAACAAAAGTTACGTAGTCCTACATTAAATATGAAAATGGTTGAAAAGTTACACAGTGAAACGGTGGTGTGAGTGTGTGATGATTACAACGAATGTATACAACGAGTATTTTACGCGTCCGCCGTATCCATGAGTGTATCGTGTGCTTGCTTCACTCGGAGTGCGAGGGTTGAAGCCTTGGGCAGGGCCATTACGTATCATCAAAAGAAATTACTTTTTATTCTTATTTTGTAATAAATACTCTTCTGAAATCCTTTAGCAAATACTTTCTGCTACTTTCAAGTACTTAAAAATAAATTTTGTTTCATAAGCCAATTTCAATCATTTAGGGAAAGAAAATAAATAGAAATAAATTATCTTTAAAAATATATTCTAAGTATTCTAATAGTCAACACAGTCAAGCATAAATTCTTGTGCACATAAAAATAAGTTATAGCAACGCTGTAAGCTATTTTAAATTTTTTTTCATAAGAACCTAACATAAACGCATACGATGTTTAAATTTTTGTTAAAAATTAATCAAACGAACTCACATATGGTAGCACTAATTCATTAATCACCGGCATTGTGTAACAAAATATAATTCTAACAAAATCTCACTCAAATGAAAAGTTCTCTTTCGTTTAAAGTAAATTTTTAAAAGAAAAATCGGTAAGCTTTTATCACGATATTCTCTATCGAAAACATCCTCTAGACTGCCGGTAATGATAGTCGTGATGTTTTCATTTGCTATGATACGTCACACAGTACAGAATATTTTTCAAAACTTGAAAAAGACGTACTTGGATCGCGTAAGTATTCAGAAAATTGTCCAGCGACCATATTTGAAATCGTGAGGATAGTTGGCGGCGAAGGCTCGTATCTTATTACAATATCTTGGTTTGATTCTATATCTATGACATCTGAAATATGTTTGTTTTTAGTAGTCTATTTCTAAAGAATTTTAAGGAAATAAAAAAGTCACCTTTTTTGACTTGGCTGGAAAAAATTACATCAATATTTTGATTGCTGCCAATGCGAATAATCTCGATTATAACCTTTTTTAAATTCCCCACCGAGCAAGTGCGCAATTGAATTTTCTTCAACGCAATAAGCAACCTCTGATTTATCTCTCGGCACAAAGACGATGACAAAATTGCCTCATTAGTGTTTTCATCCAGCGAGAAGTTTGATATTCTCAAAAGCACTGGAACTGGTGTAATTTAAATTTTTAGTCAAATTAAAGTTAATTCGATATAAATTACGGTAGAGGTTCGCACTAGTCTATACTTCTGATATTACAGTTATGAGACCAATTATAAAATGTTTGTCTGTAGTTGTTGATTTTTTTGTACATATTGGTTTTATTAATGGCTAAGAATTCTTATCTTAACAAAATTTTTTGTTTTTAAAAATCGAATTTTTTTTTTGTATTTCATCTTATAGTATAGCTTCTTAGGAATGTTATCTCAAATTTTAGATTTAAGCAGTACCAGCGAAGTTATAGCGTTTTGAATCTTGCTCTCTTACGAAGTCATGGCGCATACTTGAAACTTTAAACGCGATTATCTCGAAATCATGTTTCTCCGAAAACGTCGTTGCGGGGACTTGGATTGCCGAAAGAGCTTTCAATCGATTTCAATTTTCCATGAACGATTTCATTTTTTCGTTTCAATTTTCATATCAATGTTATAAATTTTTCAATACATTTCAAAAAGTAGCATTTTTAAGAAAATCGTCCCCATTTGGAGAAAAAAATTCTTTTTATTTCAATGAATCGTTCAAGAACACCATAAGTCCTCATACTAACGAAATTTGTTTGGTTTTATGCTTTCAGTTGTGCCTATGGGCTGGAATCGTAGTCGCGCCAAGCCTCTTTGAAAAAAACGCGTTTTGCGTAAAATGTCATAACTTTGACAATTACTAGTATCTTTTTATGTTCATCAGTTGATTTCACAAATTAGACATGGTGTTACTTAAGACATATAACAAGTATGTACCAAGTTTAGTATAAGGAAATTGCTTTAAGATTCATCCGTTCGATCCTAAATTAGCAGTATCATAACAGGATTTTCTAAAACTACGACTACCTATAGATCTGATCCTTAAAGACTCCGTTTTAAAGATTATGTAAGAAAGATATGGGCGGCGTTGGTTTGTGTTTTACGAAATTTATGTTCCCTTAGGGATAATAAGTACGAAAATTGTATTAGAAACATTAGTAGTAAAACATTTGGTCATGTCATTTTAAAAAATATCTACCATATATAGAAAACCAACCCTGAGTTTAAGGTAATTACTTCGTATTTCCTTTTCTATATAATTCTATGATTTGCAGACGTTCTGAAGCGTTTTATTTATTCCTTAATTTCTTTGAAGCTAACTCGAAAAATTATTAAAAACTAGCCTTTAATTTGGACGTGCCAAAAACTGTTTAACTGGCAATACAAAGAGCTCTTCAAGTTTTACTACATGTGTTAAATACTTGCGTGGGCAAGTTATTTTTAATTCGGGTCATTAGGGTCGCAAAATTTTTGTTGCTCTGTTTTATACTATTATATTTTATAATAATGCGTTTATTGTGCCTTATGCTAAAGCTGGCAAATAGTAGTGTCCTTTTCACAGCAATATAAAATAAATCGATACCATGCGAATATAGACACTTTTACTTAGAGGTAGCATCGATACCTGAAAAGTATCTTATTGAATACCTGAAAGTTAAATAAAATTTTTTTAGCCACAACTATCGGGCCTGTTCTGCAATTCACTTTCACTCGGAAATTTTCACTTCACACGGCAGTTTCAGATAGGCACAAAACACGAATTCACTCGGAAGTGAATTGCAGAACATGCCCGTATATGATACTCGGAATTATAAATTCTGAAAGATACAATTAATATATGCAGAAGCTCAAAATAAATAAAGCTACATTGCATAACAAAACTATATGTTTAATTATAAATGCTATTTAATTATAAATGGTATTTAACACAGATAATGCATTGGAAAAGAAAGAATGTGTTCATAAAATATCTCTACTGAAAAAGTATTATTTTACTGTATTTTTTAAGAAAAGAAATGTTTCCAATTGTTTACCCATTAACTGATTTCTTGGCACTATTTTTGTTGCCCGTACTTTTGGAAATAACCATTCACACGGTAGGACAAATATTGGATCATTTTTCGCAGGACTTTCTGCGCTCAGTGATAGCAAGCTATTTCTGGGGTTACCGGATGTCAAAACTGTCATTGACTACTTTTTCAAACTAGACTAATTTGTATGTTTGGCACTTACTTTTATCTAGAATAGACGGGAAGATGGCGTTTCAAAATTCTGATATGTTGAATATTTTAGTTTTTCTTTTCTAAGAAAAAAAAAGCTGTGTTTGTAATCAACTCTTTTCTTTTTGGTTTATTTTACTCAATAACCTAGCTAGTCTCTCATACCTTTAGTATTTCGCCAATGTTTTCATAGCGAAAAATAATAGAGCTACCTAGTGGTTTTTACATTACGTTGGAACATTCGTACTGAACATTCACCATGGCCACTAAAACACTTGGGCTGTATTTTATAGATCCTTTGCATTATACAAATAAGTACTTTGGCGACTTCTCGCGGTTTTTTCTAGCAATAAATCAGCCAAAAAGCTCAAAGTGATTTATATTAAGCATAAAAGAGATAAACAACATTTTGAAATTTTTTTTTTTTAGTATCGTATTTCGATATGAGTATTTTTTTTTGCTTGATACTTACTCAGCACCCTATAAAAAATGTCTAACCATATCGAAAATAAGTAATCGATTGTACACACACACATTCCTGCATACGATGAGAAAAAGCCAATTCGTACTGTTTGTGCTTCCGCGCGTACGAATCCATCAAAGATAATTTTAGTTTAATTTCAACTCTAAAGCACAACGGACAAAGAACGTTGAGTTTATTTTCATAAATGCAGAAAAGCGAAGAAAAGAAGTAGCTATTTGATACCCAATGCCCAAACAAAACTTACCATCAAACAGGTCAATAGTTTGAGTTTATTTTCCAATTAATATAAGCAATCGCCATCAGGCTTCTTGCAGGGTACTTAGTTCAAAATTATCGATACTGAAATTACTTGGTATCGAACGAAAAATATCGAGTGGGTATTTATATTTAAACCAATCGGTTCACTCCTACTTGGACGCTACTGAGTATTTCACATTATTGAGTATTTTACATTACTGAGTATTTCTTGGCCAAATATGCTTTAAGTTCATAAGTTAAAAGATATATTTAGAAGCTAAAATCATTCAACTATTTATCTATGTGTAATTAACAATCAAGATAGCATTCTTGTTCTCTATGGCATTTTGTCGAGGAAACACAAAACAAATTTGGTTAGTACATCTCAACTGATTAACTAGCTACTTGTTCGAATGCCAGCACTGGGAAACGTAAACGTTAAGGGCTTAAAAATATTGAAATATTATAATAAAACGAACCAAAATTTTATTATTTCAATTTGTTTTTTCTGACAGTAACAATACTTTCAGTTGTAAACAATTTTCCACAATTTCCAATGAATTTTGTTAGCAGAAGTTTGAAATTTACTCCTACACGCTCTGCCAACTCGCTTCTAGCGAAATCACGTTTTGCATAATGCCCAATAGCGCTACATGCAACGGCTTTGAAATATAAACTTTAATTCAATTGTTGCACACACACACACTAGCGCAACAAACGCTTGCCTTGCACAGCCAGCAGAATGAAATTTTTGTCATTTACTGTCATGTCTCCGCCGTGTTCGACTTCATAGCAAATGCATGTAAATCAGTGCAAAACGTTGGAAAAGAACCAAACAAAAAAAAATGGCACAAAAATAAGGAAAATAAAATAAATATTACAACAATATGAAATAACTAACATGAATAAGGAGTTGGAGCGGAACAGTTGGTAGCGAAAGCAAAAGCAAAAACAAAAACAAACAAACACCGAACATGTATGTATGGCAGAGACAATGTCCTACAGCATTACACACACACACACACACACAGACACACACAAATATTTATATATTTACTTACTTGGCATTTGGAAATATCTGTTCTGTTGCACAGATACTAGGAATTTTGCTTCACAAACGGAATGTGATAGGATTCTGAGCAGAAGGCATTGCGACATAATAATTGCGTAACTTGTATTGGTGGTATTCAAATGTATGCTTGTTTTTTTTTTTGGAAGCAGATTTAATATGCATACAAATTTTTTGTATTATACGCCTCGTAGTAATTAGATTTTATTTAAGTAAAACTTATTTAATGGCATGAGAGAGACTTTTTAACATCGCGTCACAAAGTTGGGACACAAAGACGTGCCATGACGCTTTGGTAAGATAACCCAAACACTATTTGTAGCTCCCTGCGAAAATCACAAGTATTCCAGGTACGCATATCTCAAGAACACAACATAAGAGACAAAAAGTACTCCAAAAGAAACTCAAATTGTATATAGTAAAATTGGTCAAATTACCATCGCTCTAAGATATTCCTTTATGTAGTACCAACGGCAGTTTAGTTTCGGTAACACTTTTTGCGGTTGAAAGTAAGAGACAAGTAAATATACAAGTTTTTCTATATTTTTGCCATTCTTTGGCATAAAACTGGCTGTAATTTTATGCTTAACTCAAATCAGTTTTTAGAATTGCGGTTCGTAAAAGAGTTTAAGAAAACTTTGAAAAAAACTCAACCGATGCAAAAACCTCAACACACTATATCTCAAAATCTAGACGTGATAGATAAATTTAGGTGTCATGCTCAAAATCAGCGAATGAAAATCCATATCGTATGTGATATTACATCAAATGAACAGTTTTGAGTGATTTTCAGCTGAAATTGCGCATATAGCAAAATTTTACATTGGCCGCTTTTATATAATTTATAATGAAATTTTCTTTGAAGAAAATATTTTTAACTAATTTTTTACAAAGTTTGTGCACTAAAGTGAGTGAATTTAACAAATTGTGAAAAAGGTCGAAAATGTGCTTATTTTTGGACGCCAGTAACTCAAAAATTCCGCCTTACACAAGAGACATAACAGCGTAATTAAGTTCAATATACCTTTAAAACGATGCCCATAAAAGACTAGGTGCATTTGCGATTCTGGAGTTGTTTGGCAATAAATTCCAAATGCTTCTTTGGAAAAATAATTGAAACCTCTTTTCGTGATCATCGACCGAAAATTATTCAAAAAAACATTTTGTCAACGGGTTGCCACTCATTTATCAAATATTTGCAAACTATTGTTATCGCGCGCGAGTATTTTGCTCATTTGATATCACAACGAAGTAAAACTTCGTTGCCGATTTCATAAGGATAAATATGGGCTACTGCTCCCATTTTAGTAGTCGTTAGTAGTAAGTAGTGAGTAGTAGTAACAGTTGTGCCAGTATTAGGACTATTAGTAGTGGTAGTTAGCAAAAATAGTAGTAGAATTTAGTCAAAATAGTTGTAGTACTTTATAGTGGCATCAATAAAAATAGCAGCCGTTATTGGGTTTCCAATTTGTTTAGTTAATATCATACATTTTTTATTTCAATTAAATATATTAATATTAAAGTTTTATATTTAAGTATGTTAGGAAGTGTTAGAATTTTCTTGTCAAAATTTTGAAGTGTTGTGAGAAAATTGAAGAATTTTCTGTGTCAATTTGTTGAACACATTTTTGAAAATTACATTCAAATTTTATTGACCTTAAAAATAATTTATTTTCTAGTTGTGGAACAATTGCTATTAATAAAAATAGAAGCATAATATTGTAAAAATAGTAGTAGAAAGTAGTGAAAATAGTACACAATACTATTTGTGCTTGTATTATTATTTGTAGTAATTTTATTATTTGAAACTCGAATATGTGGGTTCTTTTCTTTTGACTAAAAAAATGTATTCCGATATTTTTAATAGTACTTAGTCTTCACGAAAATGAACCATTTCTGTCGTGATAAAGTTAGAGATGTAAATTGCACTTAACGCAAGTAAAATAGGTACCCTAGTCCTTTACATTTAAGGTTTTTACGTCTTGTAGGGTTACTTAGACCATCATAAGCTAGTATATATTCAATCTTGTTCTCTGTAATTTCCGGTACGTGCCTTGATTCATGCCTTCTTTTGCTAGACGAAGGCTCTAAACTATTCTGTTGTATGTTCTATAGCCATCCGCGTTTTCGGTGATCGGCTAGTCTTGGTCGAAAACTGAGTAAGTCCATTTTGTATTTGCTTGGAATTTTGAAAACACAACAGTCTTTTTTAAGAATAAGCCATGATGGCGTCAAAGCAAAATCAACGAAATGCGTAATAAATCGCAGTGTGCATTTGCAAGTTTTGCTAAGTAGTCGGTAAAAGCAAAATAATTGATATAACAAGTTCACGGCGCCCATTGGCGAATTGAAATTTTTTACCACTTCCAGCCTTTTAACTTTCATCACTTTCTTTACTACTTTCCAATATCTTTTAATCGCTTCCTACAAAATTGAATTCCATATGCACCATCTTGCCAATTGAAAATCCAAAAAACAGAAGATGAAAAAGAAACACAATTTTTTCGTCATTGCTAATCAGACAGTCTGATTAAACTCTAGCTCTGGTTTGCAGTTGTTTATCTGTATTTAACAAAGCCTTACCAAATCGGTGTATACGAGTTATTCCAATCGCATTTTATTTTAAATATGTCAGGATTTCGAGAAAATCACACGAGTTGAAAAAATGTCAAAATATAAGTTGTGTACCGGTTGACTTATCCCTTTAAGTAAATGTACAAAAATTGCTTTTGAAAACGCGTAAATTGATCTACATATTTATTTTTTTAATCAATCTGACTTGCTTTCATCTGGTACAGCTCGAAATCATATGGAAATCTAGACATTCAACAAATAACATACATTTTTACACCCCAAGTAATGGGTTGTCTTTCCTGTGGTAGACTTTGCATGGGAGTTTACCTTTAAGGGGTTTAATTTTTTCATCGATGCACCCATTCTGTTCCATTGGTTCTTTATAAATTAATCGCGACAATTATTTGGTACACTTAAATCCACAACGAAATGCAACGCAGAGCGCAATTGCTGATATCTCCTCAATTTCATAAAAAAAGAAATCTCCAATTTTGGGTCTAAATCATAATAAAATCCAGCGTTATTACATGTTTCTCAAAATAGCTTTAAGTCCATTCAATATTTCGATTTTTTCTTTAGTGGCCTGACCATAACTTTTAATGTTTTTTGTGTATCTCTATACAAGTTGGATATTTCAAAAATGTCTACTGTCATACATTTATTCAAAAAATGAAACGGATTTTGATTAGCGATGCCATCGTTAACTTCACTATTTTCAAAGGGAAAAGGTGCAGGTTTTTATACGCGTCGGCGTCGTCTAATATTTGATTTTTACGTAATATTGAACTCTGTATGTTTAGATATTTCACTTGGAAGTTTTTCTGCTGCGTTTTGCTTTTCGTTGTTCAAAATCATCTTCAGCACAAGAACGAAATCTTTTGTTATTTCCCTAATAGAATAAAAATAACCATTAAAGCAATTTGTGGAATATTTGAATCAAATTAATTGAATACAATATATTGTACATTAGCTTTGCACGTCAATGTACATATATTTTCAAGATGATCAAGTTTTTTCACAATCTTTTACTTGATTCTAAATTTTTATTGATTTGGCAAAACTAACCTTGCACTTTGAGCTGTTTTTTTTTATTAAATTATAAAATTTCGTATGTAAACATTCTGATTTCTTTAGCTACCTTGTGCCAAGCACAAAAATCTGCGGCAGACTACTTTTTTGGAAATCAATTAAAAAAATACAAAAGATTCCTTCTTAAACTAAAATTTAATATTTGAAAATGCAAACCAAGGAAGAGAAAATAGTAAACGACAGATTTTTCTTAAGGTTTGGATTTTTGAAGTACTTCGTTTGCTAAAAAAACTGTGCTAAAAAATTTTGCAAAAATTTTTAATTTTGCAAGATATTCGCGATTGAAATTTAAAAAAGGGGAAGAAGACTTTTTAAATAATTTTTATCTCGAAAATTATTAATTCTACAAAAAAAATCACATTACATTACATTTTAGAAAAAATGCCAAATGTTTATATTTCCTAAAAATAAATAAAAAATATATTTTTAATACTAATTTAGCTTTACACTAATTTTTTACTAATTAATTCTCAAAAAAAACTAAAAATATCTGCATAAAATTTGAACTTTCTTTAAAATATAGTGAAATTTCGAAAGAGGTGTTTTTTTATAATTTCTGAAATAGAAAAGCTTAAAGTTAACGCTTCGACTTAAAAAAAAATTCCTACATTCGTTTCCCAAGCGAAACAAAAAAATTTATTCCAACTACTGGCATGTTTAAAAAATTATTTACTGCAAAACACTGAAGCATTACAAACCATAACAATAGTAAAGAAAAGTTAATGTTTTCGTTTGATTATTTCGTAAACTTGTTGTGTTACTTACCATATAAATAATAGCGTTTTGAATACAGTACTGAAATAATTCAGACTGAAAAAAACCATGCAAAATTGGTGAGCACAGTTGTCAAGCATCCTAATTGCTACAAAACTACAAAGTCTAAGAAAAGTCTGTGATCCACCAGTTCACTTTCTTATGGAACTGCTCAGCAAACTATTGTACAAATACAGGGAAATTTTTATCAACTTTTTTCAACGCGTATTCCTCTTTGGCTTATAAAAAATATAACTCTGCGTATACTATACTAAAAAAAAATTGTATACAAAAACCATCTGCCATTTGAAAGTGTCATAAAATTTGATATTCTTTCACTTGCGCAAAATATAGCAAAAATTTAGATTAGCAATTTGAGAAGAACGCGGGAAAACCTTAACCTTAAAAGGGTAAAATCAAATTATTGTTACTGCAGACACTTGAATTCTCAATTTTACTAAACCAAAAGTCTAGTGTGAAATTTATGACATTGTTATCCTTCAATGTGTGTGTGGAATGTATATTTTACGCGAATACAACGATTTAGCAGTTACATTTCTTTTATTTTTCAGTTTCGTTAAGCTTGATTCGATGAATACAAGATTTTTATTATGTATATAAATAAATAGAAGTGACAAATAATAGTGAAAGGCAAAATATTTAATAATAGCGATATTCGTAATAGATACATTCATATGTACATATACATGCTCATCTTTCTAAAGTATGTAAATATGTTTGTATGAATGTTAGAAGAAAATATTACCCCACAGACTGATTTTCGATTCAAGCAGAAATCAATGTTGGTTTAAAGCGCAAGTAAAATCAAAATAAAAATAACAACAAACGCATTCAAGTATACTGCTCTAAGGTATAAATCGGTAATGTTGCTGATATGCTCATCACTAAAACCTAGCATTCAAATAAAAACAACTTTGATCGGTTGAAACCATATTGCCAGATACGAAATCCCGATGCTGGCAATCGATTCAATATGAAAAGCACATACCAATTTCCTATGCTTATCAAGTGCAATAATATTTTTTTTTTTTTATATATAATAGCGAGGGAATGTTTGTTCTCTATTTTAAACATTTATTCATATTCTCAACAGCTTTAGGCCAAAAGGCGTTTTGTTGTTGCAGCAGTAGCAGCTGTTCGTTCATCATAACAAAACAAAGTTGGGGCCGCTGTGCGCAACATCAAAAGACAAATAAAGTTACGTTTTTATAGGCAAGTATAAGTGCGCACATATTTTTAGGTATTCGTGTACACCCTGTCGGAAATGGAATTACTTTAAAAGTACATAATTTTAACAATACTTTTACACCAACTACAAGTGGTTGAAATTCTTTCTTTTTTCTATAAGCAACTAAATTTATTAGAATGGCGATGTCTTTGAGGCAAGCCAATTGTTTGACTCTGGATTTGATTTCTTTTTTACTTTTAAATATATTTGACAAAAATAACCTCAAAATTATTTATTTTTTTCAGCCATTAGAAACGCCGTTTGTATTCAAACTGTTTTAAAACTAATCTAGTTGCCAACTGCGTTCAAACATGTCCGTTACCAATTATTTTTAAATATGTACAGTCTCCTTTATAGTAGCTATATATTTTCCTTTTTTAGGTTGAATGGGGGAGGTTAGTACTATACACCTTCTGAGTTTAAACAAGTAAATTTTTTTGTATGGGTAAGGTTTTGAGATGTATTTTGAGTTTTTTTTTTGTCTCTGGTATCGGCTCATAAACAATTTTTTGTTGCTTGACTGTTAAGTGTGATCATTTCGTATTTTGTTCGAAAAACAATCCAAATGAGTTTTCACGACATGAAACTTGTAGAGATTATTTAAGCATGATAAGTTATAGCTCGTCGGACTGAAACTTTTTAAATTTGATTTTCAACAACTATACCGGTGTATAATTCGAATTGTTGAAACGCGGTCCCTTCCAATTCGATAACTCATCGCAACTTGCTAATTTTTGCAGCCACTTATAATGGGCCCGTTTTATTTTACCCGAGTTGCAAAAGAACGCTCCAGCTCAGATAAAATTTCCTTTAGTTGCAAAAGTAACCCTCTTAGCCTCTTTCATGAATTTTGCGACTTGTTTAGTGATATTTAAAAACAAGAGAAAAAAAGAGTTGTGCCGGCAATTTTTAGGTTTATGCAGTTATATATTTACAAATACTATGTAAATAAAAACGAATTAGGTCTTAAATATAAATTGACCATGCATTTCCTTGGGGCTAATTCACAATAGCGCAATTTTTTCACTTCTCAACACTACATCTCAAGATATCAGATATCATTTAACCGAGTTGGCTCAACTCTCATATTTTTCCGAGTTAGTGTTGTTGCCTTACATTCCATTCATAATGCTACGTAGGGTTATTTTGCAACTAGGTTACAAAAAAAAACGGGCCAAATATGTTCACAATTTTTTTTGTAATACCTTTGGTATTACGGTAGCGGGAAGGATTTTGAGTGACCTGTTTGTAATTTTTTTTCATACCAGTTTTGTCAAATCGAAGTAGCAGGTTGCTTTGCATTTGTATCCAGTATGGTGTCTTTCAAAGCAACATATTTATAAGGTGCAATATATCATGTCACAATTGGATTTTCACACGTTTGCTATAAGCATGTACCAAGTATATTTAATTTTTTATATATTTCAATCAATGAATGCAAAGTTTTTTACTGAATATGTTAAAAAAATACTATGTAGCTTTTTAATAACTTAACTCCAGAAAGTGAAAGATCAGTGTCAGTCGTTTGATTGATTGCGCTAATTCACTGAGCGCTCGTCTAATAGTTGCATTCAAAGCATAATTCGACTTTGCGCAATGTATGTAAAATAAGTCAAATAATATTAAACGGTAAAATAATATTAAAGAGTATGCTCTTCAAAATGTCGGGGCTATTAACAACAGTAGAAAGAAAATTTAAAATAAAATAGTTCAATAGACATTTCCTAATATCCGCAAGTAATTCCAGATTTAGCAGTAAGCAACGTGACTTATAGGAAGGCATAGGTTTCGTAAAGTTAAGATATCTTAGTGCCGACTAGATAAAAAATTTCTGCTAATGCTCAATTCTGTTTACATGCATTGAGAGACCTAACAAACGCAATGTAAAGTTTTCGAAGGATGTATTCTTCTTCTTCTTAATTGGCGCTATAACTGCTTAAGCGATTTTGGCCGAACATCTCTCACAATTTGTGGTGTGCGTCTTGACGTTGTAACACAAATTGAGGGACCTACAGTTTTACGCCGACTCCGAACGGCGAATGTTTTTTTGTGAGATGTTTTTTTTTGTCATGGGATAAATACACTCGGAGGTTTGCCATTGCCTGCCGAGGGGCGACCGCTACTAGAAAAAACTTTTCTATAATTTTTTTGATGTTACTTGTCCCCACCAGGATTTGAATCCGGGACCCACCGAATGAAGCGCGCAAACGTTACCCACTCGACTACGGTGGACGCGAAGAGTATACATCAGAAAAATTGTAACTATTAAAACAAAGAAATGCGAGCAGGGAGTAGGCGGTCGGAAAAATGAAATTAAATTAGACAACTAATGTGAATTTACAGTCAAATTGCACTCCTAGATCTTTAACTTAATCTACCTTTTTCAAATTAGTACCAGCAATCGAATAAGTTGAGTTTAGTTATTAAGCTTTCTAAAAAATATAATATGAAAACATATACCAATATTTAAGAAAATGTGATTTCTTTCACACCAAGAGTATACTCTATCTAAAACAGTTTGAACAGAATTCTCGTTGCTCTTGCTCAATTGAATAAACTTTGTGATTATTATCATACAAAAGAAATTTCGAGAATAAGAAGCGCAAACATATTTTATTTGTAAAGATTATAAACAAAATAGGTTCAAGTATACTACCCGGAAGAACTCCTGAACTTGTATGAAAAAAGCGTTCTCCTTAGATAGGATTTTAACCATTTCAAGAAAGTGAAGTGAAAGCCCATAACTGTTTATTTATTAGGTAAGAGTTTGTAGCATATGTCATCAAACCTCTTGACGAAATTCGTATATCGATGTATCGATTATTGTAATTATCTGTAAAAATAGCAAAATTTTAAATAGCTGATCTCCTTTTAACAAACCCATTCTAATTCCTAAACGTCCTCGTTGAAAGCGACAAGTTAGAAATTTACAACAAAGGCTTACTAAAAGCAGAACAGTACTTGAAGAGAATAAAATATGGACCATCAGCTTCATTTAAAAAACGACCAAAAGGCTTTAGGGCATTAGGCGCGTCGATGATTTTGCTTATGGTCAAACTAAATCAATGCAGGAAAGTTGTTTTACCGACTGTATATATTTATTTCGTAATGTATATATTTCATATCAATACATAGCAACCTGCAACTTGGAACTTAAATATTTATGCTACAGAACTGAAGGCGACAGGTAACAAGATCAACGGAAATAGCGTCAATTGACACTATTTCCCTTAGCTTTGCGAAATAAAATCAATTGACGTTATTACCTTTTCAAAAAAGAAATAAGTTCAACATAAATTCTGAAATAAAGTAAATGATGTTATTTCTTAATTCAAAAGGAAATATCGTCAATAGTGCTTAAAATATGTCGATTCAAAGAAATAGTTGCTGATTTGTTCCGTAAATCCGCTATGAGAACCGTTTGATAATGAGTACCGTAAGTAAAAAATATATAATTGTCAGTTGGTTAGTGCAATTAGTGAAGTGCGGTAACCTGTGAAGTTAAATAAAATAATAATACAAGTGCAAAATGTCTTTGCAATACTCGTTTGTGGAAGGGCTTCGGAAAACTCAAAACTATTATTAATTAATGGCAATATGCAGCTGTTCAAGAAAAAAATGTTTTAGTGTCTTACGTGAGATATCAATGGTACAATAAATCTTGCCCCGTAAGTGTTTCCATTGATCAAAAAGGTTATTGCCAAATCCTCAGTGCAATTAATCAGCACACTGTGATTTTAACCTTTCGTAAAAGGAAAAATTCCTTTCTATTATTTTATAATTTACAAATATAAATTATGGTTTCTCCTTTTACGAAATGTGCACTATTAGTGATTTTAACCTTAAATCTTAATAGAGTGATTATTAAAAACAGTTCTGCGTATTCTGCATAAAAATGAATATGGAAAAATTTAAACAAATAGAGAGTAATCGTATAAACGCAAGGAAGATCTTACTAAATAAAAGCGATACTATAAACTTTTCCCATGTTCCTAGATTTATAATTGATTCTTTTTTTGGAAAAAAAAGTTATAAGGCGCAATTAATAGTTTGTGTTTTTGCTTTCGTTAATGGAACCAGCGAGTCGCAACTCTTTCAACTAATACGATGGATACCGTTCACAACAAAAAAATATCAGATTTACTCTTATGGCTTGAAAATTCTCCAAACGCTCACAAGTACTATAGCTATAATGTTATACTTAATCAAATAGTTTTTTGTAACGGAGACTTACGAAAATATGGAGAAAGAAAGCAAAGAAATTAAATAAATGTTTGAAAGAGCAATAAAGTCAACGAATTTTATTTCTCTTTTGAAAAGGTAATAACGTCAATTGATTTTATTTCGCAAAGCTATGGGAAATAGTGTCAATTGACGTTATTTCCGTTGATCTTGTTACCTGTCTCCGAACTGAAATCACGAAATATTTATAAAAGCTCTGACAAAAAGTTTTAAAATTTTATTAAGAATTGCGGGCAATTTGTTTTAATTTTTCGGAACTTTTTACAAAGTTTGCATGTTTTATTTACATCGCACTAGTCTTTTTATTTTTTTTTGTTTTGGGAGAGTTTACGATTTTAGAACGCTAAATAGCACATAGTTAAGTAGTTGATCCATATTTTCCTTTGAGTGTTTTTAAATTAAGTAAATCATTTTTTAATGCTGAATTTTATTGAACTATATGCACTCAATATTGAAAAAAAAAACAAAAAAATATAAATAAATAATGTAATATAAGTATAAGTATGTTAAATATATATAGCTAATATTAATCTACAAAATAATAAAACGAATCAAATTTGTATTATTTTTGGCCTTATATTTGTGAATCGTCTGTATAACTTATAGCGCTTAAGGCCAGGTTTCTATTGGGGAATAATATGAGAAAACAACAAATTTTCAAAGTGATAGAAGTGATAGCTGCTATTTCGGAGATCACCACATCTCCTCATCAGACTTCTTTCTTTCTAGACTTTACCTGGCTTTGAACCAGGGTACACAGAGTTGATAGGCGAGCACGCAACCATTCAGCCACGCTAACCGTGTGAAAATGGCTTGTTTTAATGAAATTTAATTTTAATTAAATTTTGATCGATATTATACATATAATTCAACTACTTTTTAAATTGGTAACATTTTTAGATCGTCTGCTTTTTTCCGATTGGGCATATTACAAGTACATCTGTACGTATGTACGTATGAAGGTGTATGAAAATTGGATTTTTTTAAAACATTCAAACCAATATATGCTCGTAAGAGTCTAAGGCCACAGCAACGATCTCTGCATAGCTGAATAGTTGTATCTGCCGCTGCTTCAACTCCTGTCATGCTTTTGTTTCTGTTATTTCCCTCCCCTTCCTCCGAACAAACTCATACTGGTGTTGCTATGTTGTTAAAATGTTGTTGTTTTATTTTAGCGCTGCATATCTGTGGGTGTGTGTGTGTGTGGGGCTGTGTGTGCGCTGACGCTTGTTAAATTCCTTGAGAACAAATACCAATGCAGCATTAAATAAGTGAATTTCGTTTTATTATTTTTTTCTTGAGTTTTGAAATATTTTCGCCACGTTTGAATGCGGAGTAAATTCAGACATTTACACACATACTATATTTATGTACATACATGCAATTTTTAGCATCTCATATTGCTCATATTGAAGCTTGCATATTACACACACACACACATATATGTACATATTACTGTATTATTTCTGTGTATGCGGATGTGTGTGTGTGTGTGTGTGCGAGTAAGGCTGCGCAAAATGCGGAAGTATCGTAAAATAAATATTTTCTCTTCATATTGCTCCTGCAAATGTACTCATTCTTTCGTTTTGTTGTTGGTGCTACTTTTATTCGACCGGTTCTGGTACGAGGCATGCATTTGGTAAGGTGCCTAACAATTCAGAAAATAAAAACAAACAAAAATTGTATGATATTGTAACTTAAAATTTTAATTCATGACCAGGAAAATTGTTCCTAGATAAAGAAACTGAGTCAAATAGAACTGGACACAATTTTTCTCAAAACATGATGCTCTATAAACTAAAGCCCTTTACATGACTTCCGGGGTAAAGGCTCACTCATTTTAAAAAGTAGCTAAAGCCCGGATTCACGACAAAGTTTTTATGTTTTTTTTTTGTTTAAATTAAATGGCTTGCATATTCCTCTTATTATGTTACTGCATTTAATGACCTGCCCTAAACGGCGCTTTTTTTATTCCTTTAATTATCTCTATGTCCTATGTTACTCCCCCAATACACTGTGATAATACCAAGATGGCCAAAATCACATGTGTTGCTTCTGTTCTTACTTTCGTCTATTCTGTTCATTTAAGTATTTTGTCTTCTTGGAATCGGTACCTTGAAGTCCGTTAGCAGAAATATATATGAAAATTTTAATTATGGTTTTTTATTTCTACACAAAAGTGTGTTATTATTTCGTTTAATATGTTTAATCTATACACGAAAGTGTGTTATTTTTACTTCAAATTCTTTTTTATTTTTACACGAAGTTGTATCAGAAATTTACATATTTACTTTTCCTTTTTAAATTGTATTTATATTCTTTATTTAAACTCGTATCTGCATTGTATTTGACATTTTCATTAATTTTCGATGATTTTATTAAATATAGTTTTTTTCTTATTTCACGATTATTTTTTTTGATTTAATTTAAACAAAATACTCGACGGATTTTTGGACTTCATCAGGACCTCTATGCCGCGGATTAATTTTGGGGCTGCACACAGTACAACATAAACTACTTATATTGTTCCAAGTTACTTCGCATAAACAAAGTCCTTGGTAGCTGTGTAGCAGCAAAGTTGCTTAGTTCTTTGTTCAAAGGAGCAGATGTTAGAGGTTGTTTGCATTTTAAATACATATGTTTAAATTTGATTATCATAATTATGTGTCCTCTTTTAAGTTTACGACAATGAAAGAAAATAAAGGCAGTAAAAATCACGAAACAGTTGAGTGAAATGATTGTACTAGAAGATATTCACTGATCTCGCCAACGCCGACACTAATTGATTCGTGATTTGGTTCTTGATTTGTGATAAAATACCTCATTTCATCTTAACTTATTGATATATTATATTTACAAGGCGAAATTACTTATTATGTTTTGTCGTTCATTTCGGTCTCAGTACTCGTACAGTGGTAGTCGATTGTTAACACTTTGCGAGTGTACGAATGCAGAGGATCGCGAAAATCGTAAGTCGCTTTTTTTTTTGGTTTTATTTTTTGGCATAGCCAAAATTAACTTTGAGTTGACTTTCAGGCTTTTGCGTGGCGTGCCTTGATTACTTATGTTATTGCTACTAAAAAAGTGGTACATGATAAGAAAATTGAGAAGTGGATCAATACTGAATGGGATGCAGATTTAGTACTTTCCACCTGCGCATCTCAGCCTATCTATTTTCCATCTCGGACGATACACCTCGCTTCTTTCTCCAACTCCCGATATATCTCCGGCGGAACAGCATCTCTGCCATCAGTAACGGCAGGGCATTCCTCATCCTGAAACGATGATTACTTCAGTATTAAATAATGTGCTGTCATTGCCCGCATGTATCGTCTTGTTAAGCGCAGTTCTCGCAAAGCAGAAGTGCAATTCGAATGAAATGCTTTGCTTCAGAGAGGGCGTGTGCAAATCTTGACTACGACGAGATGATGACTCGATTCAATGTTGGCTCCTCGAATAGTGCGCTCGCCAAAGGCACTGGAAGTATGTCTTCCGTTCATTTGGTTTCACGTTTTGCCGTCAAAAGGTAGCTATGTAGCTTGAAGTATTACTACTATGTTTCGAGTTTATGATAAGCAGTCAATATTGTAGGCTGAATTTGCCGACGGAGGTGCCACAGGTTCCTTCCCTATCTAGCATGTGTTCATCTTGCATCGTCCTTGCTTTCCATTGGACACAAGTTAGAGAAATATTAATGAATTTTTCTCTAATTTCGATTGCAACGAGACGTTCGCTAACCGGGTTGAACGACAATACTTAGCGACGTATTCCTCTTCCATCTTTTTTGCTCTAACTCGGATTGCACCAATGTTGCTCTAATTCGAAATGCAGCGAAACGTTCGTCAACCGGGTTTGAACGAAAGTACTTAGAAACTTACAGGCGTATGGCAAAGATAGTTTAAAGTCTTACGAAAGAAAGTTCGAAAGGAATGGCACAAACGTCTAACATATAAAGCTCTTCTTTTAACATTCCTGTAAAAACTTGTTTCTAATAGCTTTCATAGCGTGTTCCTTAGCACCTTTTTAAATTTGTCTTCCGAAAGACTTAAACGAGCTTTCAAGATAGTTACCGGAATAGACATTTGCCTTACAAAAGACTTTTATCTTTCGCAAGACTATGAGGAGTGTAAAGGCAGTTGCTAGAATAACCCTGTTAGTGTCATTTAAGAGTCCGAACATTCCAGTTACTTGCCCTCAAATCATAGTTTTTAAAACGTTTGCCATTCTAGTCACCCTCAGTTGACAATCAAAGACTTTCCCTACTTCCGTGGACTTCTACATACAGAACCACGTTCCCATTTTAATCTTCTTCTTCTTAATTGGCGCTATAACCGCCTAGGCGATTTTGGCCGATTTCAATATTGCACGCCAGCCGCTCCTCTGCTTTGCTGCCTGGCGCCAGTTAGATATCCCAAGTGTAGTCAAGTCCTTCTCCACCTGGTCTTTCCAACGTAGAGGAGGCCTTCCTCTTCCTCTGCTACCACCAGCGGGTACCGCGTCGAATACTTTCAGGGCTGGAGCATTTTCTTCCATACGTACCACATGACCTAGCCAGCGTAGCCGCTGAATCTTAATTCGCTGAACTATGTCTATGTCGCGGTACAGCTCATACAACTCATCGTTCCATCGTCTGCGGTATTCGCCATCGCAAAGACGTAAAGGACCAAAAATCTTTCGGAGAATCTTTCTCTCGAACACTCCAAGCGCCATCTCATCCGATGTTGATAGGGTCCATGCTTCTGCGCCATACATTAGCACGGGCATGATGAGGGACTTATAGAGCGTGGTTTTCGTTCGTCGAGAGAGGGCTTTACTGTTCATTTGCCTACTCAGCCCAAAGTAGCACTTGTTGGCAAGAGAGATTCTTCGTTGGATTTCAAGGCTGACATTATTGTTGGTGTTGATGCTGGTTCCAAGATAAACAAAGTCCTCTACTTTGTCAAAATTGTAACTGTCAACAGTGATGCGGGAGCCAAGGCGCGAATGCGCTGACTGTTTCTTTGATGACAGGAGGTACTTCGTTTTGTCCTCGTTCACCTCCAGACCCATTCGCTTCGCTTCCTTGTCCAGCTTTGAAAAGGCAGAACTAACGGCGCGGTTGTTGAGGCCAATGATATCGATGTCATCGGCATACGCCAGCAGTTGCACACTCTTATAAAAGATGGTACCTGACCGGTTTAATTCTGCAGCTCGAATTATCTTTTCTAGCATAATGTTAAAGAAGTCACACGATAGGGAATCACCCTGTCTGAAACCTCGTTTGGTATCAAACGGCTCGGAGAGGTCCTTCCCAACTCTGACTGAGCTGGTGGTGTTGCTCAGTGTCATTTTACATAGCCGTATTAGTTTTGCAGGGATACCAAAGTCAGACATCGCGGCATATAGGCAACTTCTTCTCGTGCTGTCGAAAGCTGATTTAAAGTCGACAAATAGATGGTGTGGGTCGATCCTCTTCTCACGGGTCTTTTCCAATATTTGGCGTATCGTGAATATCTGGTCGATGGTAGATTTACCAGGTCTAAAGCCACACTGATAAGGTCCAATCAGTTCGTTGACGGTTGGCTTTAGTCTTTCACACAATACACTCGATAGAACCTTATACGAAATATTAAGAAGGCTGATCCCGCGGTAGTTGGCGCATATTGCAGGATCACCCTTCTTGTGGATTGGGCAGAGTACACTTAAATTCCAATCGGCGGGCATGCATTCGTCCGAGCATATTCTGCAAATAAGTTGGTGCATGCACCTTACCAGCTCCTCGCCACCATGCTTGAATAGCTCAGCTGGTAACCCATCAGCTCCAGCGGCTTTGTTGTTCCGTAGCCGCATAATTGCTATTCGAACTTCATCGAGGTCGGGTGACGGGATGTTAATGCCGTCATCAGCGATTTGGGGTTCGGGATCTTCATCTTCTCCGGCGACGCTTTCGCTGTCACCATTTAGCAGAGTGGAGAAGTGTTCCCTCCACAATCTAAGGGCGCTTTGAACATCAGTCACCAGATCGCCATTCTTGTTCTTACAGGAATTCGCCCCGGTCTTAAAACCTTCCGTAAGTCGCCGCACCTTTTGGTTAAAATTTTCGGGCGCTTTTCATGTCGGCTAGCATCTCAAGCTCTTCACACTCACGTATTTCGGCCTCTCTCTTCTTTCTACGGACGATACGTCTCTCTTCCTTTCTCAACTCCCGGTAGCGTTCCCATACAGCTCGCGTTGCGCCCGATCGCAGCGTGGCCCTGTAGGCAGCATCTTTATTTTCCGAAGCGGCGCGGCATTCCTCATCATACCAGTCATTTTTTCGGGTTCGCTGAAAGCCAACGACTTCTTCAGCGGCGGTACGCAGTGATCGAGAAATGTGCTCCCAGTGCTCGCAAATTCCGGTTTCTTGAGAAGTGCTCTCAATGAGCAGGTGTGAGAGTCGAGTGGTGAAGTTTGCAGCTGTCTGTTGCGATTGCAGCTTTCAGACGTCAAGCTTTCGCTGTGTATTTACACGCACGTTTTTTGATGCACAGAGGCGTATGCGCATCTTGGCTGCGACAAGATAATGATCCGAGTCGATGTTCGGTCCTCGGAGTGTACGTACGTCTAATATACTGGAAGCATGCCCTTCCGTCTATCGCAATATGATCGATTTGGTTTCGCGTTTTTTCGATCTGGAGACAGCCACGTAGCCAAGTGTATTTTTTTATGCTGAAACCTGGTGCTACAGACCACCATGTTTCGGGCCCCGGCAAAGTCGATCAGTCTCAGTCCGTTGGCGGAGGTTTCTTCGTGGAGACTGAATTTTCCGACAGTGTGACCAAAGATCCCTTCCTTTCCCACCCTGGCATTGAAGTCACCAAGCACGATTTTGATATCGTGACGGGGGCAGCGCTCGTAAGTGCGTTCTAAGCGCTCGTAGAAGTGATCCTTGATCACATCGTCCTTCTCTTCTGTCGGTGCGTGGGCACAAATCAGCGAGATGTTGAAAAATCTCGCTTTGATGCGAATCGTGGCGAGACGCTCGTCCACTGGAGTGAACGACAGTACTTGGCGACGAAGCCTCTCTCCCACTACAAATCCAACACCGAACTTGCGCTCCTTTACATGGCAGCTGTAGTAGATGCCGCAAGGCCCAACGGTTTTCTTGCCTTGCCCCGTCCATTTCATTTCTTGGATGGCGGTGATGTCAGCCCTTACTCTTACGAGGATATCAGCCAGCCGGGCAGCGGCACCTTCCCCATTAAGGGTTCGGACATTCCAGGTGCATGCCCTTAAATCGTAGTCCTTAAAACATTGCTTGTGGTCGTCATCAAAAAAGGGAGATCTCATCCGAGGCACATTGAAATTTTTCATTGGGTATAGTTTTTTACGTGGCAGGTCCCAAGCCCAGCGCACAACCAAATACTGGAGGGTTGTTTTGTTTTTGAAGACACATTTATATAGCGAGCCGCTTGCTTCAAGTCAGACGCCCGCTTGCAGCCGCACCTCCTGGTGAACAGACGCTGCTGACTTCAGTGAGCCCTTAAACCGAATATGTCGGAGTGGCCCCACTGAAGCTCCCTCTCTTTCTGCCGTGGCCCAAGGCTCCACACGGGTTGGTTACCATATCTCACACAATGGTTGCTCACGTTGCCCAGAGTGCGCGACGAGGACGCAAGAGTAGGGATTGAGTGTAGCCACTCATCTGTAACTGCAGACCCAGAAGAGTTACCACACCCATTGCAATCCATTTTAATCATATAATATATATTTTGATATAACTGCAAAAGATATCAGCGCAACATCGCATACCCACAATTCAAATCACAATTTCAATAGGAACAATACTTGGTTTTCCATTGCTTTCAATATGAATCATGATTTATATAACCGACATGATATTGAAAGTTATTTCGGGCACTTTTAAACCTTACTAGTCTATTTCCAAATACAAAGTCTAAATCGAAAACTGAGACAGCTTTCAATGATCCCATATAAACCCGAACCCCTCAAGTATAAATTATATAGAAACGTACATACATATAATGATATTACTCGTATACCACTTGCTGCTTTAAGCCACTTTTTTTGCCCTTTTTTTGCTACTATTTGCTTTTGTTATACACAACTTCTTTTAAAATTGCCGTTGTTGTTGTTGCTGCTGCTATTGCTGTCATTGTCTACAATTTCATTTATATGCAGAAATACATAACTTCGAACTTTTTATAGCACTTCAGTTAGCTGAGTGTTGCTTTAAAATGCAAGTTGATATGAGTATATCGTAAATACACAAACACAACGTAAAGCTCGCACATATGCACACACTAGCAATACTATTCCATACATCCAGGCCAATCAGCCGACAAAGCTGCTCCGCCATATTGGCGTGCTTAAGGTGTGTGTGTGTGTGTGTGGTCGAGTGGATATGTTTGTGTGCGTTATGACACAGTATTTTCTTGGCCAACGCAAGTAAACTAAAAATATTACATTACAAATTCTCTATATATGTATATAAAAGTATATGTTTGAAATTATTGCCTTGCAAAATATTTTATAATATATTTTTACCACACACACACACACCCAATGTTGATATTCTGAAAAGAATGCATAAAATATATAAAATATCTATGAACTGGGTGAGAAGGGAAAAGTCAATGCGATATGCATATAAATTTGCTCGTTTATTTGTGCTGCATATTGTTATCTAAATCAAAAATCATATTTTCGCAAAAATTTACTAGCTTACGAAATTTCATAGCCCCTCACACACAACCACATTCACACATACCAATAACGCCTGCATACATTTATCACAACCCATCTACGCGTGCCAACATTTTGGCTTTGCAAATTTATCAGCTCTACATTTATAGAACATATACACAAACACACACACACACACACACATTTACTCCTCTTCTACATTGCATTCTAAACTTTTATGCATAACTTAACTGAAAGTTTGAGAAAAAAAATGTGTTCGGAAAATATTTGCTCCATTTGCCTTCTTTGCCAAACAATATTTCTCATGCGTAATGCAGTTCAAATCGAAATATCCGCAGTGGTAATCGACACTTTGAATTGTTGCAAGCTGCTGCTGCTGCAGCTTGTACTTTTGCTGGTATTTGTTCTTGTTGTTATTGTTCTGCCGCAGCGCACATAAATCGCCAAAGCACTTAAGCTTGCCACACATTGCATTCATCATCGCCTCTTCTGACGGAGCGTTGCAATGCGTTTTCGACTTCGACACTTGGCTTTCAACACTTAGGCATAACATTCCTTTGGAGATTTTCATGAATTGATGGTGGCAGAGACTCTAAGGCGAAGTCCTGTGTATAGAAACAATTTCGTAGGCACACACACTGTCGAGTAAATTTGTAAGGAACCAAATATGTGTGTATATGCATGTAGGCAGAGTTGTAGATTTATACACACATTTCAGTAATTGCTGCTAACTACGAAGGAGGGCGAGCTGAAAAGTAATCGCCGTTAGAAAAAAGAGCAAATTTTGGAAATAGTTTTACGAGTTTCTCGATGTTTGGTTTTTTATGCGAATCTTTGAATATTTTGTGAACCTTTATAAAATATCTTTCGCTTTTCCTTTCCAATTATTCTGGAATGTAATTACTTAATAAAATTGAAAGCTTCTGTTAACACAAGCCACTATTAATGAAACGAAAAGGAGGTGTGTTCCTAAATGCAGTTGAAGTGAAACACAATGGGAAAAACATAGAGTGCCCAGATGTTTCCCTTTAACTCTCACAGTTTTCCCTTGACTCTTATTCTCAAAGGTAACTGCATATGTTTGAATCGAAATGGTTGAAATGGCGATGTGATGGAAGCCATGTAAAGAAATGAATTTCATTAAACACCAATTCCCTTGTTGGTCTAACAAAATCAGCCTTTTCAGTTCCGCAAAGCCTAATTTGTTGTGATTGCACAATTCAGTGTATCTAGGCTAAATACTCATCAGGATGGCCCCACATTCAGTTCCTAGCTATGTGCCGGCATCCATGGCAGCTCTAAAGAGTTTAAAAAAAATATTTTGAAGCTTAAGCTTTCTTAAACAAATATTTTTGTTTCGTTTAGCATCATAATAGTTAACTTTTAAAACTAACTGAATTAGCTTTTTAAAGCTGGTAGTATAAATTTACTTCATTTAACACCAGTATCGTGATATTTTATTTCACTTTTCAATAAAATTGTTTGTAACTTTTTATGCATTCTGAACATATATTTCAAATGAAATTTTCTTAAACATTTTGCTTTTGATACCCATACTGTAATATTTCTTAAATATTATTAGTTGAATTTCATTAAATATTCGAAATCAAAATTTTTGAAATCTCTTCAATTTTGCACTATTTAATATTAGAATATTCCGGCTAACCTTTTAATTGTATTGAATTAACTTCTTTGAACAGGTAGCAATATTTTTCAAGCATATTTTTGAAATAAAGGTTCCTTAGACCCCCTACATTTGGCACACGTGCTAAAAACTTGTTAAGCTTATAGATTAAATGAGGCAAACGTCTTCATAATATTTTCGAACAAAACGTTTCCTAAACCTTCTTCCTTTCACGCTCGTATTATGGAATTTCATTTAACTTATAAATTGTATAAACATCTCAAAAATGTTGCTTTCAAAAATTTAGCTTTCTCCTCATCATAAAAAATTCCAACAATAATAATTAAATAGATTTGTGTTAATCAAGAACAACAACAAATGAAGTGGTAAAAGGCAACAGCGGTTCAAAAGTTTGCCCAGCAAGTCGTAGGTTGTGGATTCACACAGGAAGAAACCAGATGAGGAGATATGGTAATCTCCGAAATTGCTATTACCTCTACCGCTCCTGACTATTGTTGTCATTTTTCCAAATACTTTGCTTAAACCTTGAGCTCAAAAATTATTATTTTTGATTTAGATATATTTCAAATAAGTTATACTGAAACATTTTTCGATAGATTTTAATATTTTTATAATATTATTAGCTTAATTTCATTAGATTTTTTGTAGAGTTTCAAAAATATTTTCAAACTCAAGATTTCTTAAACTCCTTTTATTTCACACCAATATTACAAAATATCAAAATATCCATATTTGATGCATTTGATACATATTGAGAAGATCATAATCAACAATCCGAACCAATATAACTTGATATTGCCTTACCTCTAGTTCGATAACATTGGAACTATACAAGTATGAAAAATTATTTCTCGGGGCACTCGCCAAGTGGTACTCTATTTATTCTACTATGTAGCTTAGTGTTGAATATATTTCTTCCTATCAACGTGTTGTTCTAGCAAATATTCGCGATTTTTGTAAGTAAATAAGTCAAGGACAGCGCATAGATTTTACAAATATAAAATTATTTTCGAAAAAAAAAAATAAATTTTAAATATAAAATAACAGTGCCTTACATACATACATAATATACAAACACGAAATCTTTTTGCAAAATATTTGTTTTAAATATTGTGTTTTTATTCTATATTTTAAATATCGAATATATATAATTATATTGGGTCCGTTTTAATGTAACCGACTTGGAAAAGAACGCTCCAACTCAATGTGTAGCGATATTTGTTTTATCCAGATCCTTTTTTTTTGAATATGCAGAATTAATAAGAAGACGAATGGAGTATCAATGTGCAATGCATTGGCTTAATAAAACCGGTAAAAGACAATCTAATAGGTTCAAATCTACCTTTCGGAAGGTATCTAAATGACTAACATAATCTCAACCGCAAGACTCCAATATCTCTTATTGGCTACCAGAGAGGCAATTTATGATACCACCTTTCCAAAGCAGGTCTATTTGAAGGTTTTTCGGGTTGGCTGGCCAATGTCGGAGCACATATAATGTGATTGCATCGATGTTTCAAGTTATATACTCACACACCTTGGAGTGTACCACCCACCAGCGTGCTAAACTTTTTAAATAGCCTGAGTTTCGATCATTTTCAAAATAATGTTCGGAACACGACACTCTCCACGGAGTTTCAGTCACAGTACGAGGAAATCTCTATTTGAAAAGAGAATAAAATAAAAAAATAGTTAAGTTTTTTAAAAACTGTAATTATGTTTTGAAATATAAATTAAAATTAATGCAGGTGACGACCCTTTAGATCCGGACGTTACACATTTTCCCGTCAATATAAATTATTAGTGGGAAAAATTGCCACGATTTTATTTTATAATAAAACTAGTTGGTACTCGAGATTTCGTCAGCGTTGCTTACTACGTTTCAATATACCTACATTTTTCACGCCAAAAAATGCAGCTTTGATGAATCAAACAAAAAAATGCCGTAGTCACAGTAAAGAGGAAATCGACTATAAAGTTAGTAGTAGTTGCTTGATTAACTAATTTTCAATGGAATATCTGCAAAAAATAGCTCTACTAACTAAGAGTCAACTTTGGGTCGACTATGACTAATTGCATTGTTTTTAACTGCAAAAAGCTGGTTAATTTTTTGGATTTTGTGCAAATCTGGACTAAGAGTAATCTAAAATATTTTCAATATTTTTTTGCAAATACTTTTTTTTTTACGTATTCGCAAATGTATGTTTCTTCGTTACCCCATTATATGTTTCTAATTTTGTAAAAATTGTATCATAAATAAAGATAATACGAATAACTCGCTTCTAGCGCCACCTGCCATATCTATATTTCGTAAAAAATATTTCTCGTCACACGAATATAATATGTCTCAAATTTTATGAAAATCAACTACCTGGCGAGTTAAACCATAACGTAGGTGCTTGCCACAGATCGCCAAATTTGGTTGAAGTCCGATCATGGATTTTGAGCTTAGTTGTCTCAAAGAAAACGGCTACATTTTTATATATGTAGAAAAATTGAACAGGAAGAACTAATTTGTTTACACATTTATTAAGCCAAATAGAAGATATTATTCTTATTATCTCTCTGTATTTACCTATGTGCATGCGAAATTGGTATGATTATTAACCTCAAACTATGTCAACAACTCTCAATGTAATATCTACGTTTTCGCAATATTCTTCTTGTCTTTCGAAGCATTTTACATTTATAAATTTCCATCCATCTCGATTGCAAAAAATCAATTACATGAAGAATCTCTGAATCACCTATTGAAATAGTTCCCATATATAGAAAAATTGGCTACCACTTTCCTTACTCAAGGGTCACAAACAAGTGTTACAAAATTCTGTTTCCAAAAATGAAAGAAAAAAAATCGGCACTACATGTTTGAACATCCTTAACCCACAAACATACGCACGCAAACATAGTGGATATGCATGTAAATATATCACATGAAAAGCAGTGCAATTTTAATTAATTCTACAAATCACTATGCGAACTTTCAAGACTTCCATAAGAAAGAAGATAACACCAAGGGAATAGAAATAAAACAAAGAAAACAATTTATCAAAGTAGCTTAAAATTTTGTTCACATTTCTTCGTTTTTTGTTTTTTTGTTTCTTTTTCGTTTAACTACTTGTACGTAATACAAGCTAAAAGAGAGTAGAAAATCCCATGATTAGCGCTCAGCAGCGTTTTATATTTGTTTTGCTAGAAAGTTTGACTTGGATTTCACGCTGATATTAGTGGAAGTGTTGCACCTGAAGTGGCAGGACTAAACTGTTTTACACGGACGCGTGCAGAGTTTTCTACCACGCAACGTAAGTCCACACTCATGCACAAACACACACACACACACACATACGTATGTACCTATACAGAAACTTTCCCTGTTCTAATTCGTATTTCCCAACAACCCATCCTTCCAAACCCAATCATCTATCAAAGTAAAATCTTTCTGTGTGCACAGCCAAGTCAGTTGGTCAATTCGACTTTGGTGTACAATGGGAAGAGAGCAATTTAAGTTGCACCACAGGCGTTGCAATAGTTGATTTAAAGAAGAAAGAACGTGCCTGCAGTTGTAGTAGTAGTATGTGTGTGTGTGTGAGTGTGCGTGAGAGTAAAGCCTTTGGCAACACAACTTCGAAAACTGTTTGCATTGTACGTCCGCAACGTGCAACTCCCTCCCCTCTCTAAATATTCGCTTGCAACAATGTAGCGCTTTTCCAGCTTAAATGCCAGTTGAAATATCTTATCCATATTGACATGCGTGCGTAAGTTCCGGCGTGTTTGCGTGTGGTATTGCAAGCAGGTGCATATATTTGGATTACTAGTAAACTGTCGAACAGCTTCAAACTGTCGGCAACATGTGGCGTTAGAAATCATCAGCCAAAGAAAGCAGCTATTGAAGTCGTTGGAATGTGAAAATATAGTAACTACCAGTTTTATGGATTTTTTCGTTGCGCGAAACATAAAACAAGATAACTTTTGATTTAAAGCTAGTAGAAAATTGGCTAGTGCTGAAGGCGTTATTAGAAATTGGATTTTAAATAGTTAGAAAGTAAGTTTTGTGATGGAAGTTGAGTTTGGAAAACACAACATCAGCTCTCAAGGGCGAGCGAAATCTACAATTTATTTCTGGACTTTTATTTCGTTTGAAATAAAATAAAGGGTTAGCCTAGACTTTTATTTTTTTAGTCCAGTAAAAACAATATTTTGTAATTTCGAAATAAAAGTCCTTTCCTTAAAATAAACAATACGCGTGTCCAAATCAAAGAAACTTGGTATCTAATGAAAGAGGACTGGAACATCGAAACGAAAAATTTCACCTATTAACTAAAAACTTTTTCAAGTAAAAAATTCAAACTTTTTATGAAATTCACAAAAACGCAAATTTCAAAAAATTTTCATAAAATTTTCAAACTTTTTAATTACAATCTTTTGTGTATGCAATTTATAACCCATTAAATTTTACAATAATAAAGTGCAAGCTTCAAGTAGATAAAAGTTCTGGTTGATTGTTGATAATTTTTTTTTAGAAAAAATATCCTTTAGGAAATGAAATTATTTTTTAAATAATTTACAAATTCCTTTTTTTCCATTTCCAACCACCAACTTATTATTTAGCACGTCACTGTCAAAGGAAGCAGTCAATTAACCTATCTTGTATCGGCGCTGATTAGATTCATACGTTTATAGTTATTATTGTGTACAACAACTATGACGTTTCCTATTGTAAATTTTTTATATAAAATATTCACCACGAGTGTTTAAAACCATCAAATCCTAACTGTAGCATATTTTGTGCCTATGCACTTAGCTTCTTCACCTATTTAAGCACAGCCTTGTAAGAAAATATGGTCATTCGAACAGAAACCTGAAAATAAAGCGCATCGAATCAATATAATCCCCGTCTTATTATGCCGTTAAAGAAAGGATTGGTTTTTCAACATTATATTTACGATAGTACACATTCGTAGCGCTATTGGCAGTTAATATTGACCATACTTTAGGAAAACGAATTGCTTCCCCTATAATCTTGCATATGATTTCAATTATTATACTTGTCATTTAAATTTAATAACTTAAAAATATATTCACAAAGCTAAAGAGAAATCCAAGAGGTTCATATCTCCCGCTCGAAAGATCTCTGAATGACTACGAGTGTTTAAAAACTCTTACCGGTTACCGGTCCGGCCACTGTAAGTTAAGATGTCATCTTTGTATGTAAGATGGGACTAGCCGGAGAAGCGGACTGTAGGTTTTGTACTTTGGCTAACGAAACGTCCTTCGGAAGCGACTAGCATCTCAATTCGAAATTTAGAAAATCCCACCCTCCAATCTAATCTTCTTAAATAGTGTGGGGTTGGACTATACGACACTCTCTAAAGAGATTATATGCACGCCTCTACGCCTAAGGATATATCTGATCTTATCTTTAATTATCATCACAAAAGATCTCTTTAGCGCGAGTATACAGTTTAGGAAAAGGATGCTTGCTGGTATTTTGGGGTATATTCGCCGCTCTTATGCACAGCAGTTGTTAGGCTGGTATCGCTCTATGGTGTTTTATGGTGAATTGCAACATATGAGAGAAACATTTAATTATAATTTTCAAAATTCAGAATGCGAATGGAAAATTATTTTGGTAAGCTTTAGGAAAGACGTAGCACTTTGAAAGATGACGACGCTGAAGAAGAATGTGATTACTCGGAGGAAATGGAACTAGACCGATCAAAGAACCGCTCTAGCTGACTTTGTTAACAATATACACAAAGTATTCATTTTTATTGAAAATATACATATTTTAATCCTTTTATAACCGAGCGCACTGGAGTTGCCCTGAGTATTATAACTTTGTTCACCTAACGATACTTCCATAACTGTTGCAGATAATTTGCTCAAACTAGATACATAGGATGGGGTTTGAGAAAGGAATACGTGTGCATATTTTTGTTTTGGAAAATGGATGTGGTCCCACCCACTCTATAAGAAAAACTTATATCTCCGAAACTACTTGACTACTCCCTACCAAATTAGGTACACATATTGCAAAATTTTTAAAATTGTTAAAATCGGACAAAAACAATACCCACCCCCCATAAAACGTTAATTTTTAAAAAATAAAAAACCCGATATTTAAGTCAGCAATGAAGACAATTTATTAAAATTTAGTATGAAGAATGGGGCTATACTAACAAATACACCGAATCAAAGAAATTTGGAAATGGGCATGGCACCGCTAACTTTAGGGCAAATAAGTTTATCTCCGAAGGCACGCTGCGAAACTCTACCAAACTTAGGAGACATCACACAAATGTAGTCAGTTAGAAAAGTTCCACAAGTTTTAAAATTCGGATTAAGAAATTTTATAATAGACGTGGCACCGCCCATTCTCGAGCGAACAGGTATATCTTGAAAACCTTGCCACCAAAACTCAACCAAATTTTTAACACACATAGCATATCAAGTAAATAAGCAAAATTTACAAAATTGTAAAAATTACAAACGTCGTACAAAACGATGGTCAACTCTCATATAATGGTAAAAAAAAACAAAAATCGAAAAATATCCGTTATTTATTGACTACACAAATTTAATAGACACGATTAGGTTTGAGAATGAAGTACTTGTTAACGGCTACCTAGATTGTATTCTTTTATAAGACCGTATCAATTTCAACATTCCGCAGCGAAGCCAACGTGTCGTTTTGCCTTTCTATGAGCGTTATAGGAAAACCGAATATCCACGTAATACACAAACTACACGCGCTATAAAGAAGTATGAAAAGGTCTCGAGTTTCATCTCAATTGATTTGCCCTTAAAAACTGTTTGTAATCGTCAATATTTGGAACTGATATATTTAATTTCTTATTTTTCTAAGTTTTTGTATACACATTTCTAGCGATCTTAGTAATAAACTTTCAGTTTCCCTACAGTCTGTAAGAAAATTGGATTTAATTTACTAAATTATTATTGAAAACTACTTCAATGGTTGCAATATTTTATTTACATTTAAAATGATTAGAATTCGTAAGCCAGGTTATCTTTTTCAAAATTTTAATTTTTTTCAGCCATTAGCTGCCTCCAGACTATTCTTTGTTAGTGTAGTCAAACTATGGAATTCCTTACCAGTGTCAATTAAATCTATTTAATCTGCTAGATGCTTCAAAGCGGCAGCCACAAATCTTTTTCTATAGAAACCAATCCATATCCTTCGCTTCGTCTCAGTTTTTCAAACTGTCATTTTCTTTTCTCAATTTTGTATTTGCTCTTTAGATTTAAATATAATATATTATTAATTTATTATTTCTAACTTATGTTTATCTAATTTAAGTCTAATTTTTGTAATTTAATTTTGAAATATGTGCAACGAAAAGACCTTATGTCTTACTGTACTTCTGAAATAAATAAATAAATAAATAAATAAAATTTGAACAACTCAAAAAAAAGTATACTTATAAACAAATAAAGTAATAAAATTACGTTGGGCAACACCTTGCACAGTTGAAAAAATTCTCGAACAGGTTTAGTTGAAAAAATTCGACTGACCTTTGAATTATTTTATTTCTGCTATTGTATGACGGACAGTGAGGACACTGGCAATGAGATATATTTATTAGCTGATGTCACATATGATTGCTATGAATGTACGTGGGTTTCGAATCGCGCCAGGCGGACTAGATAAAAAAGTGATGCTTTGCAATTTATTCATATTTTGGATAATTGTAGTTGTGCTAGGTATGAAAATTCCTGTGGATCACACGGGAAGTAAAAATTTCGAAACATAATTTTGAAAACTTTTATCCAGTTTTTATTTGATATTTTTTATTTCAAAATATAGCCTTAGGTATAGTTATAATACCTAGGAAGTTTTAAAGTGCACATATGTACACCTTGCACTCAGTGATATTTATAAATTCGTATTGGCCTAAAATCTTTGGCAATGGTTTACCTCGGCCTTTTCAACAACCAACATTCAGTCCGTTTTTCTTACACGAGCGTACCATCTCTCTGTCACTATTCACGATTGTAACGAAAAATGTAGCTCAACAGCCATTACTCAAATGAACACCTACCCGGTACACATGCCGACAAAGCTTGAAATGATGAATGAAAAGAAAAGATGTACTTACTTTAAACTACACTTTTAACTTGGCCGTGTTGTAGATAGTACCAACGTTTAGCCAAAACCAAATTTATGCTAACAAAGAGCCACAAGGAATAATTCAATGAGTCTGCTGAATTTTGTGAAGATGTGAAAAAGTCAGAATCCTAACAACAATCTACCTAGAGTATTGCTATGTATGTATTGGTGAATAATGCCAAACGATTGGTATGAAAGATGAATTGGTACCGCAAGCGGTTGCTATTGGCATCCTTGTTGTTGTACAAAATTTTTATATTCATTTTCGTTGAAGGAAAATTTAGAGTTGATGCATCCAACCAACCAGCTGTCATATCGATGCCTCAAAGCGAATGAAGCGTAGCAGACAACTAACATCGTCGCTGAAGCAAGCGGCGTGCAATGAGGGGCGGAGTTAGGTTTTGAGAAGTTGAGTGTTGTGTAAAGTACATATCTGATATCTACATAACTAACTAAGCGTGTAGTTGCAACTTATTATGTCCGCACTACGCCGGTAGCGTTAGTTTTGTTGCACGGTTTGAAGATGCTGCTAGATTTCCGTTTTTTCATAAAAATTGCGATATTTTTTAATATTTTTTATTTTTTTGGTTTTGCTTGGCTTGGCTTCTTTGTGTCGCCCCTGCTAAATGGTAAAATAAACTTGTGGAAAAGTTTGTTTATTGCACGAAAAAGTGAGTTGAAAATTTTGACGGCACAAGTTTGACCGTCTGTTTGGTCATAGTTTATTTTTCTTCATTTTATTTTTTTTTATTTTCTTGTTCTGCAAACCCGCAAGCCACATCTTGCACTTTTAGCATGCGATCAGCGCATTCGGCGCCGCACTTCCATACTTTTTATAATTTTTTATTCAGTACGCTGTCGAAATATTTTTGATGCGCCTCTCATTTTCATCATTTTTTAATAGCCCAAAGTATACAAAGCTGAGCAGCAAAACGTTGAACTGCTCATATTTTTCAGACAAAAAGGTAACTCGCCCGCTGCGCTTTCACTCGTCTTCTATCCACACTCTTTTGCCGTCATTTTCAGCCGCTTTTAGCTTTTCAAGAATTGTTGTTCTTTTTTCAGTTCTTTCAATTTACTTTCATGCTTTGTTGTTGCTCATAGGCCACGCGATAAAAGCTGTCAGTTGTTGGGCTTAAGTTTTTCATAGCCAAAATTTGGTTGAAAAATAAAAAAAAAAATAAAATAACGATCTTCCACTCTATATCTATATATCTACTTGTACACAAAAACGTTGCTTCTGTTGCAGTAGGTTCTTCGGTCGGCTGGTCGTTTGGTTGATTTTGGCTTGATGTTGCGTGGCTTGTAATATCCTGCTGGTCTATTAAAAAGTTGTAAACTGCCCAAGTTTTCCGCTTTATTTGTGTGTGCCTTTCTTCGCCCTCGCAAATTATGGAGTTGCGGCGCGTGGCAAGCGCAAATAAGCCGACTAAAGTATAAAGTAACAACAACAACAACAACAACAACAACACTCAACAAGCATAACTATTTTTGTGAACACAGTCAAGCGCTAGGGAAGATATACGGACTACCTCAAAAAACAAAACAAAAAAAAACAAAAAAAACAAAAACAAAAACGGAACGAATGAAAAAAATATTTCGCAAGCAAAACAGCCTTCACTTCATTAAAATGCAGCAGAGCTGGAGGGAAGGAATAATTTCATTTTCTATCAAGCTCAACCGGTAACGGGCCAAAACTCAAATTCAAATACGCCAACTGCCGTGCAAAAATTAATAAAAAGCTGAGATAGGACAAAAAAAAAACGATTTCAACGAAACCCTTCGCCTTGAATGTGCTGTACGCTCATTCATCAGACGAAAAGTGAAAATTTCCTCTACTTCCACCTCAGCGCCACTAATGCGCTGCCCATCCAACGACTATGCTTGGCTCCTCAAAAAGGTGCATCAAAGTATTTAAACTTGTTTAAATTGTAAATACAATTTGCGCGCATTCGGCCTTCCCTACAAAGAGATTTGTCCACTTAAAAAATTTGGGTTAGGCGCAAAGTGCACAACAGCTCTATTGCTTCGCCTCTACCCCCACCAACACTGCATGCTTGTCTTTTGCCATTTAGTACAACTACTACTACTACTACTATCTACTACAACTACTACACCTTCACTTTGCAATTTTGGCCATTTGTGCGCCTGAATTTCATTATGCGCATTATGTTCATAGTTGTTTGATTCACTTTTGAGTCCATTCTATCTTCCTGCTTGCCTGCAAATAGACTTAACTTTCTAATGTTTTACTACAGCACTCACTTATCTACATATGTATGTACATTTGTATGTATGTATGAAGTTACAATTTATTTGCAATGGCACTAACACACGCACAAACTTAGTTACTTACTTTTTCGGTAGTTTACTTACGAGCATTTTATTACTTGTCCTGGGCGGATAAGCAAAATCAGTTTGACTTTAAGTTTGTTATCTGCATTTGCTTCACCACCCCAGAAAGCCAAGCCAAGCCAAGCAAAGCCAGCGTCGAAGTTTGCCAAATTACAGCGAATAAGAATGCAAGAACTTTTATTTTTGAATGCTTGGCAACTCAGCGGCTCGCAGTGCCGGTCAAAGGTTTAAACAATAAAACAGTAATATAATAAAATGAAGTTTGTTGGATAAGATGTAAATTCGAAAAGGAAATGCACTTAGAACACTTAATTATTTAATATTATTTTTGTTTTGCTATTTTTTCCAGTACTTCGTTATTTCGAAATTCTGCAGAAATCTTTGTGCAATGTCGCATGGAAGTAGTTATATTTATTCCAGATTTAATTAAAGAAAATTTTCCAAATTCGTAAAGGTAGATGCTAAGTACACTGAATTGTATAAAATGTCTTAGATGGCTGAGTATGTACAGAATATATTGAGGGTTAAGTCTTCAAATTAATTTAGGAATGTGGTTGTTTTTCGGCAAACAATGAACCGTCGAAGTGAATGCCAGCCCAGGAAAATACTCCAACAGGAACCAGCATGACGCAATGAAGTCAAGTGGTGCCTGTAGCTTAAGAAAAGCGAAGCTAAATCGACTTCTGAGACCATCAGACAAATTGCAAAACAAATTAAGAAATTGGAATGTGCTCTAAGGAAAACACCAGCAATTTTATAACTGCCAAATCCAAAATTGTGTTCAATGGAATTGGATTTGTCTATGGATTTATTTTTTCTGAAAACCAGCAAATTTATATACATACCCTGCAAAAAGGCGCAAAGAAGCGTGCGACTAATGCCACTTTGCATCGCTTTTGTATGGACTTAACTGTTCCCTTTTGAATGGACCTAACTGTTCCCTTTTGTGCGAGTATGTCCTATGAAGAGACTTTTTTGTAGCCGAACGGGTATGAATGTAGCGTGGAATCTTTTTACAACTATTGGTACTAGTGCATTTCATACCTCAAAACTAAAGATTAATGGAAATACCACGATGAGATTTGCCATTTTTTATACCCACCGGTCATAGTCGCTTTTTATAACTTTTTTGTAGCATAATGAAACGTTGCAACTAAATAATGAACTAACTTTAATTTTAATCGTGCCCGTATTATTCGCTAGATAGCGTAAAAATTTAGTTCTCCAGAAATTCTGATATTGTATTAATGATATTAGGAAAGTATACAAAAAATAAAAATAAAAGCGTATACTGCTTAAATGATGAGAAATACACTTATAAAAAATAAGTCAATTTAATAGCTCGTAGTCGAGATTTACAAAAAGTCAAATCTAGGGCGAAGTCGTGCGTATCAACTGCATAGTTATTGTATAAATCTCATATATTCGTATATATTTATGAATAGTTATCGGCATTCAAGCGTATATGTTAAGTTTTAGTAAAATCAAATGGCATGCAAAGTAATAAAGATCTGGTGGGCACTGGCGCAATGGTTGTTCCTTAGACAAGTGATCTCAACAAATGTTGTCAATTCATCACTCGTAGCCGAGTATGTAGCGTGTACGCATTTCAAAGTTGTTTCTAATAGCGGTCGCCTCTCAGCAAGCAATGGCAAACCACTGTGTGTATTTCTGCCATGAAAAAACTTTTCACAAAAATGATTTGCCGTTCGGAGTCGGCGTAAAAGTGTAGGTCCCTCAATTTGCATTCAAATATTTTAAAACCCCGAATTTATACACCGAATTCATTGAAATTCGAAATGTATTGAATAGTAATAATACAATACTCGTAATATAATTGTGTGACAATTGTATGGCAACTCAACCCAGTTTTCAGTACAGATACTCTAATGCCCCCGTAATTTTTTTTAATATTTACATAACTAAAATTCATTTAATTTCATATAATTTTATGGCATGGGCTTGACCCTCCACCCTCCGCTCAAATTGTCTCTCTTTTCTTCGGACTTTGGCACCGCCTATTGCAAAGCAAATATAATATTACTGCTTAGTTAGGAAAGTTCGTTGAAAATCCAGTTAGTACTTTCGGAGATTATTCAGTACATATACGGACAAACGAACAAATATTTGGTTTTAAATTTCCGAAATTTTTCATATATTCTAATTTGACAAAATTTTTTATTTAAATAGTGCCAATTTGGAATTACTGATTTTTTGCTTAGCCGTTTTTAAGATATCGATGCTTGAAAATCAACGTTTCTTTTTTTAAATGCCAATAATTTTGAGAAGAATTTACTGATTTGGATCATTTTTTTTAATTCTTGTTTTTCAAAAGACTTTCGGAATTTAAAATTGAATTTGAAAAATCCGAAAAAAGTAGATACAAATATTATC
The DNA here is from genome assembly GCA_951828415.1 of Anomoia purmunda. Taxonomy (NCBI): domain Eukaryota; kingdom Metazoa; phylum Arthropoda; class Insecta; order Diptera; family Tephritidae; genus Anomoia; species Anomoia purmunda. The sequence goes on along the minus strand of OX639993.1, from coordinate 134,947,458 downwards.
TCTTTACCGGACTAAGCTAAAATTTTCAAGAAAATCGATCACTACGTGTTGTTTGGAAATCAAAATTTTTTAGTTTTATTCGAATACGGGCTGATATTTTTATTTTATTCTTTTTTTTTTCAATTTTGTAGTCCAAAAGTCTTTTGAAAAACAAGAATTAAAAAAAAAAGAAGCAGGCTGTGTCAGAGACACGGCCATTAAGTTTAACGTAGAATACGCCATCCGATAAGACAGAAAACATATGTAACAATAAATGATAAATAATACAAGCAAATGAATTTCTTTATTTGATAGTTACTTTGGATGATATACATAAGCTTATGATAGGAAAAATAGGATAAAAATGTTTTTAAATTATCAATTAAATTTCTCGCAAAAACGAAGTCAATGGCTGTTATCAATAGCAAAGATAAATGATAAATAACATACGCGAATCCATTTTATTATTTTTTTTGCCGTGCTTGGCAGCATTTTCTCTTCTTTTACTCTACTTTAACTTGCCCGCCTAAAATTATGCAATACAAAGAAAGGGCTGCACGAGTACATTTAAATCGCCCCCAACAGCAAACACTCAACCAAACACCACACACATATTTGTGTGCATGTGTTTATACAATTTTCATTTGAGAAATTTAAATATTAGGAAGATATCAACCAACATGAAATGTATGTCAAACGAAAGCTAACATCTTCATTTGACTACAAAAAAAAAAAAAAAAAAATTAATCGAGCCGTTTCCTTATAATTAAAGAAATAGAGATTACAACAATAAAAACCTGACATTGGTGCCCATACCGTAAGGTAAGACGTATTCTACGCCAAAAAACATGAGCCAAATCGGCGAGTTTTACGCAAATTTATGGCCATTTAAAGAATGTTTTTTTCAAACTCCGATAAATCGAAAAAGGCTAAACATAGTATATGAAAATTAGGGATGCTTCTCTAAGTTAAAACAATATCACAAAAAATATGGCAAAAAGGATATGCAAAAGCGAATTGGAGTCCGATTTGAATTGAAAAAGGAAGAAAGAAAAGAACTTAATTCGAAGAAAGTATTACAGCTTTCAAATTTTAGGGGTGACTTCGAGTATTTCGTGACATAGTGTTAAGGTTTTTTTTTTTGTTTTTTGAATGTGACTGTAACCGCTTAGCGAGTTTGGGCAAATCGTATTCACATTAATAAAGGTCAAAAATGAATACCAAGTGAATTCTAGTCAAAGTTAATTTGGTGCTCTCCAAATTCATCTTCTGCCAATACCAGCAGGCATTGCATGGAATATTTTGCGGATTTATTATGTAAACAGACGACTTGATTTAGATGGTAAATTTTTTAGTTGTATTTTAATTTGCTGGACCATAACGCCTTCTGTGCATTACCACTTTGTATTATACACATCAATACAAAATTAATATTTTTATAAAAAATTACCAAAAACAAAAAAAAAACAAAAATTTCGGAAATATTGGAAAAAATTCGCTGCATAATTTTCACTAACATTTACAACACATAGCTTTATTTAAGTACTAAGTTAATATGTGCACATAAATATATGACTAAACTAGATATATAAGTTCGTACGTATCTGCAATTTCGCTTCAAGAAAAACTACCTAATAAATCACAAGCAATTAGTTGGCGAGACCACAATGCCAATTTTTCATTTTTTTATTTTATAGTTTTCTTTTTTTTCAGTTTATTTTACATTTTTATAGCATTACAGCCTTGCTCATTCGCCAGCTAGGCCAACAGCGGGCAACCCAAGCAGTTTCCGGTCAATTATTGTCCACTTTGTGCGCCGCCATGAAAGTCGCTTTACTGCGCCAGAACTGACCATAAACATTACAGGAACTGGCACAATATTTCGTTGGTCTGAGTGTGTGTGTGTGTGTGTGTACAGCAGTGCCACAAAATCAAAGAATTTAGTTTTAACTTTTGCCGTCATTGTCCCTTTTGGTTACACCCCGCGCATGCCATAAACAAACGCTTGTAGCGTACTCTACCTACTACAATCCTTTTTCACAATTTTCTGTTACTGTTTTTTTTTTTTGTTAGTCGCAAAATTTGCCATATGGATAAGAGTTAAGAAAAAAGAAAAAGCCCAATAACAACAACATCAGCACTCATAGCAGAATTTTCAAGTGCAATAACAACGTGAACGAACGTTTTGCTGGGAGGGATAAAGATGGCAGCTGGAAAAAAATTGCAAACGGCAATGGCGAATAACCCGAGGTGTGGCTTTTCACATCGTTTATTATGCACCAAAAATAGAGTGAATGGAGAGAAAAAAATCACAGCCAACAAAAAAAAGCAAAAAAAAAACAAAACCGAACGGGTGAAAATGGAAAAATTCTCAAAGCAAAACAGTCCAAAATCACGTAACGGTAGCAACAAAACTCTAACTGGCTGCAATGTGTGATGTAGACAACATTTCCTATTCAAGCTACGTATTGTTGCTTTTTTTATACTCTACTTGCTGCACATAAGCCACTTTCGTCCCCGCAAAAATCGATATGGTTCTTGTGGTGTAGGATGGTGCGGCAATTGCCATGTTTTGCATGAATTGTTTTTTTTCCTGCGCTCCAGCTAACCAATTCACCAAAAAAGCGAAAGCCATACACGCACACATTAAAAAAAAATAAAACAAAAAAAACCCCCTCCTATCCATACTACTCAACGTGCTGAAGAATATTTAAATGTGAAAAAAATCCGAAAATTTTAGCTGCTTTAGTTCATGCAATTTGTAGTTTTTCATGAGCTGGGCATTTTCCTATTGTTACCAACCAAAGAGTGGGGGTTAGCGAAGAGCTAAGAGAAGTTAAAAAAATATATATATTATGTAGGTTATGCATTCAACGTCGTGTGCTGTACAGACGAGACAAAACCAAAACTAAAACGTATTGAAAGCGCCAAAGCATAGGAAAAAAATTCGAAATAAAAATTTTGCAAAAAAAAGGCAGAAAATGAATTTACAGGCAGTGAAAAAAAAAATAAGCAAAACTCTAAAATACCACACTGAGCATCCATGCAGTGACAAAAAAAAACATGCACACATACATACAGGAAATAAAAACTGTTGAGCTATGCACAATAGCTGCTATGGTGGTGTTGTTGTTGCTGCATTGCTGTCGAAAGTCACAAGCTGCGAGTGCTTGAAAATGTAAAAATCAAACCGCAACCACATAATTTACTGCTGCAGCACACAGAAATTTCTGGTGTCGCAGCGGAATTGGAAAAGCTGTCGAAAATTTTCCTAAGTAAACGCGGCATGCACAAAAAACAAAAAACAAAAATAAAAAAAAAAATAACAACAGCAGTTGCAATAAAGAGAAAAACACAGCAAAGTGGACGCGGTAGGCTAAGTTCAGAGAGTATGTATATTAAGAGAGAGATCTCGACTTACAAAAATAATACAACCGGTTAATTATTCATACATGGCCAAAGAATGGAATCTCAGTGTATTCTGTCCAACCCGCAAGAGGGATGATCCCACTGTCTGCGCCAGTTATTGTGGGACAAATAGGCCTACTTAAAATTTCCATTTTATCCTTTCGCCAGTGATGTGGGAAAGACTGAAGCCTTTTGTGAACCAACGTATTGTACCTTATCAGGGCGCTTTCAAACAAGGCAAATCCATCATAGATCCGATATTTGCAGTGCACAAAATCGTGGGAAAATTATATAAATAAATATTGATAAAGAAAACTTTTCGCACGAGCTTTTCGTCGACTTCAAAGCCAATTTTGATAGAACGATAGCACGAAGATGAGCTGCCATGATGGCCTCTCATGTCTGAATTAGAGATCCCTAAAAAGGAAGTACGGTTGAGAAGAGTGTACTCAATAAATAAATTATATGGAAAACAGCTATCAAAACTAAGAAAATGTAAATGAAATGGGGCTTAAGAAATTATTTACTACTTTTGGGGAAAACTGATTTCATTTCATGTTCACTTTGAAGAAACCTTTACGCAATTGGTAGAAAATATCGCTATTTGAAGAAAACACAATATCAAAATGAGGAAAGTTTTCTCAGGTTTTTTTTATTTTTCCAGTATGAAGGTGGCTCTATGCAGATTGGAAAAATATCTCCGAGCCGTCGGAGATCAAACTAGGTTAGTTAGACAGAGCGCCTTGATTTCATGCAAATCCATTAATGTGATGCTCAAAATGCACAATATCGGTATTGCTCTAAAAAGTGAAAAGACCTTGACTAATTTCTATATAGAAATACAAATACATATAATCCGGAAAATAATTAGAGAACGATCAAACTTCGGCTTCGGCCATGTTCGGCCACGAAAGTTAGGTTCGGCTTGTCGAAAAAAATCCGAACTTTGACCGAAAATTTTTAAACTTTTATTAATTTAAAAATTGTACAAAGTTTTAGGTGTAAAATAATTCTATTCGGAAAAAGTCAAGTAAGCCTACTGAATTTACGTGAAAGCTATATGGTTTGCAGTAATAATACTTTAAAAAAAATTATGCATTACATAACGAAATGGACACTTTTTCAATTAGCATCTGCTGAAAAGAAATTGTGACATTATAGAATACTTTTTGAAGCACATATTTGAGGTTGCAAAAATTCCTTTTTTTATGTGCTTCTTACACAAATATGTATATATTTGTATATTTATATGATAAACTGAATTGGATGTGATTAAAACTAATGCTAGTAATATTTCTCTTTTAAAAAGATGATTTATATTGGAACGATTTTCCATCATCCCTCGAGTTAAGTTTGGTTTGGAGACAAACCGGTATTGGCGATGTGCCATCTCAGAGAACGAAAATGGCCTTGAAGCTTAATGAAAATATAGGGGTTTTAAAAATTCATTGATTGCTTATTATTTTAGAGCTTGAAAATTTTGGGTATGCCGAAGTTCAGTTCGGTTTGGTTTGGCGCTAAAAATCGGTGATCGATCCTCCACTAAAAATAATCCGGAAAATTTTTTTAAAGTATTATCGATTCAAAGAAATCGAGGTAAAGTATTCCTTTCTGAAAAGTTTTGTATTAATTTCGTATATGATATAAAATTTCATTGTACCTCCGCTCCCAGTCATGCACCTGAGTCTGCACATTCTTTTATGTCGCTTTCCTTATTTGATATCGGCTTTAAAAAAAAGATATAGTTTTTGAAATCCTCCGCACTAAAGGATATAAAAGGTTTGTTTCTTGGCAGAGCTTACCATGAAATCTTGTTTTGTAAGTTATTGAGTATTGCCTTCTGATTTCAATTTTTCTTGATTGAAGTTAGTCTTATGCGGTAAATACACATTGTTTAGTTGCCTTTGATAATATTTTTTCACAGTCCTTTGGAACGACATCAGGCGTTCCCCAGGGTAGCATATTAAAGATTTTTTTTTCTACTTTTTATCAATTATTACATTTCTGGCCGCCGTCTCGGGTCCGAATCTCGGCTGAGGCAAGTAAAATCAAAAACTTTCTTTTCTAATAGCGGTCGCCCCTTGGCAGGCAATGACAAAGTTCCAAGTGTATTTCTGACAAAACTTTTCTGAAAAATCAAATGTCGTCCAGATCTGGCGTAAACCCCTCAATTTGAGGTAAATAATACAGACGAATATACCACAAATTGTGGGAGAAGTTCGGCTAAATATCGAGTTAAAAGATGTAAGCTTACTTACTTACTTAATCGCGCAATAACCACTTAAGCGATTTTGGCCGAACTTCTTCAATTTGTGGTGTGCGTCTTGATGTTGTAACAAAAATTGAGGGACCTACCGAAGGGTCCTACAGTAAATGACCTTAAATTATATTCCGATAGCTTGATAAATTATAGTGTTGGTGGGCTCGGAATCAGCTTTGGTAAATCTAAAACAAAAATTAAAAAATGTTCATAATCCACATTTACTGGAAAATATAATTCATTCCCCACTAGATATGAGCGCGTTGCTGAAGTCAAAGTTGTGGGCTTTTTTTCCTAAACTAAACTTAGCCGTTATGCTCTAAAGCTTTTGTATACACTGTTAATAAAATCCCTATCCCGCAATTTATCCAACAATTTCGATTAAGAAGAATAAGAGAAAATATAGGTGACGAAATTAAAGTTTTTTCCGACTTTCGATTGACCTCGTAGACAAAGGGATCAACCGACCCTTAAAGGTAATGTATGAGTACATTCTCTTCCAGAAAGATCGGTTTCATAATTTACCCAATAAAAATTTGTATGTAGAAGAGACATCGGTGCATCTTTGGCAGCTAATGAACAGACTTTTACCAACTCTTAGGAATGCAAACGATGCATCGTTGTTTTTATCGATATATAAAGACATCGGCATAGTTCATTCATTCCGTTCGTATTCTGCCGCTCGGCAATATTCTGCCTGATTTGTCATTGCTTATTATTTGTGTTTGCAAAATTTGTCCGTTATCAGTTAAAGTATGCTTTGTAAACAGAATATACCAAAAATAACTGTGTTTTCTATTACTCAAGGGCTTAGTAATTTAGAGGCATAAAGCAAAAACGACGTTAAACGGAAAAATATCAAGGTGACGGAAAGCATTTTAAAGGTCCTGAAAGAAAATATTTCGACCATAACGACAACTATTCACAGAGAGCAACGTCCAGAAATTTGAACATATGGAAGTCGTACGTTAAAAAAAAATATTAAAAACAAAAAGAAGTACTCGAAACAGAAGGACAAAAATCCATTCCAAACAGATCTGACCAATTTTAGTCGCGAAAACTAAGTACGGTCGATTACTTCGAAAAATCTCCGGCTACAAACGAGTTAGTTTTAGATCACGAATCTTATTTTACGCTAGCTCACTCAAAAAGTAATGGAAGTGAGAGATTTCATTTAAGCGACGTTTCTTAGATGCAGCTTTCAAAAAAAATGTAAACAAAAGCTTAATATTAGCACAAAATTTTGTATAGATGGCTATAAGCTACGCAAATCTGGATTCGCTATTAGTTGAATAACATATTTAAATGATTTCTTAAGATTATGATTGATACCTTTTATAAAAGCCAATTATCCAAATAGAAATTATGTGTTTACCCTGCTGTTAGGTTAAGACCATTTCGTCCAATTTTTTTTTTTGTTTTCTTTGTAACTTTGGAACGGTGATATATACTGTCTAAATTTTTCAGCTCAGGTGGTCTTTTTATAAAACAATATTATGTGCGAAAATTTAATTCTCTGACTTAAAACTGGACTAAGATAAATTGAAAACAAGTAAAAACAGCGCTGTCTTCGGCTATGCCGAAGGCTTCATACCTTTCATGAATGGAAGAATAGTAAAAAACGTGTTATTGTATTACAATTTCGTATTACCTATAGTTAAAAGCGAAAATTTCCTTCAAATCAATAAAAATAATTCTAGTAAAGGCATTGTTATAAATTATTTAATGCTTTTCCTTATCTAATTAAAAAGAACTATGTTTTAAGAAGGGAATGGTTTTTGAATATTTTTAATATCGTATCGACGCTTGATATTCAACATTTAAAAAATACAAATAATTAAGTATTAATATGTAAGACCTACATATGTCGGTCTTTGAAAACAGTTATCAGATCCGTAAATAGTTCCCAAACGTTTAACGCTATGATTCATGTGATATTGCGCTGAGCTTATTACTTTTCGCAATAAATATTTGTCCTGAATTTATCTTGCCGATTTACACTGTGAACTCCGATCTTGATGAATACTAATATATAGCTAATAATGGTTGATGTTTGTGCAAAATTTCAAGCCTTTAGCTGCTTAAATGGAGGAGTTATGGCGCAAAATTCAATATCTGAATAATCGGTTGTATTATATGTTATAGTCACCCGATCTGGCCGATTCCGACAAATGTTTAATCATTTGTACAACGACACCTGCTTACCAAATTTCATCAAAATAGCTCTAAAATTGAGGGACTAGTTTGCGTTCAAACAGACGGACAGACGGACAGACGGACAGACGGACAGACAGACGGACATGGCTAAATCGACTCAGCTCATCGTCCTGATCATTTAGGTATACTTTTTGATGGGTCTATCTCTTCTCCTTCTGGCACTTACAAACATCGGACCAAACTTAATATACCATTTCATTCTCATGAAAGGTATAATTACGAATCTTAGGTTAAGGGACCATTTGGTCCATAGTATATTTTCTTTGATTTTCTTTACATTAATTTTCCAAAAATAAGTATTTATTAGTTTGTTCGATATTTTTTGGCACTACATGATGAGCAAAAAAATGTTTTTCGGTTGGTTTTGCAAATAAACGCACTGCAAATGGAGCATTTTACATCAGACTTAGACTTGCAGCAACTACAAATTCCTCGCTTTCGAGCTCCTGAACTAGAAGCATTTTTAGAGTAGGCCACTGGTGCTGGGTTTTACCAGAGTTGAGTTAATAATAAAATAATAATATTTAGCAAGTATTGAACCAAACTAAATATAAAGACTAAGATTAAATTGTTATTTTGTATGAAAACTGCAGTATGGACCAAATGGTCCTCTAACCTAAGATTCGTAAGTTTTTTTTAACCTAACAGCAGGGTTAAGCTAGGTCTGGCAAACTCTCCCTATGCATAAAAAGTTATCGAATATTTATCTGCTCCATATAAATTATGTTAAAAAAGTTGACAACCCAGATGATATTCCCGTACCTTGAAGATTTTTGAGGTTTTTAGAGAAGTATAGCAAGGCGCATTCATACAAGGTGGTGTTATAAGTACAACTACAAAATTCCCATATTTTGTTTTTGCCTTTGCGTAAGAGTTTTCAAATTTTACATACATTTTGTTTTTGCTTTTATGGCTTTTGAAAGCTCATACGCAAAAGCAAAAACAAAATACATGTAAGCGAATAAAAAAATCAAATCGGCTGCTATAGTAACTACACCTTATATGAATTCGCCTTGGAGTATAGTCTATGAAAAAACTGGAGGGCCAAAAATGGGACTCAACTTATTATTCGTATTAAGTATTATCTGAAGAATATCGACAATAATATTGATCATATTCTTCGCAAAGGAGTTTAAAAAAAAACGAATAGTTTTTTAATTATTATGTAAATGATACGTATATTTTTGAAAATGTGTGAATATACAGCTTTTCAGTGACCACGCGTTAAGTGCGTAATTACGACAGCTGTCCTACAACCAACAACATCGGATTAGTCTGATAAAGACGACTCAGTATTTGATACTTTGAAATACCACAAAAAAAACATGAAGCCATACTTATAATAGTCGATTCCAGAATTAGTTATATGCACTTCTTCAGTATATTTTAATTTACACCAATTTCTAAGCATAACGTCGCGGAGAGCTAGTAACACCCTGGAACAACATTCGTTATGTTCTTCCATGGTTTGCTTTTCTAAGCCCTCTCCTCATGTACTATACCACCCATGTACATTTGTAACTGTTCCACTTGATATGTAAATTTCTAGCCAATGTGTCCTTTTCCGTCCTACGTCCTACGTCCATCTATCCATTTCGCGCTTTATTTGCTTGGCTGGTCGCTGCTTTAATTTTTCGCTTGCTGACGCTGACACGCTGTGCTGTGGTTAAGTTTCATTCCCGCAATGCCAACAACAATTGCGACTATGGTTACAACAACAGGGTATCACAGTCAGAGCAATTGCAAAATATATGTGAATTGTTTGCAGATTTAAAAGGGAGAACTCTTTCGTTTGACTCGTTGACTTGCCGACACCGCAAAATCTCCGTCAAAGTTGCCACCAACAAGCTGTCTCATTCTCCTCTCTTCCGATTCTCTAGTTAATGCCAAATTTTTGTGTCAATCTTCAAATTGTCTCAAAATGGAATTGATTTTATGCAGATGAGCATGAAATTGTCTTAATGCCACTAGCAATAGCAATTGTTGCAAAAATACACTAGGCAATGCTGCCTTGAGTCGGACACTAAAATTGTCAGCACAGCTGAAAGAGTTCGCAAAGCGTGCCTTTGGTAAATTTGTAGCTAAACGCGAAAATACCCTAGCTTCCATCACTCTGCTGCCTTTGCGCTGTCTCAACATCATCAGGATAAGCCCAATTGCGGCTGACCTCTTATTTTGCTTCTCTTTTCATTCGCTCCAGCTGTGAAGGCAATTCTGGTCACTGCTTCTTCTAACAGCGCGCGTTGCCAAATTGTTAAGTCATAGTTGGAATCAGATTTGTCGACGATATGCATTCATTTACTTTCTAAGGTTGATGAGATTTTTGATGGCGGGTTGAAGTGCTGGTAGATAATAAATGCAAAGAAAGCAACGGGCAGCCAACAGGAAGTAATAAAATATGTATTGGATTTTCGCTGAAAAGCAAAATTTGCAAAGGCATTAGTTTTGAAGAATTTCGTTATCAGCTAATTTAAAATATAAGAACTGGTTTGCGGGTAGGTCAGAAAATAGGTATGGATTTCGAAGCGCCCAATCGCGCAATTGTTTTAACTTTTATTCCGCCATAATTTTTTTGAGCATTCCAAAGATTTTCAATCATGTTATTTCAGTAGCGGTACCAGTGCAGGTTCTTTCTTGGCATGAATTTAAAGTAATTACCATTTCTAGCAGTGTGTTTGTATGATATGATGGAGCAAATGCATAGCAGTTGATATGAATCAGACCAGTTTTCCAAAAACCTTATCGTAAGTCTGCCAATTATTATTTTTTTTATTATTTTCCTGATAACCTCAACTAAAGCAAATAAAGTAGAGATCCATTCCAGCGCAATGCCTTGATTTTCCTAAAACAACCCCTTTCTGTAATATAAATTAAGAACACCCTGCCTAAATAACTTTACAGACGTTGCAGTAATCAAGTCAGGCCCTACAAAGACAACAAGTGAATTTAGAAGTTTTGGCACTGACCCGAATTCAAATCTCGCCAAATTACTATTTGAGAAGCCAATCTCAGCAAAATAAGTAAATTCTTCTCACTTATTTTCCATAAATTAATTTGAAGTAATTAGTAAAAGTAAATACTTTTTCATTTTATATTTTCGCTTATATAGTTTAGTAAACATAATATCGACAATATTTTTCGTGCTACATTTTTTCGTGAAATTTTTTATAGAAATATTGGTCATTCTTATATCATAAAAAATAAATATCAAAATTTGTTTTTTAATATTTTTATACAAAATTTATGAAAACAAACAACCACTGTATATTCAAAGGATGGGAAGCCACGTTTAGGTACTTTCGAAAGTTGTAACTTGATAATTTGGAATGACGTAACAAGAGCATTCAGTTGTTAAGCTAAATTAGCGACTAAACCCGATTAGTATTAAAAGAGTTATTGTTTTTTTTAGCTGACATTACAGATACCAATTCTTGGCTGAAATCGAAGCTTTACGAAATGATACAGGAAAGTCATACGTTCTCTACGCCTGTAACACAGCGGTGAGGAAGCGGTAGGATATGAAGCAGCACATAATTAAAGGGACGTGGATTGCGGTTGTCCGACCCAACCTTTTCTAAAAAAAGCTAACAGGCCCTACATAGCCCTACCATGTACCCAGCAAAGCCCTATGAATTTTTTTATATCTTCTTTCTACCGATCTTTACGATAGATATCTCGGCAGCTGCAACATAATAGGACTGAATGTAATTAGCACATGGAGATACCTGATTCCGAAACAAATTTGCAACAAAAATTCCAGACAGAACGGAATGGATAAATCATCCGAACTTTGATTCAGGGTTCATTGCTATTTTTACGGATGGGTCAAAGCTGCACAACCGGATTGACAACGGAATCCATTTCAAAGATCTGTCAATAAATATCTACCTGCGGCTTCCCGACTAATGTAGTGATTTCCCGACCGATCTAACAGCTATAAGGGAGGTCATTCTTTGAATTATAAGGTTCCTAACATTTCTAGAACGCTTTACGATTTACTCTGACAGCCAAGTATCGATTAGATTTCTTCAGTGAGGTAGCACCTCTACGAACGTAGTAGCCAAATTTAAGAAGACCCTAACGAGTTAGCTGCAAAGTTTCATTTTCCATTTCCATTTCCAATGGTTGCCGTTGGTTTGGTATCCGAGCTTTCAAGAGAAGGGGCGCCTATCTTTTTGTTAGATCCGACATAAATTATCACAAATTTTATCTCATTAAATTGACCCACGGAAGATGGGCAATGGAACTCAGCTGCTCGAATGCTAAACAGATCTGACCAAGTACTGATGAAAAATTAGCCAAATCTCGTATTCAAACTGGCCGCCCGATCATGAGTGTCGTAGTCGGCATCATCACTGGACATTGTTTAATATGAGCGAATGGTGTAGGAATGGGATACGCGGAGCTGTAGGAGCAGATAGAGGGTGTTGAAGACTACCTCTGTCACTTCCTCGCCTTGGACAAAAATTTTATAATGTTATCTACCAAAATTACTAAATATTCATTAGAATAGTCCAAGTAAACGACTCGACTACGACTAGTGAACCAAGATGCTCCTTGGCTCTTCTTGAGCCTCGTTACAAGATAATTGGAACAGCCCATTCGATAGGGCAATGAGAGTTCAACCGCAGAAACGGCAAAAATCATTCGACCTAATTTATGAAACGAACTATTTTTCTGCATCATCTGTGAAAACTAACTATGAAAATTCTCATAGACTCCTTAACATTTTTGTAGACTATCATTATTATTATTATAGAAGCTATTCAAGGAAACTTTTGATGAGCGCATTATCTTGCGTCGTGGGCCTAAGGCGTGACCTCCAAGATCGTGCGATTTAACACCGCTGGACTATTTTTGTGCGTTTATGTGAAGTCGCTTGTCTACGCATGTAAGCCCGAGACGATTGACGCCCTGGAAGAGAATATTCGGCACATTATTACTAACATACGGCCCCAATTGCTGCAAAAAGTTGTCGAAAATTGGGCCTCTCGGTTGGAATTTATCCGAGCCAGCCGCGGCGGCCACTTTCCCTAGATCATTTTTAGAACATAATGGCAAACCCTTATCTTTATCCTTGGCCATGACATTAAATTACATGTGTTTTATATCGTGTTGAAAACCAAAAGCCAAAAAAATACCTTTTAACAAATACTTATAAATATTTATGGATGATTAAGGTTAATAAAATGAGATAAAAGCAATCACTGACCACTGACTATTATAGTTATTGAAAGAAAAATTATTTTAGTAAATAAAATAAAGAATTTTAAGTAAAACCATATTAACGAATTAATATACTTTTATGAAAAAACAAAACTTTTTCTTCTACTTATGAAACTTATGCGATTCGATAGCAACGCGAGGTTATCCACCATTATTAGCATAAATTAAACATAGCTTCATTCTAACATTTTCTTCAATTCTTCTTTTCAATAGTAAGTTCTTAATAAGCCAGCTATAACTATTGGTTGCTCTTTTGATTTGCAGTCGATATTACCTTATATTGCCTTTATGAAATCATTTGAAATATTCTAAGAAGAAGTTCATAAAAGAGGTGGATCAGTTGGTTTGAACTTATTAATTAATTGTCATTCAGACCACTCAAATCGAACTGTTTTTTTTCGAATCAACACCTATACATTTCGATTCTAGGCTTTGCATTTTTATATCGAAAACGTTATCAAAACGAGCCTTTCCAATTTTTCAAAACTCTCAATGGAAACATAAATCAATGAATTTATTAATATATCTAGAGACTGAATTTTAGATATTTACATTAAAAAAGAAACATTTTTTAGTACTTTCGAATAATATCTTTCGCTCCGGAATTAACAGTTATTTATTAAATAAGCTGTATAATTCTTCGCTTTGTCTAGATTTATTATTTTTTCTATTGTCAAGTGCCAAAAAAGACTGCGGCTGTTCTAAATGATATTCAACTAAGAAAACACAAAATGCTGATATTGAATCATTCAAAATTGCCTGAAAATTTGCTGAACTTTTGTACAGAAATGTTGCAAAACTTCAATATTGTTTGCAGGGGGGAAATTCAATTAAAATTAAATTTTCGCTCCGAATTTCTAAATATAATTCAGCCTAATTTTTCAATATATAAAGCAAAATCTTGCGCTATACAAAATCAAAAAAAAATCGGATTTAATCCTTTTCTGTCGAAGGAACTCTGCTAATACGTGAACACTTCACAAAAAAAAAAAAAAAAATCAACAAGATTTAGTAAATATTTCTACAAACTAACTAAACTGAACATCTCAAATGTGATATATGGCATTCCTTCGTCAAATATTGAACAACAATACGCACACAGCCAACTTGGGTCAGACACTCAACAACAAAGGTATCTGCTTATATTTACAAGCCATAGCCATGCATCACTGCCCGGCTGACAAGGATGGAGTGATTGATATAAGTGACTCGACTTCTTAGCTGGAAGCCCAATGCTATGTATTCGTATTATTTGATGATACCTATCGACTACAAGTTGAAGTGAGCTTATATAATGAAATCGACAATGTGTTAAAAAGCTGATTGTGAAAAAAAAGATGGTTGCTAAGAACGCAAGAAAGCAAACTTAAAAGTAGCTTGAGCAGATGTGGCCGTAAAGCTGCAAAGCTGAGTAAATTTAAAAGTACCTTAATTTGTGAACCGGTGAGAGGAGAGTTTAAAACACAGTGCTCGAAGTCAATCAAATAAGGAATGGCGCCGTAATATGCAACATTTATGCGCCGGTGATAACTTAAGTTCTCATAAATGCGCATGAAACTGTTGTACTTAGTGCCCACCCCCACCATCACCGCTGCTGCTTTTCCCGATAAAAACACCAATTGACCCGCATTGGCCCCATGTTGGCAATCACAATCAAATTGGAAGTTCGATATCCTGCACTGTCATGCAGCCAATTCAACGAAAGCAGCGCTTAATTCTTTCTTTTTTTAATTTTTTTTTTATATTTTTATTCTACTAACTTCTTTCGCCCCTCTCCACTTCCATTCCTAGTTGTTAGCAGTAAAATTTCTCTGAGTGTGCAAATTTACACAATGCGCTCTGGCAGCAATCCGCTGCTTGTGCTTTATGCTCTTCTTTTTTTTTTATTATTTCATCAGCTTAACAATTTGTAAAATATATTTGCATTTGAATTTGAATTTTGAATGATTTGTGAAAGCAGCTCAGCATGTGGTGCGGTGCAAAGCGGCGGTGGTAGATGGCAATCAATCAGTAAGTCAAGTTCAGGTAATAAATGAAAGGAGCGTGAGAACTCTTACATATTTCAGCTAAAGTGGTATTTGGAAAGGAATTTTATTGTAGAAAACAAAAGCGGATAAGCGGAAGCAGTGGCTGTTGAAATATTTAAGAGCACAGTGTAACCTTCTGCTTTAGTTTTTATTTGGGCACTTAAAGTGCATTAATTTTGAGCAGTTTTTCCCTTTTATTTGACAGCCCCTGTGTACGATTGCAAAGTTATGCATTTATTGATTTACTTATCTGTTTTTTTACTTAACGCCATTACTACTTTTGGCTTTGCTATCCCGCAAGGAATTCCGATGCCATTGTAAAGTGTAAACAATCGAACTTTTAAAATAGTTGATAGAAAATAATTATTTTTTTTAATTATTCGTCTTATGAAACTATTTGAAGCAGAATTTATTTATTGTGGCCACTTCGTAAATTAAGAAAATTTACTATTTGTATCGCTACTAGCTATAACAAAGTGCGCTTAAAAACATTAGCGCAAAAAAACACACGAGCACCTAAGTGCTCGAGCCAGAAGTAAAACTTCTACAAAGAGATAAACAGAAAAAGTATTAGAATAAAGTAAAAATAGTAGTTAAAATTATTAAAAATGGTAGTAGAAATTTGTGAAAATTTTAGTAACAGTAGTAAACACTAGTCAAAATAGCAGTAGTAATTAGTAGTAACATTAGTAAAAATAGTAGTAGAAATTAGTAAGAACAGTAGTAAAAATTAATAAATATACCAATATTAATTAATACATGCATTAGTAAAAATAGTAGTTGAAAGTAGTTAAAATAGTGGTGGTAATAAATAGTAGCATTTGTAAAAATAGTAGTACAAATTAGTAAAAATAGTAGTAAAAATTGGTAAAAATACCAATATTAAATAATACCAGCATCAGTAAAAATAGAAATTGAAGGTATTTAAAATAGTGGTAGTAATAAATAGTAGCATTATTAAAAATAGTAGTAGAAATTTGTGAAAATAGTAGTAAAAATTAGTAAAGATACCAATATTAGTTAATACTAGCATTAGTAAAACTAGTAGTTGAAAATAGTTAAAATAGGGGTAGAAATAAAAAGTAGCATTAAAAAGAATGTAGTAGAAATTAGTGAAAATAGTAGTAAAAATGAGTAAAAATTAGTAAAGATACCAATATTAGTTAATACTAGCATTAGTAAAAATAGTAGTTGAAAGTAGTTAAAATAGTGGTAGAAATAAATAGTAGCATTCAAAAAGATAGTAGTAGAAATTAGTGAAAATAGTAGTAAAAATTAGTAAAAGTTAGTAAAGATACCAATATTAGTTAATACTAGCATTAGTAAAAATAGTAGTTGAAAGTAGTTAAACTAGTGGTAGAAATAAATAGTAGCATTAGAAAAAATAGTAGTAGTAGCAGTAGTAGTCGTATTGATAGTAGTTGTAAGTAGTAGTAGTAGCAGTTCGCAAAAATTATTATTAGTTGTATTTAGCCGTAGTAGTATTATGAATACATTCATGCACATTGATACGTGTCTCATATAAGAGTCATGGTGTGACTTCGGGACGCGATTCTGACGCGACTTGCATGGTGCGATGTAAAAAATCACTACCGCTAAAGAAATTTTACTTCAAAAATAAACACTGGCGTACTTTCATACAATTGAAAAAATAAAAGTTTATGAAAAAGAAAATGATTCTAAGATATTTCTAACATATTTTCCTACAATTTATTCCTCATTTAATATTTTGATAAAATATATTCTATATTATGCCTGAGATTACTGCTAAGGCCACATGAAAATCTATGTAGTAGTTTTGTAGATTAGCGAGTTCAAACTGGCAAAGAGACAAAAAATACAGACACAACTTCCAAAAATTATCCAAGGGTGTCCCATTACATTTTCAATGTAACAGACGGGAAGTTCGTTGGGGCGTATGAGTAACCTCTGGATATGTAATGATAGTTTTCATATTTTTCACTATATTTATTTGTCTAATAAATTTTTAGTGAAATTACTTAATAAAAGTTTTCAATAAAATATTATGGTAGCTAAGCAAAGTAGCAACTATAACTTCTAACGCTTTGACGTTTGGTGCTTTCTCCAATATCATACAAAAAAAATTGGTCTTAAATTCACAAAATTATTTTCGAAATAAATAAATAAATATTTAAACATAAACATACAAAATTTTTAATTCATACGGACTTGCTAACTGTATTGAAAATTATTACTTTATATACATTTCAGAATAATGAACTTTTGTACTAAGGTATCGTTTGCGCTAGATAGCTGATAGCTGACATCATAGTAGTTTGATACCTGTTTTTCATTAGCCCATGTCAAGCAATGATCGCGAAAAAACTATTTTTTACAATTTTTTTTTTGATGCAAAAAAGTTTGGAAAGATTTGGTTAGGGTGCGGTATTTCAAATAGAGAATCTTCTTTTAGTAAGAGCTTTTGAAACTGGCAAACATGAAGCGAATTCTCCAATTTTTAAAATGTTCTTACATTTTTAACCGTGGTACTTTATTTTATTTAAATATGTCGTACATGCATAAAATACATGCAAAATAAATATCAAAAAAGCTGCACAAAATTTTACGAAATTACTTAAAAAACACTGCTGTTTGTTTTTTCATCAATAAACGAACGTAAGTGAAAATAACCGTTTTAAGCTAAAATATTTCAAAATTCGCCATAGGTTAAGATTATTTCGCTTCTCTTTTCCACAACATAAATATAATGTGCAACTTTATTTTATATTGTTTCAAAAAGGGACTGAGCAGTGAATAATTCAGCCTAATACTTCAACTTCTTCCAATGTTTTATTATGTTAATTCAAATGAACAGTGCAACCATTATAAAAACTACGCAAATGTCCTTTGATATTTTCTAAATTCAGTTTGTTTGATTCTCTGAAAAATGTCACAACGACCACAGGCAAAAACATATCATATTAGTGCTACGATTTTATTTTTTAAATTTGAGATGATTTACCATCATTCATACTTCTATAATTAATATCATATGCAAACAAATTTGTACAATATGATTACGAAAAATGGTTGTCGGGGAATGTGCAAGAAAAAACCAGATTTCAAAGAAATGGTAAATAAAAAAATCTGTTTCAAAAATAGTATATTTCATCAACAGCTGGTGCGTTTAAAGTAGCGATGCCATTTTTTATATGAATAGTGTTGAGTGCCAAAAAGTTTGTGTTTATCGTTTAAAATTTATTTTCGCACCTTACTAATATTATTTTACAAAACAAATCCAAGGCACGTTTTCAAATACAAAACATTTTTGATGTTTTTGATAAAAAACAAATTTCATACGGAACAATACACTGAAATAAAGTTACTTTCTATATAACACAGAACGCATGGTCGCCCTACTTATAGCCTTCATTTATTAAAGTAGTTAAATGCGATTGACATGACACTGCATTCAATCTCAGACATTTGCCATACCACTAATTTAACCATACAAATCGGCATTTCAGATATTTGAAACTATTTAATTTTGCAATGTACATTCCTGTACAGTAATCTCTTTACTTCTATGAAGCAAATTAAACTTAGTATAATAAATAAAAGCGAACATTTTTATCGGTGTTAAAAACAAATTCATTGAGTCCTCTATCTAAAATTTTTTTCACAAACCAATTAATGTTAAACGTTGTTTATCTAAAATAAATAAAAATTATGCTTCTTTTTTAGCAAACATCATTATCTACTCTCAATTCGGCTGAAAATTAAAATTTTTAAATACGGTGCGGTCGGTGATTTTGATCTCAATCTCCTACAAGCAAAGTCGGCAATCCTAGAACTTGAGGGCTTAATATAATACTTCATCACCGCCACTTTTTCGTCAACCCGACTACAGATTTCGATAACTGGAACACCGCTATTACTAAATTTTCATGGCGTTTTACTTATATTTTTATACCCTTAAAAATATTATCCATTTTTCAGGAATTTTTTTCAAAACAGCTGTTACCAAATTGTATTCTTCGCAAGTTGAATTTCATTTTAGAGCATCAAAAAAATTGGCTTAGGCCTAGGTCTGTATTAACGATCTTGCTCATAAATAAACGTTCGTGCCTTGTTATTTTTGAAAGTCCAGTCAAACCTGCTAATTCTTTAGTTTTTAGTCATCGTTTGTCCATTACAGTCTGTTTTATAAATACAAATCTAATGTTTTCCGCCATGATGATTCTATTGCCGAACGAAATTTGTTCGACCATTTTTTACAGTGGACGAATTTTATGTATTTCAAGTTTCTACGAGTAAGTCTGATTTATTACTCTATACCTTTGTAACAAAATAAAATAATTTCAAATGTTTAGTTATAATAAATAACGTGGACATCAGAAATTTTATAAAATTAATGTTTTTTTATCACCGACACATCGAATTTATTTGCAGCAGGGTACTTTCTTCTACCTTTCTACGACCTAAATATTTTCCCGGCAGGGTTATCTTCCATGCTCTACAGAATACATTTAATACTTTGTAGCAGGGGTGGTATTAAAACCTATTCTTAATTCAATTTTGTGTGTTTTTTTTTTGGTACAAATGTATTCATGTACATACATATTTTGTATTGCGTACATTCGTCATCATCGTATAATTTGACGTACTTTCAATACGCATTTTATCGGTAGTTATTATCGTTTATATTTTATTACACCCTCACGCTTGTATTTCTTTTACCGATTTCTGTGAGTGCAGAAGAGGGTTTATCATTTTAGTATTTTTGCTTTACTAGGCATCACAACATAGTTTTCACTTTCGTTATGTTTATTTTGCGCAACTTTGTTACTGTTTAACATTTTTCTCATAACTCTTCGTGATGTTAGAACATGTAATAATGAGTTTTGTTTTTTTCATTGAATTATTTTATGTTGGTTCGCTCATAAAATATTTATAGTCTAGCACTTATTTTTCAATTATAGCCAGCAGAATGTGAAACATCATGCCACTACTTATTGCTCTAAATTTATGATAAAAGTGTAAATTTTTAGTATGAATAATATTCACATAAAAACCTCAAAAGGTGACCAAACTCAACTTAGACTTCTTCTTATCGGGTTTTAAGTTGTTTTTAAATACAGTGGTATAATTGCAAGAATTGGGGATAGCGCACGGTGTCACATTTATGGGGTTATAAGTATATAGAATATTCGGTAGACTGCTACCCTTAAAAAGTGCCTCAAGATAAATATAAATGCATAACCACATGATCGAAATGTATTCGAAAAATATATTGTATATGGTAGACAAATGGGAGTGCTTTCATGCAGAAACCAGTTAAATCATATCGAAAAGATTGAACTCCAATAAAAGCTTCTATTAAAAAACGATATTGATATTAGGATATTGCAATGCTTTGGGAAGAGCGTTAACGGTTCTGACACTGATTTGTAGGGATGTGGATAGCCAAGCGATTAGTAGACAATGCAATACAAAAAAACAGAAACTAGGAATACACGAATACTGAAATCTGTATTATACACTCAGACAAGAATATCCTCGAGTTTGGTGGAAGAAGCAAAGAATTTGCAAAATTTGCTTAAACTGTCAACGAAGTATCTCTGCCCGCCACCTTCCTCAGTGAATTTAAAAAGTAGAGTAAATAGTTAACGCTTCGCGTATTTGAAAATGCTCCTAGTAATAAACAGGTTGTTGTCAGATAATGCAGAAACATTTTCATTTCTAAACAAAACAAATGGAAACTATTATATTCAGTTAGTAAATTTTAATACAAAAATTAATTTTTCCATAGCAATGACCTGGAAATCCTTTAGGATTTTGTGAGAATCCCACCTGCCCATAGTCAAAAAATGGATACCCGGTATATAATCAGAATATTGTGGTAAATTATTGTTTAAAAAAATCGTAAAAAAAATTAAAAATATTCCGCTATATTTTTGGAAATTTAAGAAGTTAGCGAAAACTTTACCTTTAATTTAATCCACAGTTGATGTTGCGCTCCTTCGATTTTGTTATCCCATGAGCATTCCCAACAACCACAGTAACGGTAGCAAAAACCAAGATAATGTTATTTTTTAATTACACAGCTATCAATATATTCAGATAGAATGTGAAGCACCCTCTGAATATGTACAAATTTAAAACTTAATTAATTTTAAGTGAGATAAATTATTAAAATGAAATATCTGAATGTGTAGTTTGGAAACGGCGGTAAGTGATAACAAACAAATTGTACCGAAACTATTACTCCCTGTGAGTTGAAAACAAAAACGAAGAAAACAATGTAAAACAACACCTTAATTTAAATATTTTATTTCAAAAGTACAGGCCGCAGAACGATTGAAAAAGTTTTGATTGGAGAGGATCAAAATTAGATAACTCAACGGAATGGGCTTAACCAAAAAAGTTGCTTTTGAGTTTTGATCATATATTTCTATCTAACCTTTGTTAAAAATTAAATTTTGGAATACCTTGTGTACTCAAATCAGTTCAAAATATTTTAAATAAAATAACTGCTTCTTCTCGGTTGTTCTTTTCGCACAGGTTTAATAACATGAATTCGAATGTGACAAATATGGAAACTTATAATTTCACCAGAGTTAATAACTTTTAATTAATTTTTATTTTTTATTTTTCATTTTCCGTTATCCCATTAAAAATTGACCCCTACTTCATAATTGTCAATTGGTTGCTAAAAGATGTTTATCCTTGCCAGTTTCTTTGTATGGCATACGCGTTAATGGCAAGCAAGTTCATTGTTTTGCATTACAATGAAATTTTATTAAACTTTATTTACCTTAAACAAAAATTTCTCTTTTATGAAATGCTCTCAAATATCTATTGATTTCACTTACATTATTAATAAATTTGTATTTAGTTTTCATACAGTTGGCAGTTTTCGCAAACTTCTATTTCTACAAACCAAAATTAAGCAGATGGCAACCCACTCTTAATGCTTTTTTCAACTTTTCCGTTGTACACCAGTAGAGTAGGATTTCATTACTTCATTAATTAATTGAATGAATGCATGTTTTCGTTTAGTTTATTAATAAGCTCAGGAATTCAATTAAATTAATGTTCTGGGACACGTGGTAACACTCTTTAAACACATGCTTCTCTTAAACCTACTTCTTTTGAATCACTTGCCATAAAATATTTTTGAGTCAACAATTTAATTTAATATACCTGTTTAATCTGTTATTGTGGAAAAGTCCCCTACAAAGGAATTTTCAAAATAACATTTTTCTAACCTTCCTTCGCTTAAGACTCATAGTTCAATATTTGATTTAGCTTATTATAATTAAAGTAATATTTTTAAACAGTTGGCAAACTTATTCGAAAATATTTTTGACATTAAGCTAACTAAAAACTCTTAGTTTGTTGCTCGTATTGTAGAACTTCACTTAATTTAATAGTTTAACTTATTCCACGTTTAAAAAGGTGGAGATCTTTCTTACATTTTGGATGTGTAGCTTTACTAACTAGCAATCCCATTTGACGTTCATCTGCTCTTTGTGTCGAAAACGATGCATAATTATTCAATTTTTATAAAAACCATTTTCTCGAAATTAACCAAATTTCTTGACTTGGTTGAATAAATTGGGCAGAGTTGTTTGCATTAAAATATTTTTAGTGCATTCAATTAAACAACAGGATGGCAACTCTGAGAAATATACGTTATATGTTAACTCCGATTTCTTTCAATAAGTTATGAAAATTAAGTTTCCTGGATACGAGAAGTCTAAAGCGAAAAAACTTGCGAAAAAATTTGAATTTCTTTAGAGCCCTGTATATATGAGCATTATATGCGTATTTAGTTATAACCATCTCCAACAAAAAAGGCATAATTTTTTTTAAATCATCTTCGTGTCACTCAAATACCACACTCTAATTCATAATTTCAGTAGATTTCCCCCACTGAGAACCACCACTTATATAAAGAATTCTAATACTCGACCACTTCATTATAAAAAATGCCTTCGATTTTGGGTACCACATAAATTTATTCTTCAACAAAAACGAACATATACTCGCATTGCAAACGCACATCTTAAATTATGAAAATATTCTTAAGGAAAATATATTATTTAAAAAAAATTGGTATATCTTCCCAAACACAAGTAGAATACCGAGCACTGTATGTAGCCCAAGCACGTTTTCAGCCGCATTCTTCCTATGGTGTATGATAAATGCATTGTTATAATATATTTGAGTGTTTAACACAAAACAAATATTGATACCTATGGATATGTAACTATACATAGTATATAGTAAAATCGACAAGCTTTGCTTCTTTGCTTTGTTAAGTGCAACTGCAACTACATATGTATGTACGTCCACGTACACATACCCGCACGCAATGGTATTATACACCATAGAACATGACCTGACCCTTTCGATAGCAATCCAAAGTGTTGTCTCTGCAGCAAACATGCACGCATTGGATTGCTCGGGTTATGCGAAAGTTTGCATGCAACGCACTGTGGGCCAGTAGCTTGGGATTATGCCCAAAGAGGCAATTTCAAATAATTTTTAATATGAGTAAAATTCGTATTATATGTTTCCAAGTACAATATAGTGAAATAGCTTTGTGTTGTATTAATTTTGAACAATTGCAACTACTTAAAAAATTTTAGGCGTCCTTTGGATATTCCATATGTTGGTGTTTTTTTTTTTAATATGTATGATAGCCTTAAATGTTATAATAAGTGATTTTGGAAGTAAAACTTCTTTAGCGACAGTGATTTTTACATCGTGTAAAGAAAGTCACGTTAGCTTCGTATAAATAAGTCGCGCCAGAATAACGCTACTAGTAATTTCACTCATTCCTACCACTGCTTTTACTAATTTCTAGCACTATTTTTACTAATGCTATGTACTAGATACTAATTACTAATTACTTTCACTGATTTCTACCACTATCTTACTAATTTCTACCACTATTTTTACTCCTTTCTACCACTATTTTGACTAATTTCTACCACTATTTTTATTAATTTCTTCCACTATTTTTACTTATTTCTTCCACTGCTTACACACATTTCTTCCACTATCTCACTAATTTCTACCACTATTTCTACTAATGGTACTGCTAATTCTACTACTATTTTCTTCCAATATTTTATTAATTCCTACCACTCTTTTCACTCCTTTCTGCCACTATTTTTACTAATTTCTACCACTATTTTTATTAATTTTTTCCACTATTTTTACTAATTGTACTACTTATTTCTACTACTATTTCCTTCCTGCTGACGTTAAAGTACGCCCCTTTCAATTTTTTCGAAAAGACAATCAGCAGACCCAGAAAACATAGCTTCTAGTAGCGATCTGACTAATACAGTACCCGATAAAAGTATTAGTATATATTTTCAAAACACCTCTGGAATGCGAACCAAAGCTGCTGACGTGCATTTGTTGAGCTCCCAGGCAAGCTACGATGTCTTCGTTCTTATCGAAACATGGCTCAATATAAATTTCTATGATTCTGAATATTTCGACTCAAACCAATATGATGTATTCCGGAAGGATAGAGATGCTGATAAAACCGGATGTAAGCGTAGTGGCGGTGTTTTAATTGCTGCTAAGCGTGAACTTCGAGCTGCCGAAATATGCCTCGATAACAAAGACTCTACACTGGACCAAATATGTGTGCGAATTCATGGAACTTCCGCAAATTTATTCATTTGTGCCTCATACATCCCCCCTCTTGGAGCTCGACTGGAATCTTACATTTGCTGACTTGGACTTAATTGATTGCTTTGGGGTTTTTAAAGCAAAACTGAATAGCGTGTGTCTGGAGCATATTCCTGTTTTTCCGGCCAAAAAATACAAAATACCATGGTATAACAAGGAGCTCAAGCATTTAAAAAACCGTTGTAATAAGCTATATAAAAAATTCAAAGATTCAAATAGTCCGGATATTTATAATGTTTATAAATGCAAGCTGGCAGAATTTAGGAAGCTCGACAAAACCTTGCATAATAAGTACATTCGGAATTTTGAACAGAGCATAAATAAGAACCCGAAAGCACTTTGGACTTTTTTAAAATCGAAAAGATCGACTTCAAGTGTACCATCCTCCATGTTCTACAGAGAAAAATATGCCAAATCCCTCGAAGATGCATCAAACCTTTTTTCTGAATTTTTTAGTGCTAATTTTGTATGCGATATGGATTGTGATACAAACTATTCAGATTTCTCTGATTTGTCCTTTGGCGCATTGTCCGTGACGGAAAAGGACGTCCACGAAGCGATCGCTATTCTGAAGCCCTCATTCCTAACAGATATTGATGGTCTATCACCTGTTCTCTTCAAAAATTGCCCCTCGCTCATTAAGCCATTAACGTTCATTTTTAATATGACAAACAGACTTGATTTAGCAATGTTCGTCTGCCTGTACCTCGATTTGAAATCAGTTCTTGAGATAGCTGAGTGAAACTTTATAAATAGATGTACTTGTTTAATGTACCTATTCATAATTTATGGTCCGGGCATATATTGTTGCTATAAAGCTGGTTGTTCAGATATGAGGTTTTGTGTTATATTTCATACACTAAATCAGTTGGGAGTATAAAATTTGGCACTCCTTTTATTTATCATGAATAAAAAGTGTCCATTTAAAGCCATCAACATCGAATCAATATACCTTATGGCTCACATACAACTGATTGTTCAGATATCAGGGTTTTTTTTTTACTTTTTTCATTTAGACAAATAAAATCGCGCAGTTTGGTAGTTATTTTTATATTAGTCATACAAATTCTATTCAGATATCGGTACTCTATATGCCGTTTTAATTTAATTGTAATATTTTTGTGTGTGAAAAAAAATAGATACCATTTCAAAACTTAATATTTCCCAAAATTTTTTAAATTTATTTCTATTAACGCAATAATAAATTCAGCATGATCACTAAATTAATTTTGAATATTTAAATTTTGATTTGAGATTCTCAATCGCAGACCCCAAAAACCTTTCTGAATTAAGTTTTACGAAAATATATTTACTTTTTTTACATTTTATGTCTGTCACGTTGGAACCGCCATTTTGTATTTATGAAATTTGATTGTAGTTTTGTCATATCAGCGTCCCAAAAACAAAAGCTAGTGTAATTGTACGTTAAAAGATTCTACCCCTGGTGCACTGTGCAACGGTGCACAGCTGTGTGTGCTTGTTATATGTATGTGGCCGTAGTAGGGCGCCTAGAAGCAGATGAAGAAGGTACGAGAAATAGTAGCAGGAAAGGTGCTTGTCTGACAATTGAAAAACCTAAAATTGTGACAATTTATTGCTTTTCAATGCTACCACTTTCTCTTATGCGCAGAGACATGTGTAGCTATTCGAGTCACATCTGTACATAAACCTTCATACATTTACATACATATATGTATGTATCTATATGTTCATGTATAGAAGAACATTGTTGCATGGTTGCTGCATTGACCTGTGTGTGTGTGGGTCTATACAAAGGTGGAGTGTATGCAAACAGTGTTGCTTTCAGGCAGGAAATTGATGTGTGATATTGTTTACTTAAAAAATGTGTGATACACAAATACTTACATATAGGCATACATATATCCACACATATGTGCTTACATGAGGGGGGAATTTAGAACACAAATCAGAAAATTTGCTACTATTTTGAATGAGCTTCGCTTGATTTTGTTGCTGATGATGTTTCTTTTTAGCTTTCTTAAAATACGAATAGGTTCACAGATGCCACTGAGGATATAACTTGTATATCCATACATAGATATATTTATATAGAAGCTCAGAAGTTTTAATTAAACCATTAATGCGTACAGCTCTTATAGTAGAAAAACGATCTGAAGGTATTTATTTCAAATGAATGTCATGCACCAATTTTTTACTCTGACGCAAAGGACGGCACATAGCCATTTGATGTAAAACCAAATTTGACAAAGGTTGATCATTCAAAATTTTAGTTTTGGTGTTGTATTTCGGAATTAAAAAGTTAAAAGAAAATGAAAAAAATGAATAAATAGAGAATTTCCCGCCTGAGTTGGAACAACTTTTAGGTTTTAAAATAAGTATCTAATTAATGCGAACAATAACTGTTGCTTTTCGCATACAAGGTAGGTACTGCGCGCTTTTAGCGGAGAATCCTGAGGAAGATAAGGCCCGATATATGATAGTGATAGGTATTGAAACTGGTATAAAGAAACTATAACACAAAGTAATGAAACGAAAGATGTGGAGAGAAATTGTGAAAAGGCATAGACCCTATCTGTGGAAGTAGACCAACACGATCATCGTCCATCTGATCTTTATCTAAGGAGTCATAGTCTGTTGGTGTACACTTAGTAAAGGGAAAGCGCTTAAAAATTTCACAGGGTAATACTGGAACACTATAGACATATTGACTCTAAAATCTTCGCTAGAAATATTCTTCAGGCTTCTTAGCCACTGTAGTGTCTACCAGGCGGAGGTGTTGGGCGAACAGGAGGTCACACGGCACCTATTTAAAATTCCCAAGAAATAATCATAGGTCTCCATCTTCTCTAACAGTCAAACGTCGTCACACAGCAACCTAAGGCAACACACACAGACTACATGTTTCATAGCTTTATCATGTAGTTGACACTTCCTGCAAATGGAGTCGGTTGTGTATCCTTAATTGAGGTCGTGGATCAGCAGAAAACAGTGTCCCACTAATTTTTACAACTCATAGCATTGTGTTCGAGCCTTCAATGCTCTTGTGCCCTGGTGCCCAGAGGTGCGCGCTCTTAGCTGTGGCTCACCACTCTACTACCACCTTGTAATCACCAATGGTCTTCGAACCAGGAGTGTATAATTGAAGCACCTCGGTAGCCGCCCGGCTGTCAATATACATAAGTCTTGGTATGCCCGCTTGGTGGGCTGATCTTCAGTATTAGGTAGGTAGGTTGGAGTGGCAGCCGCCTACAGCGGCTCACTTAGGCCAATATTAGGAGGCTCATTGTGTTACCACAACTGTATTAACTCCCGCTTCTTTCTTTACAGCTAAAATTTCCAACTGAAAAACGCTGCAGTGATCCGATAATTTGAAATACCATCTGCGCTCCACTGTTGGACAAAACAACGGCAGACCCTGCCCCTTGCTCCATTTAGAAGCCATCCGTATATATATATGTATATATATATAAGTGTATATGCGTGGAGTTCTTTACTATCTTCCCTCCCTCGCGCCTCCCGTCTAAGTCTATCGTAACTCTCAGAGATACATCGAAGCTTAGACGCTAGGTCATGCAGCCGTTTGTCCTCGTTAGTGGATACCCTATAATGCTGTCATCATATGCTCAATCAGCCCCGAGACATTTTCTTTGCTACCAGATCAGGAGAAGGCATGTGCAGTATCGGCTTATCTGTGACCTTCCTCAACTTCTCCTCTAAATTAAATTTCCATTAACCCTGCTGGCTAGAAAGACCCAAAGGTATCTAGTGTGTGATTGTTTAGGACTTATCCATAGCATAACTGAGAACTTCCTCACAAAAAATACCATGTTGGTCTTCATAGCATTTACCTTTACGAGCGGTCTTCACCCACTTCACCACCCTTTCCCAGGAAGAAGGGACAGAGAACCTCACATTCCACAAAATTTGGCTTTAAATGATGTTGTGAAAATGTTGGAAGGTGGAACAGACTGCCACTGCATTAATATTTAAAATAATTCAATGTCTGTCTTTTTGCGCGGGAGGACGCAACGATATGCAATATTGCACAATGAAAGATGGTACGAAATGAGAAAATGGCTGTAAAATTATAAAAATGACAGTTGAAAGCAAGTGCGAGGTTGCTTACCGATCGGTTTACGGGAAAAGGTACACTTTCTTCTTTTAGCGGTGTTCACGAGCGACATCTCGCATTATTTCCTCAAGTAAGCGAGAACTTGAAGTAGGAAAAGGCTGCCATTGCTCCCACCTCCGTAACCCATCTGCTCATATATTCCTCTTATTATAAAAGAAGTGTCATCTGCGTACTCTGTGAGTGCTGGAATCGACAAAGATATTTTACTTCTGCCTCACGCACTTAGGTACCCGAGTGTTTTCTTTTAGAGTGTAGCCTTTTTTCATCTTGGAAAGTAACTTTTCGTCGACGTTCTGAGTAGAAAGGATATCAGACATAAGAATAGGTATTTCATGGAATTGAAACAAATATTATAATGCACAAGGGTTAAATTATCATTTGCATAAGTCTTATATTTTTTTTTTAAATAAAGTTTGGTTGAGGCATTACTTATAACAACAACAACTATTGTATATAAGAATTTGTCATTTAGATGGTACCCGTACTAAGATAATCTAATTGCTGGAGTTCATTGGACGACGGTAATTAAAAAAAAAAAAGAAAGGCATAAAGAAAGGTTCAAACCTCCTCCACATACAAAAGTTAATTTAAAAAGAATACACAAATAAAAAATGGCTAAAAGCGAACGCAATACCTAAAATATAGTTTATCTGGCGAATATACATATGTACTAAATTTTTATTGAATTTTTTTAGTATGCACGTACCCCTTATGCTTTAAGTAACAATACTTTATAAATCGTAAAATTTTATTAGAATATTATTTTTAACACACATTTAATAAGTAAACACACACACAATTCTTAAGTACTAAGAAATGGACCCATTCATACAAACATCCATACACAAATACGCGAGTTAAATTGCCATAATATAGTCATAAGCATTCAGCTTACGATAAACCCTTTTATAACCCCACTTTATAGCTACCATTCTAAGGTAATGCTACAACTAATCAGTACGTAAATGTGCGTGTGTGTGTGTGTGTGTGTACGTGTGTACGTGAGTAATGCTGTGTGTTGGTCTGATGCTAGTTATCGATTAATTTTTACCTGTTATTACACTTTAATACAACCTTGAAATTATAACCATTAAAATAATTTCAGTGGAATGCAAGCAAATGAACTTTTACATATTTAATATATGTATACATATGTATGTATATATTTATATATATATATACATACATACATATATGCATGTATTTACATCCTTACACTTCTTCACTTGTTTGTGTGTAGAAATTGACTTTTATCGTGATTTACAATCGCTGTGGCCTCTATGAGCTGCGTTCCACACACGCACACACACAAGTAAACTTAACAACTAAAGCTTTTAGCTGTACGAATGCAGACATACATATTCACGACCTGTTCTACCTTTCTACATTGTATGCATGTATTTGTTCGCCTATGTGTGTGCTGTAATTCCGCCAACATTCCTATAACTTCGATCTCGTGGCGTGTGTATTTTTTGTATGTGTAGTTGAACCGTTCACCTCAGTTTGGTTAGGCACCTTCTCTCCTCCCGCTCACTTGTATTTCCCAACGCTATGTATTCTTCGAATTACTTTTCCATACTTTTATGACTGTTGCACCCAAGACTTTCTATATTAGCGCTGTTGCATGACGTCGGTAAATAGTTAAGCCCGCTTTGGCCATTTTTATTATTAAAAGCAAATGTCAAAACGCTTTTATATATCTTACATACGTACATACATATATACATGTCTTTATATGTATTTAGTTTCACATGCACACACACTTGTAGACGGAATTGCAAACACAAATAAGCATTGGTTTGTGTAATATGGAGGAGTACTATGTGTATATTTTTAGCAAATATACATATTTTCTAACGGCTTAACAACAGCTGTACGAAGTCAAGTAATCTTACGTATGTACACACTTAAATACATACATACAAATGGACACATACATACCTATATCCTTATTATATGTATCACTTGTAAAACCAGCTTAATGTTCCCACTAGACAAAGAGTGAATAAAAACTTAGTTTCAGACATTAAGATAGCTAGCTTTTATACATTTTTTTCCATAACAGTAAAACGTAATGTAAAAAATTAAAAAAATTACGCTCATAATTGCCTGAGTTGAATAACCCTAAGTACAGCTAAGTATTGTCTAGACCAAAATAATTCCAGCCTTCCTAGCTTCAAGCTCAGAATAATTTGGATGAGCAACCGTTTTTAGTATTTTTTTTTGGAGGTAGTTCTTTTTATACATATGTGTAGTTGTGATAAGTATCATCAATGCGACGTATTTAGTCTTTACGAAGAGAACTCAAAATGATAACAACACGATTAGATTAGTCAAATTCATCCAACGATTTCGTATTCTTATCTGTTGTGCCTAAAACTTTTCTGAGCAAAGCAAAAATTCGTTTAGTTCTTACCAAAGATGAAATTGTATGACCAGCCGAGTAATATGTTTGAAATACAAATATTTATAATGCTATTAAAACAGAGATCGCAAATAACGATTACTGTCCAAATTTCAACTAAAAAAATCATGCGGAAAGAAAAATGTTACACCTTGTAATAAGGGCTACCTTATGCGACACTGATATTGAAAAATTGTCGACAAAAATTGCGAGGTGTTAACAGAAGGTACCTCGTTTCGCTTTTTTACGCAGTCTTGAAAAGTTACTGTTGTTTAGGTCTTTAAAATAAAATAAATCGCACGATATTGAGTCACCCTGAACGAAATCTTATTTGGGATGAAGTTGGTGATGTTGTTCAAAGTCAAATGACTACATAGTCGTGTTAGTTTATCGAGGATACAAATTTAGACAATGCGGATTATATTTGGAAGTCTTTCTCAGCAACGATATAGTATGCGTTAATACTCTTCTCTTGGGTATTTTCCAAGATTTGTATATTGTTAATATCCGGATGATAATGCAAGTAAACTTGCCAGGTCTAAGACCACACTGATAAAGTTCAATCAATTCCTTTTCGGCTGGCTCCAGTCTTCCGCACAACAATCTCGATACCATGTAATATAAAAAGTTAGATCATTGATTTGCGAAGTAAGTGGTCGATCATATTCATCCGACCATATTCTGCAAATGGCCGATCTTAAAATTTTCCATAAGACATCACACCATAAGTGCTCCCATACAGCTCGCATTGCACCCGATCACTTTCGGGATCAGAGCCACGAAATACTTTACTAAATTAAGCATCTGCTCAGAAAGTTATTTTGATTTTGGGGTTTTCTGAATTTTTATGAAAACTTAAACGGAGATGCCGGGGTGATATTGGGAAGAGATGGGGCCCCTCTCTCAAGGTTAACGACTGGCTTTACGAACCCATAATCAGGTCAGTTATGTTATATGCTCGTACTGCGACCCCGCTACAGAGCAATGGCTGCTGCTTCAATTCGTCCTAGAGGCATTCTCAAATTCTCAACTTTGTCCGTCAAGAAACAAATCGCCGACTGCCGTTTCTGTCTAGTAAGTGGATCAATCTTCACTCACATTCAGCTAAAGGAAGAATGGGAGGGGGTGGCGTTTGGGGTGAGGGGTCAATGGACTTCTTCATGGAGGGGTCGAAGCTGGACGGAAATTTGGGAGGAGGCGTCTTCTACAAGGAGCTCTCCCTCACCCAGAAATTTAAGCTTCCGGTCAATTGTAATGTATTTCACGCGGAGCTAGCCGCAATCAAGGAGACAGCCGATTGGCTACCCACTAATGTAATGCCCTTTATAGGGGCAAACGTCTACTCTGATAGACAGGCAGCAATCATGGCGTTTGGGTCTTTAATGGTCAAGTTCAACCTGGTCGGGAGTGTCTTACTTCACACTCAGCCGCCATCCGAATAATTTTATATCGGACTTATTTGGATACTGGGCTATAGCGACTTTGCAGGAAACTGCACAGTTAATTTATATAATATTGCAGGGCACGAATTTCCAGAGGGATTTTCATCCATAGTTCTATAAGTTGCCAATGCATCTACTTTCAAAAAACTTGCACTGACATCTTTCTACTCCAACAACAAACTCATTCAACATTCACCAGAAAGCAATTGCCCTAAAAACTGCATAAAAAAAATTCTTCTGTTTCTGTATTCTGTTCTGAGTTTCGGCCGAAAAAACTTCACTTTGAAACAGCTGGTAAAGTTCGAGCATAGAAATTAAAACTCTTAAAAAGTGTAAATTGAACAAAAAAAAATTATAATTTAAATAATTTTAACATTTAAGACAGAAATTTTGTATTCTCCCAATCGTTAAACTTAGCTATTTTTTGTATTGGTAAAGACTTTGAGCTTGGTCTCCCGTAATTGAGCTTCGATGCCAGCTACTTACAAAACTGTTCCACATTCTCTATTGTCCCTTACAAGTCCCCTGCCAATATCCGGCTTTCCTGCATCCAACTTAAAATAAGATCGCGCTGGCTCTTATTTATAGTTTTACTGCTAGAATAAAAGTAACTTAATTTGCTTATTCCACTAATTTTATAAATAAAAAAATTGTAATATGACATCTATTTGCTCGCCTCTAAAATTTTAGCGAAAAAATCCAATGAAAATGGTTACTCTTTTCGCCCGAAATTAGTGCTGCCGATAAGCGAAACATTTCTGGGTAAAATTTAGGAGTATGATGAGGGAGAAGAGAAAAGTAAAACATTGCGAACGAAAATAAAACTCAGGGTAAGGCTCGAAAAGAGACAGCGAATCTATCGCGTACCCATCGGATCGACGTATGTTAGGTCTAGTCTAGTGTTAAGAGTAAGCTCTGTTTCTGTCAATTTGGTTCACTAGGTTATCGCATGTACATTTGTAACCCCAATTGTTTGGTTATATATTAGCGTCCTTAAGATTACCGCTCACTCGTTCACTTTCATGCGATCAAATACTTGCACAATTTTCCATATACAGCAATATATTTTTTCTACTTTTTGCTATGATTTTTTGTGTCTATGGGTATGTGTGTGTGTATGTACATTTGATTGTACATATTGACATGAGCGCGCCTGAAAGTATGTGTTTGTTTAGCACAAATCCTTTACCGCATGCCATTACGTGCATTTAGTATATATTTATCTGCACAACGGCGTGTATATTTATGAATGTGTGCCATACAGTTGCGAACACACACACATACATACCCAAATGTACATATGGCATGGCATATTTGTTGAAATGTTTTTGTGCTCTTTTACTACTACTCTTTGCTTCTTCATCTTCTATTGTATTTACCTCACTTTTTGCTATTATTCTTCAACTAGGATTTTATGTGTTTTTCTGCTTTCACAGCGCTTTGCTTTTTTAAATCAGATTTGCTGCACTGGGACGCACGCTCGCGCAAAAATGCTTTTTCGCTCACACTTCACATTCATAAGAATACTACTGCATATGCATGTTCGCTTTGGCGCACCCAAAGCGGGGAGGAGGGGTTGGTTTGGGGTGCGGAGGTACCCCAAAATTTTTAAACTTTTATACTTTCTTGGAATTGATTTACTTTTATTTTGTTAAATTTTTGTTTAACATTTTTTTTTCGCTTACATTTGAACGTTGAGCTCATCGGTTGTATATAAAAATTTTTTCATGTTAGTTTTATGTGTATTTATTACATATGGAACACCACTTGGGTTTTGCGTCTGCGATTTTTTCAAATTTTTTTATGTTATAATACCAATTGCGAGAGATCTCCTTGATTTTTGCTTAATTTGTTTTTTAAGCCATTTTCGAACTTTGAAAAAAAAACTTTCCAATTTAAAAAAAAAAAAATTCAAGAATTTACTGATGTGGCTCATTTTTGTTTTCAATCCTTGTTATTGAAAATGATATAAAAATAAAATAAAAAAATGAAAAAAATTTTAACACGTACGTTAAAAAACTTTTAAAATATTTAATACAAAATGTGGTTTTCCAAATATACCCATCGATTTCTTTAAAACGACTTTTTTTAAAAAGCTCTCATTCACAACTGCAACTTTCGGGCCAGGTCTGCTAATGGGATAGTAATGGGAAATATTTTTTCGAATTTTTAAAATTCCATATTTTTAATTTTACATGAATTTCAAAAAATGAATTCAATTTCTTTCATTGTCATTGTCTTTTTATTGTCATAAGGAGATATATAATTAATCGCATATTTTATGGACGTTGTTTTGTAAGCAAAACCTGACTCTCAATCAGCATATTTTTTTTCTAATTAGGAAATTGGTTCAATAATCGGATAGCAACATTAATTGTGTGTGAAAGTAATTCATTACTCGTCTCTTCCAATTCAAATAGTAGTAAGATTGATATATTGATATAACAAATCCTGTTTTTTCAAACCAGTAATGAAATTTAAAAATATTTAATTAATCTTTTCACACGCTGTTTTTGAAATTATTGATATAGTCATTCCAATAAGAAAATCATCTTTACTTAAATTGTTAATCTTAATTTTGTTAAGTAATAGAAGTTTTTTAAGGCTTTTCTGTACTCTATGACTTTCCAATTGTTTAGGATTACAGTTAAAATTATATTCTCTTAAATTTGACTTGGTATAAATGCTCACTGCTCTGGCTTTATTTATTTATATAAATATTTAATAAGCTCACAGATGATTTTCTTTTTGAAAGGAGCACTCTGTCAACATGCGACTTAAACCAATACTCCTACTCTTGTTTGTATTTTCAATTGTTTTGAACCTACAAATATAACTAAAACATGACATCTAAATAATTTAATTTGCTAGATTACATTCCTATCCCAATAGGCTTGTGTTAATTTGAAAATTTTAGGGAAATACGTTTTACATTTTTTCAACAACATGTTTCAAAAGTGTTAAGAAAAATAAGATATTTTCATCGAACTTTCAATATTAATTGATTTTATGTACATCTTTAGAAGCCCCACCAAAATTATTTTTTATGTGTGCCACTGTATGTACATAGGAAGGTTTGCATCAGCATAAGTAAGTAAATTTTTAGAAAAAGTGGAACAGTTTCTTACATTTGGAAAGTTATACTATTCCTTTTGTGAATACTTCTTTAACTAATCCGAAGAAGATGCAGTGCGTTCTTCTGTTACCGCCAATTTTTATGCAGAGCTGAAAGATTTTTCTGTAGAGCGATCATTTTTTATTTAGATCGAGAAACCATTAAGTGGCCACTAATATTGCATCATTGTAGCGCATTTTGAGTTAGTCTTGCACTTCTCATGAAATTGTCTCATTTACCATAGGGTTTATAGATTTCAGTTCATATGCCCCTCCATATATATTTGAGGCTAGTTGTATGTGTTAATGCAAGTGGTGCTATATATATTTTCGCTTTATCCGCCATGTAATTCGCTTAGCTTTGCAGCATTCGACATGCAAGCAACCAGATTTGCTATTTATTTTGTGGTTAACACTCGTTTGAGTTCACTTTCTCGATTTTTTTTTGTTGTTTGTTATTGGGTGAAAAGTGAAATGGTTAAAAGTAAAATTAAAGCACTACTTTTTACAAAAACAAAACTGGTTGATTATTAAAATTGAATTGCTCGTCATCTGTAGATTTAATTACAGCCTTTTTCCTGCTGCTTTACTCTACAGCATTCGGCTAATTTTATGCTTCGAATGTAAATAAAAGGGAAATAAATACTTTTTCGAATGTAACAATTTTTTTTTTAAATTATATTTATTGTTATTCCTCTTCATTTTCTAAAAAAAAATAAAAAAATTTAAGGGATAAGCTTTAAAATAAATTATTAAAAATTAATTATATCTGCTTCATAATTTCCGATTTCGCTTGTTTGCCGGAACTCTTTTGTTATTGGCCAGTACGCAGCTTGTCATCATTCGGGTTTAGTGTAGCACGATTTGTTGTTAGAAATGCTTAACGAATTGAAACGTTAACGTCATTAGAAGTTTTAGTAAGGTGATCTATTATTGAAAATCTAAATCTCAATCTTACATATTTACATATGGAAGTTATAATAACCATTATTCAGGTGGTTATATAAATCAAGTTAGGACTTTAGTGTTAAGTAAATTTAAAATTATATTCTAGAATATTGTCAATGCCTTTGCCTTTATAAAGAACAACTTGCTTTTGGCAGATAGTCTATTTTCTACCTACTTACATAATTAGTAATTCGCAGTCGATAGTTGATATAAAATGATTATTTTCTTAAAGTAATTATTTCCCAAAATTTCTATAGCATAATTATAAAACAAATTTAATAAATTAAGAAGAGAGTAAGTTTGTTCGATGTAGATATATGATATTCGATATATGTATGTATATATTTCTTTAAGATCAAAGCATAAAGAATATTGTAATCCCAAAAGTACCGTTCAATATTTGAAAAATATATATGTATATTTATTGGCGCAGTAATGCAAGCCAAGTATGCAAATAAAAACAAAAATTAATAAATATTTTTTATCTGCCCCACGAATGGACAGACGTAGATGGTCAGACAGACATTTAACCATTTTACACAAGTCGCAACTCCCCTTAAAAAAGTGTTTGTACAAGATCCAACATAAATATTGAACCGTCATATATAATTAAATAACTAGAGTGAATTTACGAGTATCATTGTAACAGATGACAACCATATTTGAGCGCATTCTCAGGATTAAGCATTTTTAATCCTGTAAGCATTAAGTTCGTTTATAGCACAACTCACACAGCGCACATTTTACGTATAATGAATCCATATTTTTGGTTAGGTCAGGTTAGGTTAAACGTGCTGGTAGAGAATGTACGCGGTATCCACAGGACCCATTAGAAGTTTCTTCCAGCCTACCATTATGAATAAGAAAAATAGGCACTGGTTCAGTTTTTTATCAAACCAGCATGGAAAAAGTTAAGAAAGTGCTATGAAAGGTTCATCTCTTTCGAAATTAAAAAAATAAGTAATTTTAATCTTATATCAAACTCATCTAAATATAGTTGATATAACTGGAATTTATTAGGTTAAATACTATTTATTGTTCTTGTTCATGATAATAAAATAAAGAGATTTAGAACAAAAACTCATATTAAAGCGATCAGTAGCATGGTGTTATCAATTGGGAATTTTTTAGGGCTCCAGTAGAATCATTTGGTTCACTAAAGGCTTTAACCTCCAAAGAGTATCGTCAAAAAGACCTTATAAGCAAAGTTACGAAGGCGTAACCTACAATAATTGGCGCATGTAGCAGAATCATCCTTCTCACCGCCTCGTGACACTTCATTTGCATTGTCATTCACTAGTTGTATCTGAATTGTACTCTGAGCGTCAGGAAACAGCCCTAGTTTTAAAACTATGTTTTTGCTGCCTTACTTTTTTTATAGAATTTTATGGTTGCGTCCTTGTCTGCCAGTATCTCAATTTCTTCAAGCTCTTGTCTTACTACCCCTTTTTTTTTCTTCCTGAAGAAAGAGAGAAATGTTTCTCCTCCCTCCAAAGCTAATATTAGCGCAAGCTGTTGATTATAGTGATAAAAAAAACATATTTAAATAATTAAAAATAGTAAATAATTATACCTAGATATTGTGTGGTTATTAATATGTATTTCAATTTTTTTTCATTTCAGAGACTGCAGAGTAGTGCGCGATCCGCAGACGCTGAAATCGAAAGGATACGGTTTTGTTTCATTTGTAAAGAAGTCGGTAAGTGCTTGTCGATAATTTTAGTAATTAGTTTAAGTAAGTAAAGTGATTCTAAAGATATGGCTACAGTGATTAAAAAAATATTGAATTAGTGTACTAGTTGCAACTTACGGAGTTTAAAGGCTCGCAATGTCTGAAAATGACATCGCCAAAACACGCGATAAATTCTAGTTTAATTTGGAATGTGTTATAAGGCTATGTTCGTAGAAGTAGGTTTCAAATCTCTTAATTAAAAAAATAAATCATTAAGAAATAAAATGGGATGGTACCAAAAATATTCAAAAGCAACTAAACATTAAATACTTTGAACAATTTTGTGACATCCGTTTTCACATTTGGCCTAGAAACAATCCGGTTTCGGCGTTTTGCCATCTTCGGTGTAATTTTTTGGTCTTTCGGCACAATATACATCATTTTTTTTTACCCTGTCGGAAGATCAAAAAGAAACATCAAATTCTCCCTTTGAAAAAACATTAAAAAATAATGTAGCATTACTTCAACAAAATAAACAACTGTCCCTGAGCGCATATCCAAATTTTTTACATTATCGCCATTTATTTATACATACATATTGGAAAAAAAAATTTAAACTTTTGTGAATTTATGATGAGCACATTCGAAACATCGTAGTGTCCTCACGCACCTTTAGACCTTAATCGATTAACCTTTCCTCCACTTCTTTTACACTGTGTTATTAAAGTGACAGCAAGGCGCAACTGTAAGACTTTACGCTATCTCCACGACACGCATCGGAGTTGAACAGTTTTACGCTCATTCGTCATTCATCCAACTCAGGTGTATGGGGCTGTCAGTTGAAAATACTGACACTCAGATCAGACCACACGAACCTAGACTGCCGCTCTGGCTGCTTGTCAGTCACACTGCTACAGTTCTATACTTAACACATTTATCAGACTGTCATACTACAGTCATTCAGTCGATTCAGCTGACATGCCAAAAGGTGTATTGTGTCAGACACTTTCATAGGCAGTCGAGCCGAAGGGGGACGCAGTAGCGTCAACTCAAATGAAAAGAGGTTAATTAACCTAAAATTAAGACATTTCCACCTTCAGGTTTGCTTAAGTGTGTGCGTGTGAGCGAGTGTGCAGGTTGGAATGTGTGTATGTCTGTACATACATATATGTATGTGTACTAAGTACTGTTGTACGCCTGAAGGTATGCATCACTACTTACACAAACGCCTTGATACTCACCCACACACACACACTCCGCAAGAATATACACAGCTGCTTAAAGCTCATTTAAAAATCTCAAAAGACTCGTTGAGATGGAAAACCATTTTCCAACATTTTCCACCTTTTAACTCTTTATTAGACTTTCGCTGACTTTAGCCTTCATTTTCGACAGGATTTACTTAATTCCACTGAAGCTGGCTTATTTTTCAACTCAGGCATCAAATACATATCTACATACATATATCTACATACACATAGATACATTCGGCGCTCATGCAGGCCGCTTTGCACACAGTACATAGTATAATAACTTCAAGGTATCCAAGGACAGCAAGACAATCAACGATGTGTATTAATGAAGTTAAAAACCGCAATGTCAACAGAAATTAAACAAGTAAATGTTCAGCCAAAAATTACAAACAAACAAAAACCAAACATACTTTGTACCTTACCTTTTATAACTTTGTAAGATTTAAACATCAAAGAGATAAAGAAGTCTCATCATTTTGGCTCAGTTGCCTTTCTTTTGACATCTGCACTGCAAACACAAATATGTCTTCTACTCAGTTTTTTTTTTTACGTACGCACACATTCCAATGAACATAAATATTGGGCAGTTGCAATGCTGCTGAAAATATCTGCTGAATTCGTTTTTATTCAACATTACTTGCTGGATTTTATTTATCTTAATAAAACTCAAATTTTATAGCTCCTCCTTGCCACATAGCCTGAAAGAGTATCAAACTTGAGAAACTGCGTTTGTATCTGTTGCGTGTTCGCAGTATGTAGAACTTGTTGTTTTTTATATAGTATATTGTTTGTAGAATTTCATGTTTCATTTGTTGAATTGATGAAGGCAATTTTCTGAAGAAATAAAATTTGATACCAAGTCCTCACGACAATAAAAACCAGTTGCTTATTCTATGAAAGCAAGTTGAAAGTACACGTTTTCGCCCTGCAAAAACTGTTTTCATAAGCAACTCTGTGTTAAATTACTTTTCGTCAAAAAAAAACACGGTGATTTGCCGTCACTCGTTTAAAAAAGTAATAAGAACAATCATAAGCAAAAATCGTGGTAGAGAAAAACGAAAACTTTATTAAAAAAAAATCGGCACTACTTGGTGTGCACAGAGCGAAGCTTTTATTTTGAAGCTCTATGGAGCATTTCGGTTAACGGATTTTCTTAGATTAAAAAAGATAAATAAATAGAGAAATGTCATTGAGAACCATTTAGTAAGAAGGAATGCTGTCTGGACGGTCATGTTCAATATTGAAAACATCTCATGGAAAAAACTTGTTTTCATTGCCGTGTGGACCTAGTATACGAGACATTTAATTTTGCCAAACTAATTCTCTTGCCCTAAATCTCAAAAAAAATTAATTTTAATTTCTTGATACTTTTGCTGATGCAACAGAAACATCCGTGATGTATACAAAATGTTCCGAATGAAGAGAAAATACGATTAGGCAATATTTGTCATCCGTTCGTGCATCGGACAATTCGAGTAAATACTGAGATATATTATCGAAATTAACCACATAAAATATGTTTGGAATATAGGCATGACCCGTTCATTTTAGAGCAATACTTTGACAAGACTAACGAAGGACGATCATAATTTGTAAAACCGCCACCAAGCGAAGACGTTTTCCGCACGGTATATTTAAGCTCGTACTTTGTATCTATATGTATAAGTGAACGTTGTGCTTGAAAACTTTGATATTAAATGTTATAAAACACCTGAATTTATTGTGTTTGATTTATGGATCCCACATGCATATAGTATGTACATATGTGTATAAAATTCCATAAAATCTACTCATATCAGCTTTAAAATACGCACATTTAATAATAAATTCACAGTCTTGAAAAGTGCGTAAGAATATTTTCACGGAGTTCAAATAAATCAAAGCAACAATGTCAACTACCATTTCGCCTTAAATCAATGCCATTGCCACAGGCGTTTCGAATTTCTGCTTTTCTGCACTGTTGACTTTCGTTTGATGCCTAACAACGTGTCTCTGTCGCATTTTCTAGCTATTAAACACATGAAATTCAATAGCTCCAGGCGGCGAAGAGAAAAAAACTCCAAATATGCGATACAGCCATGCGTTTGGATAAATTGTATGTGTGTAGATTCATAGTAGATATGAATGTATGTACATTCTTGTAAAACTTGTAAGACAAGGCAGCTAGCGGCATAAACATTACTTGCTCACAAATACACACACACACACACACTGGCGTAGTAAATAGACGCATTTGCGCAAAACAAAAAAAAAATTAAATAAGTGCAACTAACTTGAAAAATGCGCATTGTAAATGTGGGCGCCCAAGGCTACATATAAACTTACATAGATATGTATGTATGTATGTACCGCGCTATTTAGTGTAGTAAGGATTAACCGGGTGGATTTTAAGCTGTCTGCTAAGCAAGTGGCTGCCTGTTAGTGAGTCTCTGCTTTAGCGTTTCAAATTTCAAAAACCTTACCCTCATCTCTTGTGGTTTGATGATATCGCATATGATGTGCGAATGTTAACACGTACATGCACACATACACACATCCATATATCCATGCGCATGTATATGTGATGTACTCGGTATGCGACCAAACAAAGTTGACTGACTGCCTGAGCTAAAAAGTGTAATGCGTGATGTGCGAATAGTGGGCGCAAGGTCACATCTACAAGTATGTGTATGTATGTGTTTGTGTAGAAGTATACATGTATGTAGACTTGTGTTTCGATTTTTGAAAATGAAATCGTGCAGACCCTTCGCAACTAACTCCATCGTCAATGAAAATGCTACACCATTTTAAGTACCCAACTGCGGTTAACCGGGAATTATTTCACCCAGTCAAACAACAAATGTTCGACATTAAGTATTAAATTAAATTCCTTTGATGAAATGAAAACGACC
The DNA here is from genome assembly GCA_951828415.1 of Anomoia purmunda. Taxonomy (NCBI): domain Eukaryota; kingdom Metazoa; phylum Arthropoda; class Insecta; order Diptera; family Tephritidae; genus Anomoia; species Anomoia purmunda. Next base: position 134,904,825 of record OX639993.1, on the reverse strand, counting down.
GCAATGAGTGAAGCGTTAAGCGTGCAAGAAGTAAAAAGCATTTATATAAAGTAGATGTAAATATTTGCATGCAAAAAAAAGTTAATAAGGACGTTATTAAACTTCGATTGAAATTAGTATTTTGGGCCGAGTGTGTTTGTCGAAAACCAACTTGGAGTTTTTTTTTTTACTTTTTTCAAAGCTTTTCAATATCTTCTTCTTCTGCACTGTAAGAAAACTTACGAAAAGTCGTGTCCAAGGCAAATTCATATAAGGAGATGTTACTAGAACAAAAACAAAATTTACATGTATATTGTTTGTACTTTTTGCGTACGGATTGTCAAAGTTAAAGAAGTTACCGGTACCGCGTTGAATACTTTCAGAGCTGGAGCATTTTCGTCCATTCGCACGACATGTCTCAGCCAACGTAGCCGCTGTATTTTAATTCGCTGGACTATGTCTATGTCGCGGTAAAGCTCATACATTCGTCGTTCTATCGTCTACGGTACGTAGAGGTCCATAAATATTTCGTAGAATCTTTCTCTCGAACACTCCAAATGCCATCTAATCTGATGTTGATAGCGTCCATGCTTCAGCGCCATCCAATAGCACGGGCATGATGAGAGACCGGCAGCGTGTAGTTTTGATTCGTCAATAGAGGACTTTACTACGCAGAATGGCAACAAAGATTCTTCGTTGGATTTCCAGGCTGACATTATTGTTGGTGTTAATTCTGATTTCAAGATAAAAAAAAGTCCTCTTCCTCTACTTTGTCAAAATTACAACTGTCAGCAGTGACGCACGGGAGTCAAGATGCGAATGCGCTGACTATTTATTTCATGACAGGAGGCGCTTCGTTTTGCCCTCGTTTACCTTCAGACCTATTCGCTTCACTTCTTTATCCAGCTTGGAAAATGCAGAACAAACGGTTCAATTCTGCAGCTCGAATTAACTTTTCCAACATAAAGTTAAAGAATCCACACGAAGGGAAGTGAACGTGTCTGAAACCTCGTTTGGTATCAAACGGCTCGGAGTGGGTCTTCCCAATTCTGACTCAGCTCACGTATAGGCAACTTCTTTTCGTGCTGTCGAAAGTCGACAAATAGATGGTGAGCGTCGATCCCCTTCTCATTGGTATTTCCAATATATGGCGTATCGTGTATATCTGGTCGACGAAGTACGTCGTTCACTTCCGGATCCATTCGCTTCGCTTCTTTATCCAGCTTGGAAATACCACTCAGTCTGAAATCTAGTTTGGTTTCAAACGGCTCGGTGAGGTCCTTCTGGTGGTATTGCTAAACGTAATTTTACATAGCCGTCAGGATACCAAATTCAAACATAGGGGTAAATAGGCAGCTTCTTATCGTGCTATCGAAAATTTGCATATCGTGAATATTTCGTCGATGGTAGATTTGCTTACTCTAAAGCCACTCTGATAAGATCCAGTTAGCTCGCCACTAAACGGATGTTTGGGAGCTACCCAGAGGAATGGCAATCAGAGACTTTTTCCACTTGTATGGGCAATTCTTTTAAATACAAAATAGGAAGATACAGCAAGCCTTGCAGAAACCAAATATTGTCAAGGTTACACAGAAGCAATAAGCGGGGAACTGTATAGAAAGTACTACTAATGTCTGTGTGTATAACATCTGTATGTGAATTACTTTTTTACACTTTTCGATATATGAGTGGTGAACTTCAATATGATATAAATCGTAGACTTAGTCTTACGCAGGCCATGCCGAAAACGCAAGCTTCTATTATGTGTTTGAAATATCGTATAGCTACGATCACTGGTAGCTCTCTATCGTGTGTGCTTTAATTTCACTTGGTGTTGTTTGGATCCTTAGCTTACTCTGCTAAATTGAACCCGTTTTCTATGGGGATTCTAAAATTTGGTAGAGTTTGATAAGCTAAACGAATAGAAGGGCATGTCTTAGACGACTTCTCTTCTTACATTGAACATTTTGTGTATACTCGGATAAAAACTATTTAGTATGAGTCTAATAGAATATATATATAGTGAGAGCCGAGGCCGAGTGGGTATTGTCTGTGTGTGTTTTTTTTCAGACCGGTATTAAAAAAAACTCCTGGTGTTTGAGTTGAGATCATACTCATATACAAGTAAACATAGGTGTCCATTACATACTCACAAATTATTAAATAAAATCGAAAACAAGAAAAACGTTTAGTTCTCTGATTCTGCTTCATAATTTAGTCGGCATTTTGTGTGCGTCCAATGTCATCGCAATAGTAGCTAAACGTTATTTCCGCTTTCTTTTGGATACCTGTTCCTATGTCAGAGCTAACTGTTATTGCTAAAAACTCAAAATAAAAATAAATAAATTTGTGGCTTGAGAGGAATATCATCCAACCAAGCTTAATGCGACCCAGCCTTTATGCAAATATAAATGTATGACTTTAAATTAATAAATTCTTTCCATCCCGTAATCATAAAGTTCAATGATAACATAACAGCTGTATTTATTCGCTCACCAAAATATATACTAATATGCGGTTGCTAATAAACAATTACAAACAAACCTACGTATATGCTGGATGTCCCAGAAGGTAAACCTAAGCTGAAAAAGAGTGACTTGTCAGGTCGTAATAGATTATTTATTCCTGTTACTGTAAATTTTCTACTTTTTCTCAAATTTATTTTTAAAGCGTAGTTTTGAGTATCGCTTCTTTAAATTATCATCTTGAATTTACTGTTCTACATTGCAATAAAATTGCACAAAGTAAGTTTAAATTTAATGTCACGTCCATTTTTAACTGGCAGTACTGAAACAAATGTACTACACTATTTCGGCAAGTAATTTTGATAATTGGCGCATTTATTAAGAATTCCGAAACCACATCACATTTACTATAATTTTGATTTATGTAAAGAAACTTAGTTTTCAATTTTTTTTTTACCTACTAAAAACGATTTTAGTGTACTCAAGACTTTCCTTGAAGCCGATACTTTATTTAATTCATGGTTGAGTAAGATAGAGAGCGCCATTTTACGTAGAGTGAGTCAGACAAATAGTGCTGTCACTTTTACCAAAGTGTCATAGACAGAGACTCATTCCCTTTAGCGTTGAGTTTAGTATCGTTTTTTTGTGAAAGTTTAAAATTAAATATCAATTATCGAATCCTAAAATTTATTACATTTATTACTTTGAGTTTTAAAATCTATTACATTTAAAAGAAATGTTCAAACTGTTTTTTTTTCAGCAGCAATGCAAGCTCGACGTGTTCTTAAAGAAGATCGGGTTATCAGACGTGCAAATCCTTCACTATTAACGAATTCAACTGTTTGGCTTTGTTTTAGTCCCGCTAAATTTTCGAATGTTTTTGAGTCAACTTTTTCAGGCGTTGCGTGCCATTCAAAAAAAAAAAAACGAATGGATTTAAGTCAGGGAACGAGCTGGCCTCGATATGGTACCAGACCACCCTATCCATATACTCGGGTATTTCTCAACGAGATATTCTCTAACGAACACGCATAATGCGCCGGGCAGCCGCCTAGCGCGTCCACATAAATTGCATCTGTCAAGACCTCTGGCAGCTCAATTGGCGCAATGGTTCTCCCATTTAGAATCCCGGTCCACAAATTGACTTTAAAACGACAATGCAATACATCTTATCTCATCAAATGTGAATTTTTTACATGCCACTCGTGTAATTTCTGAAGATTCATTTAAACCTCATACTGCTTAAAAGTTGACGGTCAAGACATAAAATTGCCTATAAAAATTGTGGATCTCCCCGATGTCTTTATAGCATTGCTTTCAAGATTCAGTTGGCTGTACTCCTGGGCACACCAGGGGTTTCTTCGATTTTGGGAATTGAGATACTCGGATCTTTTTTGACTGACTGTAGTACGGCTGCCTAGTAAGGAGTGGAAATTCTTCCTTCAGCATTACCTTCGTTTGGGAGCCGTAGCTCTGAGAGTACCGGGTGCACACTCATAAAAAATCGATGAAAATCGGGAATCCATATTATATGTGTATAGTACGGTTTCCCCCAGTATCTTCAGTTAAAATTGAGTGAAGCATTCAATTTCTAAATTTGTTTTTTGTGAACTAGAATTCAACAGAAGCATTAGACGGAATTATATAAAAAAAATTTAAATTTTAAGAAATACAAGACACAGATTTTGTTTCATTTTTCTAATAACTGTTATGACCTGGCCTGTCAGCCGCTTCCGGCTTAACGTCACCTTTTAGGACACCCTGCGTAATCTGCATTTATAATTACAAATATACCGTTATAAATATTTATGTACAGACGCAAGTTTAACTTCTTGATTACAAGTGTGCATTAGTGTGTGAACAAATACTTGACCGAAAAATATCTAGTGATGAATAGTTAATAGTATTTTAGGTACAAAGCGATTGTATTGTGAATTTTGTGGTTTCACTTCATTTATTTGCAAACGCTTGTGCAGACTTACAGATATATATAGTTATATGTAAATACATACAAACGCGTACATTGCACATATAAAGAAGCGTAAACATTTCAAGAATTTTGTGGTTTCCTCTTTAATTGATCGTATTATTAAGCACTAAATTGAGTTCTCTTATATGCATTTTTCATTTCCCGAAACTAAATTATTTTGGCTTTAAACTGAGTTAGATCATTTTTTGTTGTTGTTATTTTATAAATTAATTTAATATGTAAAATTACCTTTTGTTGTATTTCTTACAAAATCATTTGCTGTCAGAATATCTAACTGCTTACAACGAAACAGATTGTTGCAAAGCATATAACAGAGATAGTTACATATTTTAATAAAATTTTATACTGACCTGGGTACGCAAGGAATTTAGAATGGAAAGAAAATGTGTTGTTTAAAAACCATTTAAGATTTGCATAAGTATTATACTAAAAACGAATAAATTCATGCTCAAAAGAGTTATACCTTATTTATTTACAATATTCTTCGGGAGAATAAACAGTTAAAAAAATATTTTCAGAATCTGAAATATAGTAACTTTAAAAAGTTCCCGAAGCGGAAACTTCGCCAATTAAATGATGGAATAATAAAAGGGTTGGTAACCAAGCAGTTTCTCATTGTCTTTTGACAAAATGAGCTCCAGTAGCAAGACATTGTGACAAATTGACGTGCGAATTGGAGCCAAAACTAAATTTTTGGTATGTCTTAGAAATTGTTAGTGAAGCAAAAAAAAAAATTAAAACCAAACAATTTTACTACATTTTGGTGAAAAATTAAGTGTTTGAAATACAGAAAAACATAAGAACTTCATTTGAAGAATCAAATGCAAAAGTAAATGATAACTACCTCAGATCCATTGTGAACTCCGTTCGTTTTAATATCACGTCTAGACCCACTGCTCTTACTAAGTGTAATATGATGGTTGGTGGTAGCGAACTGACGAGTTCCTGCTCGGGCCTATATGAGCCCAGATACCTCTGCCGTCTTCTTGAGACGGCTTCACACCCAAAGCGAAGATGCATAAGCCACGGAAGCAACATGACTCATTCGACCATATTCGTAGTTTGTGCAGATGGCTTCGCACTCTGCAATGACTTGCAAAAATGCTTGTAAGTATCCTCAAGTTATTCTCAGCCGGTTTTCCATTATACTCTCATAGTAGATATTTCGCCTGCCGTAATCTAGTCAACTAGTGCCAGTGCCTTTCATTTAAAGCATTTCTCTTTTTCTAAGCACCTTCCTAAAAATATGTTGCCTTATCGTTTTCGATCCGTCCGTGTACCAAGGCAGATTGCTGGGTTGGAGATTTCCTTTTAGTGAGGATGTAGTCCGTGAAGTTTTTTTCCTAGTTTGATTTTAAATTTTCTCTCAAATTAAGTTACCTTAATGATCTCATCTATGGGGAGCCGAGCAAGTGGAAGCCGGGTGCTTAGTATCTCCATGTTTTGTTGTCTAGCGAAGTCAGGTCGAAAATCACCTGCAATGCCCCCGTCAAATATATACGCATTGTTCACGTTGTATAAAACCAGGCCAGCTTGGAGCTTGTAGAGCGATTTCCACGCTTTTGACGCCTTTTCACGCCTTGAGACCAATGCCACCAAATTATAGGTTACATCGGCAACTAGCAAAATCTTTCAGAGTTTAAATCTTTTGTAGCGATTACACCGGCGTATATGATTCTATAACTCTTTTTTCGTGATAACAGATATTTTTTTTCTTCGATAATATGACGCAATATTTTGTTATATACAGCAATATAGATGAAAATGATATGAATAATAAAATAATACATATAATAAAAATCTACTTGTGCACCTAAATGCGCCTGCCAGAAGTAAAAAGCCTTTTTTCCGACTTTATAAAAAGATAGAGAGCTAAATATGGGAGTAGAAATGACTACCAACTAGTCATCGTTAGTAGTACGTAGTAGAAGTAATAGTTGTGGTAGCAGTAGTAGTTATTTATCATAAGTAGTAATAGTAGTGGAAATAAGTAAAATTGGTAGTAGTAATTAGTAGTAGCATTAGTCAAAATAGTAATTGAAATTAGTAAAAATGGTAGTAAATAATTATAGTATTAGCAAAAAAATAGTAGTAGTAATTAGAAGCAGCATTGGTAAAAAATAGTAGTAAAAATTAGTCAAATTAGTAGTAGTAGCATGGTCAAAAAAGTAGTAGAATTCAGCAAAAATAGTAGTAGCGATAAGAAGTAGAATTATTAAAAATTGCAGCAGAATTTAGAAATTGTAGTAGTAATTAGTAACAGCATCAGAATAAATAGTAGTAGTAACCAATAGTAGTATTAGTGAAAATTAGAACAATTTGCAACAGTAACTAGTAGTAGAATTTTGTAAAAGTAGTATTAGAAATTAGCAGTAGCATTAGTAAAATAGTAAAAGAAATCAGTAGAAGATTTAATAAAAACTGTGGTAGAAATTTGTAAAAATAGTACGTATAAATGCAGAAATAGGAATTAGTAAAAATAGTTGTAGTGAATAGAAGTAGTATTGATAAAAAAGCAGAAGAAATTAGTAAGAATAGTAGTAGTAAATAATAGTAGTATTAGTGAAAATAGTAGTAGTAAATAATAGTAATAGGGGTGGCATTAGTAAAAATAGTAACGGAAATTATTAGAAGCTCTAGTAAAAACATGGGTAGAAATTAATAAAAACAAGTGGAAGTAATTACTAGTAGCACGGGTAAAAGCAGTAGTAAAAATTTGTAAAAATAGTAGTAACAATTAGTAAAATTAGTAGCAGTACTTAGTAGAAGAATTTGTAAGTATAGTTGTAGAAATTAGTAAAAACAGTAGTAACAAAAATTAGTAAAAGTTTTAGTAAAAATTAGCAGTAGATTTAGTAAAATAGTAAAAGAAATGTTTAGAAGCTATAGTAAAAATATTGGTAGAAATTAATAAAAACAGTAGTAGGAATTAGTAGTAGCATAAATAAATATAAAGTGGAAGCAGTGCCGAACTATTGAAAGGTCCTGAAATGGTCCCGAAATATCTAGTCCAAAAATAGTGTCGAATTGATGCAGTACTGAAATTGTCCCAGGCTACGTACATATGTATGAACGTACTGATTGGCATACAGAGTACAAACATACCAGGATCTATATGTACATTGGTGCACCTACTTCGTGTCGCGATATCGAAACGAATTGGGTTACGCGATATAAAAAAAAAACTATTATGCCGTTAAAGAGTTTTACCACAAAAATATTATTTAATTCCTAATTTATTTTATGAAAATAGTTGTTTTATTTGCGTTTCATTTGCAGCGCTTAAAATTTGATTTTTAGATTACTGCGCTTTTTGTCAACAAGTCAGTCTAATTTGGGGCCATATATGTACATTATTTTAAAATCAACATATACTCTCGCCTATAGCCGAGGGCAGTTTGTTGATGTTTCTATCATTCATGTTATCTGTGTTCATTACCCGGCAAATATTTTCTTCCATTTATATATATTTACAAAAACATTAAATGAAAAAACATCTCTAAATTTAAAATGGCTGTTGAGTTAAATTTAAGCACAAAAGGAAAATTATCATTAATAAAAGTTCGCATGCATGCCTATAAACAATGATATTAGCTGGAACAAAAGCAATAAGCGGCATATAGCTATGAGCCAAAATTATTGGCAACATTGGGCTAAATTACATAAAATGGCGCAAAAGTATCATTTTCAGTGCTCTCAAAAAATACATGCAATATCTGAGAACCATCATCATATTAACTTAACTCCAAATTTTCAAAGCAATTTGTTGTTGTTGCTGTCATTGCACACATCAGCGACAAAAAGAGAACAATGAAGACGACAATGACAATGTGTAGAGCGACAGCAGTAGCAGCAACTTTTAAATAAATTTAAGCCACATTATGCGACAAAAATAACGAAGGCAAATGCCAAAAAAAAAAAACAAAAAAATTAAGGAAATTGTAATAAAATTGAACCAAAGCCAAAACGGCAAAGCAGCAGTAACAGTAACAGTTTCAACGATACAAGATGAAAATAAACAACTTGAAATGTGTAAGTACAAAAAAAAGAACAAAAAATAACACAATACATAAATAAACAACAACCAAATGACGAAGATATAAAAAAATAATACATTTGTATGTACATATATAAAAAACGTAAAAAATGTAAAATGAACATGCGACGATATGCCAAGGATAATATATATTATAACGGTAGCAGAAACAACATTAACTGTAGCGGCAGCGACAGCGACAGCGACAGCCGCAGTACCAACGGAAGGAAGCACCAACAACAAATTACAATGCCATGAAGCTGGAAAACGCTTGATTGAAGGGGAGGTAGATGAGCAGCAGCAACAGCAGGTGGTGAGTGAGTTTAAAGTGATGTGCCAGAACTCATGAACACATTTAGTGAAAATATTTATAGATATACATACATACATACATATGTATAGTGTAGTATCTGCAGGAGGCAAGCTTGATTCACATGTGTTTATCGGTATTTATGCTTGTTGTGATGCGACGCGCAGCGCGCAACTGCTGCAGCTGATGTTGATGAATGTGCGCATATAATTCACGGCAGAAGTTATCGGAGCACACAGATGCAAACAGATAAATATGATACTAGTTAAGCACACGCTTGCCGATATGCGGATACGCGAGTAAACGCGCATTGACATAAGTTAAAAAGAAATACGGCCGGCTACTGTAGCATTATAGCTGGGGCACAGTGAGGCGAAAAGGTGCAATAACCTTTGCAAATTTCTTAAAAAAAAAAAAAATATTTAGAAAACATCTTTGTTTTCGGCTGAGTAAATTTTAGACTAGTGTTGAGTATTTTAAATGCTCTAACTATTAGAAAGTGCAATCCGAAATCGATAAAAGTAATTGGTTTTGTATTTAAGTTTTAATTGGCTTTGTTTCAGCCTAAGTACGTGGGGAGGTGCTCATCGACTGATAGCTATAACATTTTGGACCCCAATTTTAATAGTTTTTAATAGGTAAAAACTGCATTATTGACATTCACAGCTCAATTCACTTATATTTTCTTACAAAATGTGTAAGAATAAATTAATTTAACTGTGTTATCTAAACTTTTTGATATTCCCCAATATTCGTAAACACACAATTACTGAAAGATGACCGTGATACCAGATCCTTCAAAATTTAAATAGTTATTTTTACTCTAAAATATATCGTGAGGCGTAGAGAAATCGAACTTTCTAATTTCGATTATTAATTTATTTATAAATTACGTTTGGAATAGGCTCATTTTTTGAAAATGTATTTTGCACAAAAATACTGTGGATGCCGTAGCCGAAGTTCGAGCGACCAGGGTTATCTTTTTTAAACATGGCGAAGGCCGCCTACTCGGAAAGGTTTATGTTTTCTTGTTTTCAAAAATGTGTGTTCCAAAGTTTTTCGTACTATGTGGCAACACCAAACTTCAGTTGAATTTAACTACCAAGGAAAAAGTGGAGTTATATTTGAAAATCATAAGCCTCCAGAGGAAAACGTTTCTCAAAGTAAAGGCAATGATAATTCTTCCTGTTCTTATTTCACAACTGTCTCTCTGTGTCTCGGTCTTTGCGCGAGCACAAAAAACTTCGCCAATCGCCTTTCACCATTGCTAAGTTGCGCCAGTTATTCACCACACCCATTTCGCTCGTGAGCGCCCTTGCTTTTTTCGCACCAATGGACACCGAGTCGAAGGCCACTTTTACTGAAACATCACCACCATACGTATGACATACCACAGCGATTGCAATCGTTATTTTTTATGCAATGTCATTATAGAACGCGCAGAGTTCGTCATTCCATCTTCTTCAGTACTTGTCACTTTCTAGGACCAGGGCATAGATCTTACATAAAATCTCATCTTTGTTCGAAATCATCGACGCTTCTGTCTCATACAAAATCACGGAAATTGTTAGCGATTTGCTGGCCTCACATATTAAACTTACCAGCATCAGATTGAAGAAGTCACGCGAGCGGCAATCGCCTGTCCAAAACCTCGTTTCTTCTCGAACGACTCGAAGAGGTCCCTCCCAATCTAGACGGAGCTAAAAGTTATGCTCAACTTTAAGACATAGCGTCGTAGAGTTAGTTTCTATTCATGCTATCAATAGTGGCTCTACAGTTGTGTGTGTCTATAGGTTCCTTGCAATGCATACACGAAGTGAATTGAAGCACAGACCGTGCATGAAATTCTTTTAAATTCATAACTCCAAATCAACTTACAGTTGATTTCATCATAATATTTTAATACGTTTTCCGGAAGACTTGAGAGAATTAACTGAGTTGCAAAAAAATCAAATTACCCGAATTTGAGAAAAATAAATTTGTTATTAAAATTTTCAAGTATAAATACTTTTGGTGGTAAAAAGTTGTTTAAATAAATTGTTATAGTTCAGTTTTGCAAAGAAGACTGAAAAACCTCCATTTTTACTACAACCTTCATTCGGTTCTTATTCCCGTGCATAGCTCCGTTCCATATGAGTTCAATTGACTCAATTATTTTTGCGACTTTTGTCTCATTTTTAAGAAGCAATTCATTGCAATGAGTAAATATGAAATTTTTTTCACTTTTTTTTAAGTGATCGATAATGCATTTAAAAAACAGAGAAAAACAAAAAAAAGAAAATAACGAAAATAACACATTATTATTCAATGTTTTCAGCACAGTTTTCACACAAAAGATATTTTTGATTATTATATAATTTCACACATTATTATATAACACACACATTTAACACAGCGAACACTGCTGCTTTTATCAAGTTAGCACAAATAACAGCGACCAGTTTTTTTTTTGTATCTGGTGTTTGTGCTAAACGAAACGAAAGTGACTGTGAAGTTCATCCTGATGGTTCTGGCTCCTCTGTTAAACAATTGCGCGAGCATTTAGACATGCTTCTTGGTATACCTTTGTAACGTTCAATATAAGTAACAACAAGTAGTAAAGTGCCAACAAGCTTGCCTAAAACATCAAAGCCGCCCTTTGTTTTCTTATTATGTAAAAAAACTTCTGATTTTGTCGATCGTCAAAACAAAGGTAGCGATTAATTTTTGTATACAATTTATGAGACAGTGTTACAGATATAATTGCTCGGCCATATTCATCATTCCACAATCCTTCGCTGGATTCACCATTCGAGTGATAAGCAAGAGCTACATTTTAATACGCTCGCATTGTGACAATATCAAGGTACATTCTTCTACAGACGTACTCCCTGTAAATTCGCCATATCCAGTACAGTTTTTTCGAATAACTAGATGAACAGCAAACATGATGATCAGTAACCTGTGACTCGTCGAAAGATGTTGGTCTTAATACGTTAAAATAAACATTTTGAATAAAAAAAACCAATAAACCTTATGAAATTTACTTAATTGTGAATCCAAAGCACGAGAACTAACTGGACGAGCAAAAGTCAACGGATTTTGCGGATATGCAACTATTTTGTATTTCGATAAAGCATAAAACACGACGCCGAGAAAGAACTTCTTTTCCCAAACTTTGAGAAAAATATTCGGTGTCCGAAACATCATTATCATCGAAGTCACTCTCAACTTAATTTTCAAATTCATATGACGAATAATTTCCATCATCGTAGGCCTCAAACGAAACTGAATCATTGGATGTTGGATATGGATTGAGTACTTTTTTTAATATAGTGTTAAGGACAAATATATCGTAGATGGTATAAAAAAAATTGTCGGCCTAGAAAGCTAGGCGATAGAAGTGAAACTTCATGGACCTCGATGGGCTCTTGAAATGAAAATACTCACCCTAGCCAGCAAGTTTTATGAGATAGAAATATTTCCCCGATAACAGAAGCCACTATTCATTATTCTGGAATTTTTAAGGGCGTTAGGTTAATGAAAAAAGATAGTTGATGTTTTCGCCTACATTTGTAAAAAAATCCATTCATTCACTTCCATACTTTCATGTTCAAGAAAATATACAATTGGTTTGTGGTATGAAATGAAAAACTCGTGATTGTAAATTATTTAAATATCTTGAGAAGATTGCATCTATTGTCGTGTCTGATCTGGTTGTTGAGTCTTTGGGGTTATTATTCATTTTTAAATTAAATTTACTTTCTAAAAATTGTTCAAGTGGTTGAGCTTCTTCCAAGGCGAAATTGGCATTAAAATCACCGCTTAAAATCATTGGCATAGTGAGCAAATCTTCTCCTAATTCTGCTGAACCAGAGGGAGTATATGCCAATAATGCTCTATGTATGAATTTTATTATATCGTTAATTCTCTGGTTCGAAGTGATGTAGAGAACAATCATGGCCACACTCTGTCCGCCCCTCCACGCATGCTACCCCTCCCTCTCTCGTTTTTTCCTACTCCGAATCTGTCGCGCTTTCGTTTCTCTCCCATGTCTCCTTCTATCCGACTACCCCACCACGCGCGCCATCCGATATTGGAATTACAGCCCAACAAGCGCAAAGAAGTTTCACTTTAAAAATTTGAAAAATTCATGCACGATATGTCCGTTGAGCGAGAACCCCAGGTAAATTGCACTAAATGTTTACCACATTAATTTAATTAATTGGGATCAATTTGACCCAAAGAACAGATAAAGGTTAAAGAGATTTTTTTCTACTATGTGCGGTTCGGAAGTTATTGCATACTTTAAGTGACATTTTCATTGAAAAAATGCAGTACATTAATAATTAAAAAAGTCGTAATTCCGCAAAAAAAAAACTTTTCTGATTGAAATAAAATAAATACGCGTCAATTTATTTTTGATAAAAAGCATACAAAAAACTGTCTCACCCAAATTTGCAACATCGACTGCAAAACTGATATGCAATAAATAAGATTGCGATCGTTTAGTCGTAAGTGGAAGAACAATAGAACAACCTTTAACCACTGTGCTATACCTGGCAGCATGGAGGCGGATAATTTAATGTTGCTCATACGCCACACACTGCTATAATAGCAGACGATGTGCGAATGAATGGTGGTGGTGCTTATAATAAATAAATACCTACACATGCATGTAAATTTATGTAGATATGTGTAGGTATTTATGTACTCATGTAAGCATCTGCGATGTTATATCCAAATGCGACCATGCGTGTGTTGGTGTGTTTGTGTGTGTGTGTGTGCAAGCGCGAAAAGTAGCTACAATAATATGTTAATATCCGCTATGAGACAATAATAACACCAACAACAAAGCAACAATGATATGACTACGACAGTGTGCTATAATGTATAAATATTTGTGTGTGTGTATGTGTATGTGTGTAGTTATATACGAATACTCACCAACTAACGGTAACTGCCAACAACAGCCGAGCACAACGATGCGAACTGAACTTCCAGCACGGCGACAAAAGCGACGAAGGCGACGCTAAGACATTGTCAACATCAACATACACCAAATTATTGCAACACATTAGCAAGTGGAGGTAGAATAATGGCTACAGTAACGGCAATAGTAAGAAGAAGAAATACCAGCGACAGAAGCGACACCGGCGGCAACAACGCAGTGACACAAACTTGCCTTCATTTCAGTGGCGGCAACTATTTATGGCTTTAATGCGCGCAAATTTCTGATGAAGGGGTGAGTGAGCGTTTAGTTCGAAGAAGACATGGCACATAGTACATATTACATACTGGATATACATATGTACCTACATATTACAAACACGCAAACGTGAAAGCATGTGCGAGACTTAGTTTACATACATAAATACAAATGTGTTAAGTTGTTAGTGTTTGTTGAAATGTGTGTGGCCGTATGTATTTTGTGATTTATGGTGCTAATGCTGTTCACACACACACAC
>OX639993.1:134840408-134890398 GCA_951828415.1 Anomoia purmunda | reverse complement strand
GTTCACACACACACACACACACACAAACGTACTCATGTGCTATGCCAAAGCGGCAGGATAATACAAAAAGCGTAGCGCACTAACCAAGTTGAGGCCGGTGATGATGCCATGATGGAAATTAAATTATGGCACTTTCGAATGCCATTTTTTACTGCTACATATTCCAACAGTTTTTGTTTTCTTGTTTTTTGTTTTTTTTTTTTGCAAAGTAGAATTTTCACAAAATTTACTCCATTCGATAGTTTATGCGTTACGTGTGACTGGGTGCGCTGCTAGAAGTGTATTTGTGCCTGCATGTGTGAGTGTGTGCTTGTGTGTGTACATTTAAAGTCAGCAAACGCCAAATGGCCTCCTAATATTTTTGTGGTTAAGTCGGGTTCAAACACTTGCCATTGCATGGGTCGCTGTATGTGTGCATGCGTGTTTGCGGATTTACGCACCACCGCCATGCTAGTTTTGCAAATAATTCACGTATTTGGCCACTTTATGGATTTGTTGGGGATGACTGCAGAGTAGCAGTGCCGAGCGTGCGTGTGAACGATTCACGCTTGCATAACATATATATTTTTTTTTTTTTGGTATCGCCTCATCCCCTCTTTGCTGCAGCTCATCCAGTATGCATTTGCATTTCCTTGCACAAATAACTTTTCAATTTCCTGCAACCGCAAAAATGAAATAGTTCGCAAACTCATGAGCGTAAAAATAAGACGAAGAAAATAAATAAGTCAAAAAGCGAACATTGACGGGAATTTGCAAAATTTAATAAAACTTTTCGCATAAATAAAATTTGCATTAAATCAGCTGGATTGCATAAGAAATGTAACCAATTCCCAAATGCTATATATAATATGTATAGAGAGAAATGTGAAGGTATAAAGCCACACGTGTTCTAAGAATAGAAGTATTGGCGCGGTCGGAAACACAAATATACTACATATGGATAAACTATTCGAAAGCAATAGAAAATCGTTCAAACCACAAATATTATTTCACTTAAGCACACTTTAAGTGGTATGTAAAAAAAAAAAAAACTGAAAAATATAAATCGAAAATTGTTAAACAATTCACATACATATAATTAACTTGTTTTTGATCATTGTTTCTTCATAGTAAATTTTTCTTCTGTGTGAACATTTTTGTGACCGTTACGCCAACGTGTGTTTTGTTCCATGTAAAGACTAAACCAAATAATTGCAATTACAAATGAACCTCATTCTGAAATTTAGCGAAAAAGTTGTTTCTTAACCAAGAACCGTAAGAGATATGAGTTTTATTAAAAAATCACAATTTAATCGTGATTTTGTGACTTTTATTTTTTCGACCAAAAATAATCGCAATTTTTGGATTTTTATTTTTTCAACGAAGTATAATCGCTTAATTTCAGTTAATAATCGTTATCCTTGGATTTTTATGTTTCCTTTCGTGATATTTGTACGATATTTTCTGATATTTTTTCCAATCATCAAACATATTAGATATTGTTATATCCGACAAATTACTTTGCGTTTATTATTATTTTTCAATAATGGAATATACAAGAACAACGATTATTTTTGACCGAAAAAATAAAAAAATCTAAAAATATCGATCAAATATGATCGCAAAATACTGAATCGAAGAATAGCGAAGAACAAAAAAAAAATTAAAAACCCAAGAACACCGATTATTTTTGATCAAAAGAGTAAAAGAATGACGATTATTATAATAATATATATAATAAATAATATATAATTGATTCAAAACAAAAAGCCTTTTAAACAAAAATAATGTCGTATTTGTATATATATATATGCATCGTGAATTTTTGCCTACGATTTTTCCACCCAAAAAAATCAAAATAATGATTATTTTCGGACCCTCTTCATAACAGCCATTAGATAAGACTACATATTTTATATCGCCCCTAAAAGTTGTTTACTAACGTTTACTTTTTATGGTACAATATATCCAGTCAAACTTATTTTCCAAGTTTATTTTTTAAGTTGAGAAATATTGTTTTTTTTTTTTGCTGTGGCAAATGGAATATTTTTTCCATTGCCAAGAAGGCTTCTTCCCCAATGTTTATTATTTATTTGGCAATAAGAGTTAGTTCCCAACGCTTAGTTTAACAGGAGCGAAAATTTACAGACGACAGTTAGAGGAACGAATTTTTTTTTCAGTGGCACGCAAGCCTTATAATCACGATGTAAAAGTAATGTTTAACTTGAGTTTCATTAGATAAAAAGAAATATAATTTTTTAATTAATTACCAAAGGCTGCGAACTCAAATGCCCTACACAAATCCACACATTAATTATAAAAATATACACCTTCTTAAGTCTAAAAAGGAATATATGTCTATTGTATACAATTTCAAAGATATGGAACGGCAGCCATTTTTTTTTTTAAGAAATGGAAGTTGAAGACACTATACCGAAATGAGTTCTGTACGTGGGTATTAGGTAAATATTGCGTTTGGAGTAACCACTTGAAAGAGAGGAGGTTGTGAGTAATATAATGAGGATTGTTAGTGTTCTTTTGTTTTTTTGCAGAAGGTGAAAATTTGGCTTGCCCTCCGAAAACATGTGAACTTTTTCTGACGTTGAAAACTGTTGTTCTCGCAATTTATTTTTCAACTGCAAATATAAAATCAAAACTGTGATATTCATGACCCATCAATTCGATATTTTCAATGCTCAAACACGTCTTTGCCTAAGCTGATATGTAAGAGTTTACATCTGTTGGAAAATAATTCGTATCCTGATGTTGGTTTGCCTTATTTTTCAATCATCCCTGGGGTAAAGTTAATAATTAAATAAATATTTATGTGGGATTGCCTTACTACAGCTGGCAACCCAGCATACTTACATGCACCAACATAACGAAACTTTGACGCAAGAGAAAAAAGAAACGAACAGCGGCGAAAAACCAGAAAGATCAAAATTTTTTGAAACCGACACGCGACGCACGTAATATAACCGGATAAATTTAATTCTAAGATTTTTAAATAAATGTTAAAAAAATCAATGAAACAGTTTGATTTTTTAATTTTTACATTTATTACGAACTTCAATACATGGATGTATGTATATAGTAGGCGTTTTATTTTTTTTATTTGCTACTCATATTGCTGACGCTGAAAGTAAGTAACACTTTCAAGCCCACTTTTATTGGTGTTTTAAATTTAAAAGGCATAATAAGCATCAAGATAACGTGTGGTTTTACATTATTTTTAGTCTTTAGAGTGAATTTTATTCTTGTATATAGCATTAAAATTATAATTGAAGTGTGTAAAGGATTTTACACACGAATGCTTTTAAAGAAATATGCAACATTAAATATTACGAGCATAACATTTTCAAAGGTTGAACAGAGCATTTTTGTTTTGTAATTTCGTGGAATTTAAAGAAACAATTTTGAATAGCAAACCTTAGCCGCTTCCAATGGCTTTTATTTCTCTTACATTAGCATTTATTATTTTTTCATTTTATGGGCTGGTTGGTTATTTTTTTTCAGATTTTTTGTTTTCCAAGCGAAAGTTTGCAGCAACAATTACTGTGTAAACAATTGCCTATCTCAATACGAGTGCATATTCAAAGTCGACCTAATCCCTGCACTAACCCACAGTTGGAGATTAAAGAGTATGCTTTCCAATACACACAAACAAATATCCATATATAAATATGAATGTGCATGCGAAATTCAGTCTATATATATCTATATATATATATATAGATATATATATAGATTTTAAAGTTTGCACAGTAGCGCTTTCTACAAAACTGCCAAAATAATAAAGCAGCTTAAATAATGTCTTGGTTATATATGTATGTCCGGTGTCTATGGACGCTTAACCAACAACAACAACAACTGCAATTTAAACCAACAACTACGCCTGGGTTACGCTTTTGTTTACCGTTCGTCTCATTGTTAAAGGAAATAAAAAAAAAATAACCGGAATAATGTTAATAAAAGCCAGCAATGTTAGACTAGTGTTCCCCATTTGCATGAAAGGCATAAAAACGGATTATCCCTTTTTTATTTGACTTTGTTTTCTTTTCAAACACACAAAAAAAAAACAAGAACAGAACTATTTTTTTTTCTTCATGGAAAGGGTGTTGCTTTTTTTCTTTTCTCGCTAACCATTTTCTTATTGTTTGAATAAACATTCTAAATGTTTTTATTTTATTTTTTCCTTTTGCTCCTTTTTTTCTTTCTTTCTTATTCCATCAACAAACCCTTTTAAAACCACTTTATTATTGCTGCTCCTTTTCAAAAATAACTTTTTCCTGTTAATGAAGGTATTTATTTTGTTCGAGAAAGTAAAAGGGTTTCAAAGGAACAAAAAAAAATGTTTTGGGAAAAAAACATAAGCGATTAAGCAGTATGCTACATTTGACATAACGGTATGAAAACGGTGCTTTTCAAATTTTTGTGCACAAAGAAAAATCAATATTTCCTACATATTTTCCCTAAGTAGGCCGAAAAATTAAGGAAAATCTGAAATCATTTAATGGCAAAGTGACAAAAGGTGTTGGCGGACCATTTTTTTTCATTGCTTTAAGCTAACTAGTTTAATATTGAAAAGGAAAATGCTGACGTACGCAAAGGTGTGCAAAATTTTCTTATCTCCTACGCTTGCCAGCTAAGTTCTTTAACTTTACAATTTTCTCCAAGACTGCAGCTTTTTGGTTGAATTTTTCATTCGCTACGCGTTTTAGTAAAAGGATTTTGTGGGTTGTCGCTTGGTAGCCCAGCTTAATTATAGCTCATTTGAAAAAGACAATGTTGGTGATTAGGATGCGGGTAGTAGCTTTGTTTCCGCCAAAGCCAGTAGGATATTTTTTATTGCTTCACATTTGTGACAGTCTACTTTACAGCGCGAATAACAACGCTAATTTAAAGATTTAAAGGCAGTTTTAAATTTCTCTGTGTGCTCTTCTTATTGTAATAAATAAGTTGATATTTTGGTGATACTAAAACAATTTATAAATTAAATATTTATATTCGTTTTACGGTCTAAAAGTTTCCTGCCCATATTCGATTCGTCGGAGAAGCAAAATTTTAATAACATAAATTTAATTTATTAAATAAATAATTCCATTTTGTACAAAGATAAGCTATAATAACTTTCATTGACATTTCATTAAAAATTTGTAGTGCATAAAAATGAGTATTGAGTTGTGATCAAATTTTTGTCAACGAAAAGGTAAAGAGGGTGGTAATAAAAAAAAGTTTGAAAGCCGTGTTCGGGCACTCTTTTACTTCATATTCCTCCCTAAAGTTATAGACGCCGCTCGCAACACAGCACCTAAATATTCTGAATGATGATGATACGGTTTATAATTTGGCCAAATTAATCGAGACTACGGGACAACTTTACTAAACGAAAATGCTATAAATTTTCGTGCTATAAGAATTTTCAATAGAACTAAACTCTTTTTTATTATACTTATATTTAGTTAATACTGAAAATATCCTGAATACAGAAAAAATGTAGTAAAATGAAAAATTGAGGCGATGGAATGTTGTTTTTTTCTGGAAGTCTCCTGGAAAACTAAGGTACTTTATATTTGTAAAAGTCGAGGATTTAATTTGTATATTGATTATTACCTTATAATTACAATAGGCGGCGCTGTTGTAAAGTTTTGTTATCGTTTATGGTTTCTTATTGAAAAAATAGTGTTTCTACCATTTTAGCCCTTCAATGGGTGAGTCGTCCGTTGTCTTTTCGAGCGACAAGGTCCGTAAAAACCACACAAAGAGTTTTTGCATGTAAAAGATGTTTAAAATTTTTTATTTATTTTATTATTGTTTGTTACTAAAAAAAATTTGTATTATAAGTTTTATAAGGTTTTTTTTTTTCATATTATAAATAGTTTTTAAAATAATAAAAGCTTGAAAACTATTATTGTGGAGGGTGTTCGGTATCTACCCTAATTCGAATGCTCTTCACAAACTGCATTGCTGCGGGAAGTGCAATATGCCCTTGTTTTCCGCTGCGAACAACGGCGCATCTTCATTTATCGATCTTGGTATTAACTAAAACAACCACAAAATAAAAATAATCTAAAAAGTAAGGAAGATGCAAGGACACATTTATGATGTTTTCAATCAAAAAAGTAAGTGAATTTATTAGTGATTTCTTGATATTTCAGTAAAAGGTTCAGTAAAAGGTTCAGTAAAACAGACCTTTTCACACGTTCCCATACTAATCACCTTTAAACTTTAGTAAAAACTAAATTTATGGTCGTATCGAATTTTTTGTATTGAAATACGGAATAATTTTTGGGGTGTGTTGTCCTGGCCAAAATAGGCGTTTTAAAGTTTGAAAAGGAAGCTACTAACTCAGCGAAAGTCTCAAAAATCCATTTTTTGATGTACATTGGATTAGAAGGTTTATCCTATAGTAGACCATATATCGGAACACACTCAGAGTGTCAATGATTGCATTGACGGCGAAGTTCACAAAATACTAAGAATCTAGTTTTTAACTTCATTTCTATTATCATAATATTTATTTCCCCTTTTTTGTACTTTCATACTATCGTTTTTTTCCAGAGGTTGTAGTAAACAGCTTTTATTTATTGAAAAAGTTGTTTATTTATAAAATTCTTCCTTACCATAACCAATGCAAAGCATTATCTATCTTTAGTTTGGTAATGATACAGATATGGAAAATAAATTTGTTAGCTTTTAAAACAGTGAAAACTTGTACTATTTTCCTATGTAAATCCATTCAAAATATCAAAGAATATAAAACAGCAGTCCTTTGCGTAAGTTTTAGTTAAAAATAGTCTTGAAAATTAAATCCTTGACCCCCAAAACTGTAAGATATCAAAACATTCCGGAAGAGTTCTACAAAAAAAAACCTTATTTGATAAAATTTTAGTAAATTGTTCCTGTATAAATCATATATACAAATATCCTAAAGAGGTTTTGAAACTTTGTTGTGAAAGATGCACACTTGCATTAGCTTTTGGTTTCATCTACTACGTAGAGATCTCTAGCACAGTTATTTAATCAAAAATCTATGATGGAGTACGCTTTTTTTTTGGTGTATCAACGATTCCTGTTTTCATTTCTTTTCTATTAATTATTCACATTCAACTGAGCTTCCTTACACCAGCTACCTGCTTTCTTATTTCTATTTACCCATTAAATGCATTGAAAATCAATTCAATTCAAAGAGTATTTTAAATATATTACTCAAAGTTGTATGGTTATTGTCTTTAAAAGTAGGTGTCTAATTAAATCTCGTTAAAGGAAAACAAGCCGAAAAGTTGCTGTGTTAAAACTCTATAATTAGAAACATAATATCAAAGTTCTGCATAAATATTTTAGTTAAATACAATAAGAATTATATATCTACATACATACTGTGTATGATTAAAAAGTTTGTAAGCAGCTGTCTCGGCGTAATTACGTAATTGGTAGAGCGCGAAATTGAAAGCAAATCTTTCAAACTCAGCACGCCGAAAAAAAGATTATTTTGCTCAAAATTGTTTAAGGTAATTGAGATGTTTAAACGTAAGCGAAATAATGAAACATACATTCATATGTATGTATGTGTTTACCTGCACATGTATTATAATTGGGAGAAGTGCCCAAGTTCTTACAAACGTAAATGCATATCAACATCTTACCAAATATATTTACATGTATTCATTCATATTATAGCCTCTCATGTATTTTATTTAAAATTTAGCGTACGCTTATGAATTCCTTAAAATGCGCGTGAAATTTAAGCATTCCTTTTTAGAGCATGGGATTAAACTTTTCAAAAGTTAGCTTACCTTTTGATTAAATGTAGATAATTTGAAAGCACAAGAATAATTGAAATTATTCTACATAGGCACAAATGTAAATGCAAACGGCTGCTGTGTTGCAAATAGCGATACGTAACATCCGGCTGGTACTGTCAAAACAAAATCTTGCCTCTCAGTTACTTATGCGAATATGGGTATATTCGCGCATATACATACATATTTAAACCTTGCGAGCTGAAATTAGGTTACTGCTGAGAAACGAATGATTAAGAAATAACTTTACGTTCCTTGTAATTTTTGATTTTCAAAATTTAATAACCAATTACTAAAAAAGGGCAACAGACGTTGTCCTCCTTACATTTATTTATTTACTCTTTGAACTTTATAACCAGAGAATTATTTCGGTTCCTGTGACATATAACAGGGTGGCAACTCTCTAAAAAATAAAGGTATTAACCTCACTCGGCCGACGAACAGTTTGACACCCATATTTTAATATTTTATATCCTTGTGTATAATTTAATTAAATTTGAGTTGCAGAAACGGTAGCAATCCTCATCTAAATATACCTCTAAACATTTTCCCAGCGCAACAAATAATTTGACACTCAAACTTTATTATCTCATATTACTTGAATTTACTTAAATTTTACTTTTTAAGCAGGCCGCAACTTTTCTTAAAATACATCTAGATATACACTTTCTCCGTAGCAAAACGAATCATTTGACTCTCAAAGTTTACCATTTCATATAGCTTGTATAAAATTTGCTCGACTCGATATTTCAAGTAGGTGGCAACCCAATTTATGCCTTCTTTTCCCAGAATCGAACAGTTTGGTATATTCATATTTTATGTAACTTGTGTATGAATTAAATAAATTCAACTTTTCAAACAGGTGGCAACCTTCATAATGAAACTTCTTACAGAGACGAACCGTTTGGCTCCCATATTTTAGGTAACTTCGGGTATTATGGTATATGTGGCTAATATGGTACACCCGTATTTCTCCTCAACTATTTTCTCAGTGGCAACGCTGATTACGCAAAAAGCCGTTAAATTAGAAAAGAGAAAAGGAAAAAAAATTACAGCTGCGACAGATGATCAGTTGTCTTTCAATTGCTGAAAACACGTGGTTGCGCATGTTAGACTTTTTAAAACGGCGGAACAGTAACGGATTTTTACGGCTGAGTAAGATATATATACTCAAACTTGTTATAGTAATCGCTAAACCACCCTTCATATTTCAATTAAAAAAAGGTGAGCTTAAAAGAGAGTGGTGTTTTGAACACAAAAATGAACAAAAAAAGAAAAAATAAAGGCGTCTAATATTGTTCACTTGTGACATGCCAATTTGGTATAGTGTACCATAGTACCCACCATTGGTTTATAGTTTAATTTTGTAGTGGAATTTTAAGCTGAAATCACACGATCTGAGCATTTGTACAGATTTGAACAATTTGACAGTTACAGGATGATGTTGTTTGGAAATTTTGTTTTTGACCTGAACTAAAAATTTCTTGACAACACCACTCTGTGGTACAAATTTGTACAAATGCGCAAATCGTGTGATTTCAGCTTTACAGCAATCTTGCCAAAAAAAGGTGAGCGAAGGCAATGGAATGTGGAGAATATGCTAAAGGCAACTGTTAAAAACGAGGAAATGGGAATTCCACTGGCCCCCAAAACCTTTAGATTCAAACACTTCTTGGAGTTCACAAAACCAACCATAGAAGATCCGGTTTTACTAATTTTAGATGGGCATTATAGCCAAACGCGAAACATAGAACTACTTGATTTAGCTCGTGAAAATGTTGTTGTTATTTTGTCATTACCACCACATTCTATACACAAAATGCAGCCATTAGACAAAACTTTTATGGATTCACTTAAAGTATATTACAGTGACGAAGTAAGGTGCTTTGCTCGAGATCAAGCTCGCAAAGTAACTATATATGATTTAGTCGGATTATTCACAAAAGCATATTTGCGAGTTCAAACCGGTCAAATAGCTATCAGTGGTTTCAGAAGTACTAGAACTTTTCCGCTGGACAAAAATATTTTTTCAGAAGCAGACTTCATAGCAGGTGAATTAGAAAACGAGCAGACAGAATGTGCTTCAGTTGAGTATGTGTTGCCGTCAACATCCAATGACTCCGTGGCCAGCACAAGCACTGTATTATTGCCATGTATTTTTCCATCGACTAAATCTAGTAACTTGAAATCGAATAATCCTGTAATCACAGGTAATAACTTTATCTGTTTTGTTCCACAAACTTGTTTGCCATTTTCAATTTGCCTTTTTGCAAAACATATAACACCATGGGATATCTCTCCGCCACCAAAAATACGGAGAGTCGTAAGCAATAGAGGAAGGAAGTCTAAGCCGACGGTTTTGACCACATCTCCGTATAAAGCGGAGCTGCAAAGAAAAAGAAACCACTCGACACTAAGAAAAAAAGCTCTTCTAAAAATAAACGGCGCGAGTCAACTAGCGATTCCGATCAAAGCATAGTTTTCGAAAAATTTGATGGGCCTCCCTTTAAGGACAGTTTGTGCAATTTTTGTAATAAAGGCTGGGAAGATGACACACAGGTACAATCATGAACTTCATGTTTGCAATGCGAAGTGATCTGGCCCCGCGACATATGCATCCCAAAGAGAAGTGCCATATTTCTTTGCTACTCCTGCATATACAACTTTTAATGCCTGTTGCTAACTACGTACATAATTCGTGTGAAATTTAACTAAATTCGCCTTTTCAATCAGGTAGCCACCTTCGATCTGGCAACCCTCCGTGTGCTGAAAGCCTTTTTCTCACCGGATCAAACAGTTTGGCAACCATATTTTCATATTTCATATAACTTTTGTAGAGTTTAATTAAGTTCGACTTTTCAAACGACCATCAGGGGTGGTCGAAATCGATTTTTCGCATAACTTTTGTAAAAATTACTGGATTTTAACATTTTTTTCAAATGTGTATAATTGGTCATACTTTAAAGACGAATTATCAACATCTGCCAAAATTGCGATATTTTTTATAGCCGCCCGCCCCTCTCTAAATCTGCCACTATTTACGACCTATTTTCATACCTATCAAATGTGCTTACAAAATTCCCCAAAATATCGGTGAAGCCATTTCGGAGGAGTGCGCCCACAGAAATCGTAGCACGAGATTTTTATATATAAAGTATAAGGTGGATATTTAGAAGATTGCTGACAATGTTGGTGAAAAATGGGTTTTGACTCATGGCAGAGGTTGAGAGATTATCCTCACACGGTAGTGTACTGTCAGCTTTATTTTAGTGTCTGGTAGTGGACTGTCTTTTAACGGTAATGCAAGACTTCGTTCTCACCCAAAACTATGCTGGTGATGTTTATGCATTAGTGTCACGGAAACTGTCTCATCGAGGGCTGAAATACAGAGAGTTCTTGATTAGATTGCTACATGGCGCACTATGTAGGTTCCCACTGTCCAACCCAGCAATACAAACCTAGTATTGTTAACTTTTGGTGCTTAAGGCTTTATGAGGAAGTAAAATATCTACTCGTAACCCTAGCTAGGAAGCTGACTTGGAAATCTTACGTCAAACTGAAGGTAAATGGAGCACTGAAAGTGATTGGCTTTGGTATTTTGGCGATGCACAGCTCTGGTTAGACCAATCACCACATATTCTGTTAAACCTAAGAGCAACTCTGAACACTCTTGCTCGACTAACGTTGGATTAACGATATCAGAAAACGAAATGAAACTTATGTGTCGCGTACAATCTTTTGGATTGTAGCATGACGATGAGAGCTCCGGATACAGCGAGTTGTTTGGGAAGGTATAAGAGCAATGCCCTTCCTTTTTGCCCCCAAATGACAAGCTGATACTGAGAGCAACTTTTAGTAGAAAGTTTACGGTTAGATTTCCTGCGAGTGAACACTGTACTCTCTTTGGAGACTCGATTAAATTTTACGGCTTCAAGACAAAAAATATAACTGGAGGTGGTTAAGGACAGGATAATGATTTTAGATCGTTTTCTGCTTTAGCTTCAGTAAAAGTGACTTTCCAATCAGAGGTATTTCTTATACGTAAAGTACCAACTATGCAGTCAGTTGGCAAAAAGTGACGCAGGTAATAAATCCGAGTCTGCAGTGGCAGTCAAGCTGCAAGAACTCTGTTCCAAAATGGAAGAAGTGTGCGCCGAAAATGTTTAAGGCAACGAACTGCCTGACGAATTGGCTAACTGCGCGACATAGTAATATATCACCAAATAGCAACCAATTATAATAACAATCATAACAGGGACGAACAGGAAATTTACAATAACCTCACTAATTTCAAAGTCATAACCTTTCTGGTCATTTTTTAGGCATACCTCACATAAAACGTTTGCTAATTCAGTCCGTTTTTAACAAAATTCCTAATAGAAAACGTCCTGTCATTGACTGTGTTACTTTTTCCTTAAATTCAAGGTATTATTAAACTTTTCCAGGAATCTGAAGAGGCAAATTCTTTCATCGCACTTTTAGAACGTATTCTTTGCTATAAAGGTATTTTAAATTAAAGTAAAGCATTATGAAAATCATATAAGATTTTAAAGAAATAATTTTATAAATAAAAACTGGAAATTTATAATTTCTTCGGCAAAAAAAAAAAAAGTTGGTGCCACTCCAGCCACCCAAGGGCTAAAACTGCAACCCTTCCTTTTTATTTGTAAGTAAAATCGCAGTGCTTTAAGCACTAAACAAAATTCTTGAATATCAAGGCAATAGCTTGATACTTGGGCGAACTTCTCCTAAAATTTGTGGTGTGCGTCTTGATGATTTTTTGAGGGAAATTTTTCCATGGCAGAAATATACAGGAGAGTTTGACAATGCAAAACAATAACTACAATCTCAAATTGCTCCGTGGCAGCGAAATAAATTTAATATAAGAACCTAAATCTGTCAACTACAACTTTATTATTTGTAAATTCTCAAATCTAATAGATTAAATACCACGGCAAGAAATACCGAATGGCTGGCGCCTTCATTAAAATGTATTTTTTTTTTATATGCACTCCACTTCGCATCGAATACCAATTTGTCATCAACTCTTCAAGACGTAAATAGTCTGGGGATGTGAAAGTACGCTCGTTATTACGGATTTAATCGAATAAATAGCAGCAGAAGCAACAAAAGCCGCAGCATCGTGATAATGAAATAGAAGTCACCAGAAGACAGACCAAGTGTCGTGTTGATAATCTGCAACAAATGCAAAATATAATAACAATGACAACAAAAGAAGAATATTTGCTGGGTTGTAGCAGCTTAAAAGCGAAAAGCCGACAAACAAAACAAATTAGTATCAAATTCGAGGAAAATAGATAGCAATGCCACCACAACTACATAAAATACATACATACATAGATATATTTTGTAGTATACAGCTATGCATATATTTACAACCAACCACAAGCGAAGTCATTACTATTTCCAGTTGCTTTCCCATTACTATGTATGTCGATTTCACCAGCTAAGCTACTTGTTTGCCCAGGCTTTTGCCACTGAACGCGTCAGCTTACAATTAGAAGTCTTTTGAATGCGAATTATACCATTGCCGACTATGGCGCTAATGACGTCGCTGACGTAGACGTTAACGCTAACGTTAACGTTGATACCGTCACACCCATCGCCATTGTCGATTAAAGCTCTCTGTTGTCACTGGGACGAGTGACGACAATGGTGTGCATCCGACCAAACCGCTTAGGAAATAATGCTCTTCCAATCATAAGATAAAGCAGTTTTCAAGTATTTACACACACATTAACTTAAGCAGAACACATTTGTAGGCATCACCAGCTTTATTAGCTGCAAATTTGCCATTCACAATTAATTAGTTTTCCCCGCCCCAGTCTAGGACTTATTATCGAAGTTGAATCGGTTGATAAATAGAACAGAAATACAAAAAAAAACAAAGACCTAAGCGACGTAGGGGACGAAAAGTATAAAAGGAGCTACAGTCGAACTTCAGTATAACGAATCTTAAAGAGACAAAAATAAAAGTTTTAATTTAGAAAACTTGAAGTATACAACTGTATGAAAAGGTTGTGTCTTTATGCACAGTTTAATTTAAAATTACACTACGCTACAATGAAAATACACTTTACAAGTCACCTAGTACAGGTTGTAGATCTGGTCGAGTTGTTCACAAAAATGTGTTTGAAAATTTCCACACGCCCTCAAATTCTCAACTAATTAATAAAAACCAATTTGAATAAATATATGCTTCGTTTAAATATTGGTAAAAAATCTTCGATGTAATTGAGTTATAATTTATCCTACTTATGCTAAAAAAAGAAATTGTATAAAACCAATATCGATAATTTTTTAAATGATGGCTGTTAATTGGTTGAATTTCGAATTTTTCTCTTCTTTCACATTTTCGACTACTGATTTCGTGGGAAATTTATAAATGACTCTACAGAATTTAACAGCGGAGTCCGACATTTTATTGAATTTGCTTAGAAAATGTTATTCAGTTCGCGGAAGCTTATAACAAGGTTGCCACCTGCCGATTTAATTTAAATTATACACAAGTTCTATGAAATAATAAAATATAGCTGATATATAACAGAAATTCGTCTCTGGTTACTTATGTAAAGGACAATAATAAATAAATCGTCTGTTGACTTTTTCTTAACAATAATAATATGAATGATTTAAGCCAAAGATATGTACCTACTTCTGAACTTAGTGTAAGAAATTATAGAATTTTACATAAAGAAAGTAGCATTGAAACCTTGAAACAATTAGTAATGAATTTCTTAGCCAGATAGAAATGGTAATTCGATAATCCCTCACTGTATATACTATATGCATATATGAGTTTTCAAAAAAAAAGTTGCGTCCGTGCCGCTAAAGAGGTTTTAAATTGGACTTTAAAAAAAAATTGAATCCATTTTTACGTCGCATTTAATTGGCAAGTTATTAAGGAAAAAAACCTCATACCTGAATTTTTTTCCAGGGGCAGAAACCAAGCGTCGTATAGCGACTTTGTGTCGGAACCTTTACTTAAAAAAAACATGTGTAAACGAACAGAACTTAACATATGTTTACGAAGAAAAGTGTCCAAAAATATTCACAAATTTTTGGGTAATCAACATTCAATCTGTTTTTTACTAAAATTGTTACTAAGAATCGTTTTGCATTACTTTTACAAAAGCAACTACTTAGGGAATGCACACATGTAAATAATCTAAGCTGCAAATTGCTATTCAATAAAATAAAGAAGTGATTAAATTTAGTATTTCGACAGTTATCAGAAAATTTGTTAGTCCATTAAAAAGCCGACCATAAGAGAATTACAAGCAATTTATGCTTTTAATTTTTTTTCTTGGCAAATCAATTTAATATTAACAAAAATCATATTGGTAGAAAATTCAAAGCCTTATAATTATGTAAGAAAATAGAGCATTATCGCGATTGAAAAAGAAATGTGTTCCCTATAAAGTACCAAGTTCTCGGAAGAAACAACATTTCAGAAGTTTTCAATAGTAAACGTAGAAAATTGCGTAAATCATGCAATACTGGGAACCAAACTCGTGAATGAATTTGTAATGAACTTTTTGACTGCCCTTTGTTTTCTAGCAGCTTGAAACGAACAATTTTGAATATTTGTGTGGATAGCACTGTGTACAAATGCAGTGAGTATGCAAACGCCGAGCACCTATATGTTCGTTGGCTAAAATAACCACCCTACAGTAAAACCTACTAGGTGTAAAAAAGCTAACTGTTAGTTTACTGTGTAACTCCAGTACTTCATATTCTTGCTACTTTCGCCTAAGAGACTGATATTTTATTATCATTCTACCCATCGACATCATACAAACCAGTTTGCCTCTGCATCATGATGATCTTACCATTTTATAAACCAATTCAATCTAATCAAAATGATGATATTGCTACGAAAAATACAGCAACAAAACTACTTGTTTGGACCTATGAAAAGACTTTTATAATTTCAGTCTCAAAATAATAATTTTTAATTTAAAAGGTTTTAGATCAGCATATTGTATTGCCTTCTCTTATAATATCTATGCCTCTGACTTTAATTGGAGCTCCAAGTTAAAGAGTCTGATTATACGAATATTGCTGTAAGAATATTGAATAGTGAACTGCACCAATAAGAAAGAAAAAGAGAAACTGGATAGATTACGACAACAAAGATGAATAAGGAGACGATCTAGCAGGTCAAATAAATCTAAGTGCAAGCTTATTCGTTTCGCCATCCGTTAGAGAGTGGCGAATCGATGAAGCATCTGGCATAAATTAGCATTAACTCAGATTTTATTTTTGTTTGCAATGTAATGTGCGAACTTCCCAAAGGACGAATATGAACCAAAAGTACTAGCACGTCCGCACACATGATCGTCGTTTATGTGCAGCTTAGCGAAACTGGTTTAATGTGTGCAGAATTTAATGCAATGAGTTGGAACAGTTTAATGAGGTATCACCGTAATCGCGATCTTTGAATCTAGTTAGCTAGCGTTTTACAGAAATTCAGTATTTGGGGGATGAATGTACGCCCTATTTCTTAAAGTATTAGAAACACCTTTCTAGATCTGGTGACACCGATTATGAGAATCCTTGAAGCTGAAAATATTTGAACAGATAGACATTTATTCGACTAGTAAAAAAATTATTATTATTGGTCTGAATAAGGTGATCTTGGTTTCAGCTGCTGAAATAAATAATGAGCAGAAGCCGGTTTAAAAAATCCGCCAGTATCAACATTGCAAGGAAAAAATCCAACGTCTTCCTGATTTTTTTTTGAAAGCCCTATTTTTTTTTAATCACTTTATAAAATCTATCTATACTATTTATAATGAAAATATATAAAACTGGTGGCTGTACATTGAATATTCCTTTAAAAAATGGCCGAAGGTGATGCATGTGGAATGTAATAGAATACATTTGCAGCATTTCTTTTAATTTTTGACTGCAATAATCTCCGAAACTAGTGAGTGGATTTGCATGGGGCTTTAGCTTGTTTAATCAGTAGTTTTAGGCATAACATAGAGTATGTTTAATTAGAATATTATATTTAAAAAAAAACGAAATTCATTAGGTTTAGAAGCACTTTCATCGGAATAATATTTGTTTTCAACGGCAAGCGTTTATTTTTTGTAAGTTGAATGATAACTTCAAACATGATTTTGACAGAAAAACAAAAAACTAAAGTATAGTGGTGATAAAATAATTTGTCATCTATACTTTATGCAAAATACGAGAGTTGGCTTTACAGTTTTTTAAAATATTCTCCATAAATATTAATACACTTTTCACTTCACGCTTTCTTTAGGTGTCGAAAAACAGTGTATTGTTTTTTAGAAGAGATCATTGGTAGCCAAATAAGCCATCAATTCGATGTTTTTAGTGCTCAACATTTTCTTATTTGAGCTGATGTTTAAGTGCTTACACTGTCGTGGTTAAGAAGAATTCCGTTTCTGCGTTTGGTTTATCTTATTTGTTTTTGATAAACAAATACTTATATAGCATTCAGGATTGACCATTCTACGTTGCTCTCATGGAACAGTGGCGACATGCCCAGTTATTCCAAAAAATATGCGCCCTTTCGCCTCCAGATGCTTCGTGCGCCAACAACTGTTGTTAAATTTGACTCTTCTTAAATTATCCATACACTCAACTATTGTATAGTCTGCCCGATTAAACAGATATTTCTTTAAAGATTTTTTGCCTCCAAGTATACCTCCATCTAATGGTATGTCATGGGGACGGTCTGGAAATAACAGTTCATGCACAGCACCAATATTTTCCGGTACAACAGATTGAATTCGGTAACCCAAAGACAATGGAGGACTCCAGATGTTGCTTTTTCACAAGAAATCTTAGTGAGTTTAATGGCCCACTGCTGTTGGTTTAATCTTCGTCGAAGGTCGCAGAGAATCAGCGTTTTCACTCACGATTTAAAATCAATTTTTTAATAAGATGAATATTTCAAGTATTTCATACCAATACAAATAGCACTCGGCCTTGCGCTCAAAAAAGTCTTGCTTATATAAAAAGAAATTTGCCAAAAAATTAAAATATGCCTATACAAATAGTATATGAAATAAATACAATGAAATTTTATTCCTGTATTAAAATGTGCCATCGCCGTTGTCTCGGCTTTCAAATTTCGAAGAAATATGGCGCATAACTGCAGTCTCTAGCGTACTGATATAATTTCATCCATTAAATGTCAATTCATGAATCGGAATATTTGTTCATAACGTCAGTTTAATTTTTTTACTGTAGGGTAGCGATGCTAACTGCATTGATCGCAGCTGTATTCTTGGTAACGGGGTTCTTCAATGATGCTGGCCGAGGAGAAGATGCAATGCTACATTTGTATGTTTCGATTTTTGTTTAAATACTTTTCCAATTTTTCTTATAGACACTTGTGTGTGTGTGTGTGTATGTGTGGCGAGAAGAGTGTACACAAATACACACAACCACACATACTTCGCGCGAACAATGCAAACATTTACATGTAAATTTCTTCGCGCAACTGGAAAAAATGCGAATTGGCATGAAAATGAAATAAAATGTGGCAGTGATGCAGGGAATATGCAAACACGAAAAAGGAAACAAAATAAACAAAACACAAAAATTCGCCCTAACTGGAAATCATCGAAAGCCGCGTTACTTCCTCGCATTGAGCTGGAGGTGTACTTTGGCATAATCTAATATGTACATTAGGGTGGACCAATAAAAAACATAATGTTTTTCTACCGAAATGATAAAATTTGTTTATATTGTTTTATATCGAGGTATTTCGAAACATTATCACTTTCAAATATATATGTACATATGTACTTATATATTAGGAGATATCACGGCTCATACAAAAACATCGCAATTATAAGACTTATTACTAAGGAAGTCTTATTTCGAAACAATATCAAGATTTACGAGAACTTTGTGAATTTTGAAATGTCTCCAATAATTCAATTTTGAAGTTAAGCTGCTTCAGTGCCATGCATTGACTTTTTACGTCGTATAACGAAAGTCGCGCAGATATCGTCGATATCACGAAGTCACCACATGACGCTCATATGAATCAAAACAAAAATACATACTGAGGCAGCGACATTTACTATTTATGACTACTATTTTTCCTAAAGCTATTACGAATTACTACTACTATTTTTAATAATTTCTACTATTGTGTTAGAGCTCTCATACAACCCCAAAGGACTTTAGGCCTATCAGCCTCTCTTCTTTTCTTTTGAAGACCCTGGAGAGGCTGATTGATCTTCATATAAGAGAGGAAATACCGCGAGAGCGGCTGTCGCATGCTCAGCATGCCTACTCGAAGGGCAGGTCCGTGGATACGGCCCTGCATATGGTTGTTAACGTCATTGAAGAGTCTCTTGAACACAAGGACTTTGCAGTTGGTGCCTTTCTGGATATAGAAGGTGCCTTTAATAACATTCAGCCACAGGGAATAGTCGGATCCTTGGCGGAACTTGGGGTTGAGTCGGGTCTGGTAAGGCTCATCAATCACCTTCTCCGGGACAGAACTGTCGTGGCGGAATGGGGCAGCGCCTCCATCCAGCGAAAGGTGAGTAGAGGCACTCCACAAGGAGGGGTTCTCTCGCCACTCCTTTGGGTCGTTGCTTTAAATGGTGTACTGAAGGAGCTGGAAAGGGTAGGCTGCACGGTTATTGCCTATGCTGACGATGTTGCTCTCATTGTCAGGGGTAAGTTTTTGAGTACCCTTTTTGATATCATGCAGGGGTACCTTAATCTGATCGTGAAATGGTCTGCAGGGTGTGGACTCGCGATAAATCCTAGCAAGACAGAGCTGGTATTATTCACCAGGAGGTACAAAGTACCGGTCGCCCATCCTCCTTCAATAGGTGGCGTCCAGTTGGTGCTTTCTGACCGGGTCAAGTATCTGGGCTTGATTCTGGATAGGAAGCTCTCCTGGGGGCCAAATATTGAGGAAAGGGTGAAAAAGGCTTCGGTTGCGGTGTACTGTTGTCGGGGTGCTATTGGGAAGAGATGGGGCCTCTCTCCCAAGGTAAATTATTGGCTTTATGAGACTATAATAAGGCCTATAATGTTTTATGGAGTGGTGGTCTGGTGGAACTCACTAGACAGGGTATCTAAAGTTAAGCAGCTAGAGCGGGTGCAGCGGTCCGCGCTCATTGGGATCAGTGGGGCGCTTAGGACCACACCCACTCTCGCGCTCAATGTTATGCTTAACGTACTTCCTGTGGACATTGCAGGTAGGGTTGCAGCAGCCCATGTAGCAGCACGGCTAGAGTGCAATGGATACAGATTCAGCTCGGCCTTTGGGCATTCTAGGATTCTGGCCAGTTTCGACTTTGTACCTCCGGAAACAGATTACTGTCTGCCTGCTCCAGCTCGTAGTTGCTCCCTATCCACTTACATCCCGCGTAGGGAGGAGTGGAAGGAGGGGGGGTTGTGGGGCGGTGGGACGGTGAACTTTTTCACGGATGGCTCGAAGCTGGATGGTAAGGTTGGGGGAGGGGTCTTCTGCGATGAGTTCTCCCTCAACCGTAAATTTAGGCTTCCGGACCACTGCAGTGTATTTCAAGCAGAGGTGGCCGCAATAAAGGAGGCAGCCGATTGGCTACTTACCAATGTAATGCCCTCTAGACGGGCCAACATTTATTCGGATAGCCAGGCCGCTATCAAGGCCTTAGGATCGCTAATGGTGAGATCAAAACTGGTCAGGGAATGCCTGACTTCCCTCGCAGCCGCCTCGGAATATCTCGACGTTAGACTAATTTGGGTACCGGGCCATAGCGACATCGCAGGGAACTGCATGGCTGATGAGCTTGCTCGGCAAGGTACCCTGGAAGTCATCTCTCCTTGCAGGGAGGGGGTGGGGGCTCCTTTGACTGCCTACGGGCTTCTCCTGGACAGATGGGCTTTATGTCGTCTCAGCGAGCGCTGGGAAATTGCCACGACATGCAGAATTGCAAGGTCCCTCTGGCCGAGAGTGGACCGTAGGCGCTCAAGGGAGCTGATGTCGCTTACTAAGCGACAACTCTCGACCCTGGTTGGTGTTTTGACTGGGCATTGTCCGTTGGGTATTCACGCGGTAAGGCTGAAAATAGTCTCTGACCCTTTCTGCCGCAGCTGTATGGAGGAGGATGAGGTGGATTCATCTTGTCATTTTCTGCTCAGCTGCCCTGCATTTGCGAGACTGAGGTTCAAGTACCTGGGCTCGTACTTCTTTAGCTCTCCAGAAGACCTTTTTGGA
Organism: Anomoia purmunda; assembly: GCA_951828415.1. Taxonomy (NCBI): domain Eukaryota; kingdom Metazoa; phylum Arthropoda; class Insecta; order Diptera; family Tephritidae; genus Anomoia; species Anomoia purmunda. The sequence continues at coordinate 134,869,383 of OX639993.1, read as the reverse complement.
GTGGAGATTGGTAATTTGCGTGACTTCATTCGGGGCACGCAACGTTTCTCAGGTTAATCTTTCCTGACTTTCCGATTCACGTTACCGTTCATAAATTTAGGTGGTATCACAACGGACTCTTACTATGTCTAAGTGAGTTCCCTTTGGGGAACTACCACAGTAACCTAACCTAACCTAACCTAACTATTGTGTTGTCTTACTACTTTCACTTATGCTACTACTATTTACTACTACTATTTTTAATAATTTCTACTACTATTTCTCTTGCTACTTTCACTTATGCTACTACTATTTACAACTACTATATTTTCTAATTTCTACTACAATTTTTGCTAATTCTACCACTAAATACTACTACTGTTTTTCACACTACTAACTACTACTGCTTACTAATGATACTATTAATTACTTTTACAATTTTTCTACAGCTACTTCACAATACTACTAACTACTATTACTACTAAGTACCGCTATTACAACTAATACTACTACTACTAACTACTAACGACTGCTACTACTACTACTCCCATTTTTAGCCCTATCTCTTTGCAGAAATGGCACACAAGTTTTGCTTCTGGCTCGCCCACTTAGGTGTACACGTGTATTTTTTTATAAATAATAATAATCTGATGATATGTAGTGATCTCCGAAATAACAGCTATAATTTCTACCGCTCTGACTGTTGTTGCCTTTTTTCCAATATTACTTTCCTTATAACTCGTCAGAGCACTAAAATTCATATTGTTGGTATAAATAAAAAAATTTTTAAATATTTTTATCGGATAATGTGACAGTTAAAACTTTAAAACTAATGTTCAGCTTACTGGACCCATAAATTCAACAGAAAACAATTTCGAAGACATTCTTCGACTGTTTTGTTAATTCAAGTGAGATACGAAGTGAAAATTGAGCATAATTGCTATGCAAATTTAATGGTTAATTTTCTGGATAAATATTTTGCTGGAAGTTTTAAATCTTAAAATTCCGATGGAAAACCAGCACTGACTATCTTTTTTTTTTGCATGGGACGTGTTGCACCCTAATGTACCTATGTGTGTGTGTGTGTAAAAGTGAATGGAGAGCTGGCGAATGAGACGAAGCGAAAAATGCAATTGTTCACTTTTGCAGTTTTGTTTATCGTTGCTTGTTGTTGTTTTTTATTCTTATAGAACTCTGTTTTGTTGTTGAAAAATGCAGCTCGGCTGCGAACGCTACCTTTGCCAACATCTTTCGAATTGCCGTTCGTTTATGTCGTCAGTTGTATTTTTATTTTCATTGTAATTTTTTTTTATAATTTTTTTTTTTCGCATGTAAATTTATATACACATTTTGTATTGGGACATTGCCACTGCTCACACGACTTCTACCAGCTCCTGACTTCTCAATTCCTACTGTTGCTATTGCAGCCAGTTTTTTTTTTTTTTTTTTTTTTTTTGAACAGCTTACTTGGGGTGCAATGAAACGTAACAAGAGCAGGTGGAGGAAGAGGTGAAGTGCGGTGTGTGTTCATATGTACATAAGTATGTGTGTATGTAGGTTTATAAATTTATTTGTATAAATTGTCGCTGCTGTTATGCCATGGCTTTGTTATTGTTGTTCTACTATTATAAATGTGCAACAACTACACAACCATCGCCGCCAGCGGCAACAGCAACAACAACAGTAACAACAGCAACAATAATGTTAGTAAGCATGCAACAACAGCAGACCGTATATAATAACCTACACCAACAAGAACAATTAAGTATGTCGGGTAACCAACCGCAACACAGCTATGTCAACTGTGGCAGGATTGTGAAGTAAGCGGTGTCGGGTGGCAGCGGGCGTTTGTGGCTTGTGAATTGCGCGCACACGCGATATCCTTGTTATTCCAACTGTCACACAACTTTGGTAATAATTTTTCGTTTATTCATTTGCACCACCAGCACACGCATACACACACACGCCATATAGAAAACAATATACCCGCCAAGTTAACATGTACGCTAGTCGATGTGTATGGTGTGTGTGTGTGCAATCGTTGGTCATGTCACACTTTTGCGTGCACCAAATTGAATGCACCGAGTATATCCGATTACTGTTGGCCAACAGATGCGTTGTACTGCGTTGTGGAGTTATGGAATTTAATTTTGTAAGAAATTCTCTGATTTTGGATTGATAGGAATATTTCGAGTTCACGTACTCAGGCTATTGTTATAAATGATAACTGACTTCATATTTGCTTTCAATTGAATCAAATTGAATTGAATAACCATGTATCGTACGTTCGTTGACCGTCCGACTGTACTGTGTATTTGGCCTAGTTTTCTCCTACATTTAGTTTTGTCAATATTTTATTATTAGCGACACACAAAGTAATACCTAACCACTGGGCAAAAAAAAATCAGGTGTTCTTCGGTGATTAATATTTTGATAAATATAAAACTAATTTTGATAATTTATTAATATACAATTTTACGTATACATCTCATTTATTTTTGTTGGAGGGATATGGTGGCCTACCTATTTATACTTGCCAACCTATATACACATATTTCCATATTATTGGCATACTTTCCTCAGCATATGGCAGCATCGTGTTCTCCAAGATATCTTTATATTGGAACCTATTCATGGTGTCTGTAATACGATGCATTGGTCCTACACCATACCACGAAAAGCAGCCCCAGACCATTATGTTGCCGCCACGGTCTTTTTTGTAAATCGTGAATGGAACTCTTTGCCTTTCGGACGACGAACATTTCGTCTGGCATCATTCCCGAACAAATTAATTTTTGTTTCGTCGCTCCACAATATATTACGCCAATTTTTTTCGCCACCTGAGCCGGACCAGTTAACATGATTTTTCGCGAATTCTAATCTTATTTTTAAATTTTTTTGTCGCAATAGAGGTACTCTTCTTTATATCCTGCCAGGTAAATTAGCTCGTTGTAGCCTTCGTTAGACCGTTCGGGAAGATATTATGTTACCAATATCATCTGAAATTATTCTTGAAGATATGAATGGGTCCTTTTTAGCGAGAGTGACGATACGGTTGTCTGTTGCTATTGATGTCAACATTCTTTTTAATCTTTAAGGCATTCTGCACGAAATACAATGAACGCCCTAGAGCTTTAGCGATATTTCGAAGATTTTGGCCCTCTTTTCTGAGGTTTGAGACGATTTTCTTCTCCTCCGCACTGCAATGCTTATTTCTGCCCATCTATAAAAGGTTTAAGCTTTTGTTGCACTTTAAACGAAGAGCGAAAGAACAAACCATTAAAATAAATCGTCCGATTTGCTGAAAATCTTAGAATAATTACAAATGTACTTATTATTTTGACCACTTAAAAAATGAGCTTCAACAATAGATTGGCACGCTTATTTCAATGAGCGCATTCACCTGTTTCTTTTCAATCTAAAAGGTGTTGCCATATCGAATTTATTAAAACCGACCCAGAGTTGCACTCGTGTACTTCACCAAACATTCAAAATTTAACCATGATTGTAGGCTAAAGGAATGTACTTATTATTTTGACCATGTGTGTATGTATGTATACTAAAGTCAAGGCTAGTAAAGAAGAAGGCAATGTCATGTCCAATCTAGTACTTAATAATCTCAAAACGCAATAAATTCACATTACCAACTATTGCTATTCACAAGGCGGTTTGAGGTTTTCAAGTCATATAAGGTGGTATCGTCATTAGGAAAACAAGAGTCAATTGTATATTTTTATTTTTGATTTTGACTGAAATGAATGACAAAAAAACTAAGCAAGGTAGCAATAAAAGAACGGGTTGAAACAAAAAAAGACGTAAGAAAGCGTAAACTTTGCAATTCGAACGTAAAAATAAAGTGAAAATTTAAGCTTATTTTAATTTAATCTTATTTGAATTCGTCTTACTTTCTTTTGTTTTTACCGCAGTTTCATTAAATGTAGATTAAATCCTGATGCTCTCTTGATAAAAATGTTTAAGTCACATTTTTGTATGGCGAAATCTGGCCTTATTAAAATCATATGATTCAAATCAGTTAGTAGCAGTAATGGAAGTTGTAAGAGAAGTAGTAGTTGTTGGTAGCAGTAGTAGTATTTGTAGTGGTGAATCTATTGGGAACTACTGAAAGATTCTGAAATTATTCTGAAATATCTAGCCGCAAAAATGGTACTGAAACGGCCCAAAACTTATACTACATATATACATGCATATAAAGGGTATTTTTTTAGACTGATAGAACTTTAAATTGAAATAAAACACATAAAAAATGAAGTACATATGATGCCTCAATTTTTTTTTTATTTGAAAGATATTTTCATGACATTTAATACTTAAAAACAATTTCTGGATATGTCCACCACGACTAGCTTTGGTGAATCAGATGCGATCAGTCCAACCTTGAAGCACTGCAAAATTTCCATGTTGTGAATGGACAAAGTCCAACTTGTAGAGGACGGCGGCGAATAGACCAATTCGGATCTTCTCCAACACTTTCACTTACAGCACCAATATCTTCTTCTGTGCATAAAGTAGTTTGTCTTGTTGTTAGTTTTTCGTTGAGTAGAATAAATGTTGTTCGAAATTTATCAACAGTTCGACGAATAAGCTGCTCTGATGCTCGATTATGTGGACCATAAAATTCACGAAGTGCCCTATAAGTTTGGCGAATAGAACACGGATTTTTAAGGAAAATTTGCACAATTTGTAAACGTTGTTGCGGCGTCATCCTTTCCATGATGATTTGTCAATGCTTACTGAATAGAAATGTCAAAACGAAATGTCATTTACCAGCTGTCAAGTGACAGCTGTCCCTATCGAAAGTTCTATCAGTCAAAAAAACACCCTTTACAATGATACGTTAGTTTAGTTTAGTTTTTCTCATATAAACGTCATGTCATTGACATCGCGACGCGATATCGACATGACCATCGCTACGTGATGTAAAAAATCGCTCTGGATTTATACTTCAAAACTTTTACATTCAATTAATTTGAAGCTTAATGGCGTTATTTTCGTGTATTAGACTTGGTTCGTAAATAATTTTTTAATATTTTCAAAAATCGTATTTATAAATTCGCAACGAGGATGAAGCAGTGTTTAATTGTGAACAAACCCACAGGCGAATTTCGTATGCGTTTTGGTGATAAATCTTTGCTTTAAAAAATTATTGTAATAACTTCCCCCTTATATTAAGAGATGGGTGTAATTTTATTGAGCTCGAGACTAGTTTTTATTAGAGAATATTACAGAAAAGCAACAGTTTTTTTCAAAGTGATAGAAGTGGTGCGAAAACGATATAATAATTGCAAAAGGGCGAGCAGGCCTAAAAGCAAACTATAACGTGAACACAAAATGTACCTATAGATTATGGACTTATGTATTACACTTAACAGCGGTAGAATTGGAGATAGGAATAATGAGAGAGCAAACAATAAAATGACTTTCTGTATGTCGGGCATAAATTTAACTTGGATTCGAGAATCTTACTGTAAGGGAAGCAAATATCTACTTTGAAGCAGAAATTAAAGCTCTTGGTTCAATAACGGTGCGATCGAAAGTGGTTATGGATTACTTGAGCTCTCTTTTAAGAGCTTCGGAGAATTTCTTCGTCAAAATACTGTGGGTAGCAGGGTAATTTCGAAGAAGATAAGCATCTGACCACCTGTTGGCTGCTGTTGAACGAACGGACTCGTTGTAGCCAAACTGGAACGGAGGAGATCATAGCAGCTTCTACGGATATCGAAGCCAGAGCACGCTGATAACTTTCATTCGTGCCGTTGAGCTGAACTAATCTCCCGAGTAACCAACCGCGTATAAAAGAATTTGGGTGGGCTTAACAAAATTTTAATATTTTTGTGAATAACTATTTGAAAAGAATTGCTTTTTTGTAACTTTGATTTAAAGTATTGCTGGTAGTGACAATAGGAGAAGTGTTCTGTGTGTGCTCGTTCAAAAGATTTAGAAGTTTTTCTAAATGTCAATTTTGTCAAAAATGTGTATGTGTAACAACCACATGTCCAATAAATGCACACATTTCTTTACTTTTCTTTTTTTTATTAGCATACAATTTACGTTCTTAATTAGTAATAGCTAAGTTAACGAAATGCAAACTAAGCAGGTATAGTGAGTGGGGTGTTTTTAAAACTGAAGTGTTATTCCTTAATTTTGATACCTTCTTTTTATATGCGAATTGGTTAAATAAGCAATGTGCATTTTACTATGAAAAACTATTGCACGCGATCTTATGAAACAACTTTTTTGGTTTCCTGGAATAAGGCCGGGTTAATGGGCGCTATAACTATCTAAGCGATTTTCCTGGTTACTAGCTCCAATCGGAAATAACAAGTGATGTGGAGTTATACTACACTTGGTTTTTCCAACGCAAAGCAGGTATTATTTTTCCTCTAGCCCCACCAGGTAGTCGCTAAGTCGTAAAGCTCAAAAAATTCTTCGGAGAATCTTGTCTCGAACAAGCCAAGTATTCTGGTGGTTTGGGTTCGCCGAAAAAATTTACTAAAAGTGTACTCACCAATATTCAATATGTATGTACTTATATACGAATTTAAAAAACGTTTCGCAACTTTCTTAATAGCTCTATTTCAAAACACTGGCCAGCGGTTAGTTAGTTTGCAAATTGTTAATATTAATTTGTTTAAAATAAATTCTTGCTCTCAGCATCGACAACATAACACTATTCATTATTTTCTCCTACCTTACAAACATTTTTTTTATAACCAAACAAAAAAAAAACACTTACGCCTCACTTTTTGTTGTTGCTGTGGATGTTTGCGAAATGATTACTTTAAATAAGAGTGTAAATATCTCGGGGCTCACTAGTTTGTTATTCTACCTTTTTGTTGTTGTCCTTCATTCGTTACAAGTGTATATGTATGTATGTATGTATGTGCGTTTATCAACTCAGCAAATCCTGTCAACGCAATATCGGCAGACATGCCAAACGGCGACCGCCATTCGATGGCAATGTACTTATACGAAAAAAAAAGGAAATGTTGGCAAGAGACTTTATGTCGTTTAGTGTGTGCGTGTGTGCAAAATCTATACAACTATATATCTGTGGCAATTTACCAAAACATCTTAAGTCGACTTAAGTCAAAATCGAGTTAAGGTCATATTCTAGTTCTCCTACTCATAATCCATATTTGTGTCCAATCCGATTTAAAAAATTCCAATTTTAAAGAAAGTTATCGCTTTTGTATTTTTCTTATCTTTATTTTTGAAAATATTACATACATTAAAACATTTGATTTTTCTTAACTTTCCGTTTTTTAAAATATCTTATGTACAAACCAACGAATAAAACATACTTCTTACTAAATATTTTTTCAAAATCTGCCTATAATGTCTTTTACTTAGTAGTTTTACTTTTTCCTTGATTAAAAATAACTCATTAAATTTCAACACAATAGATTTGAGAGAAAATCGCCAATATCTCACAACTCAATTTTAAGACTTAAGATGTTATGGCAAAACGCCACAGATATATAATAAATATGTAGGTATTAGTTGTCAAACAATGAGCAAAGATGTCATTGAGAATGACAAAACCCAACAAAATCATAAAAGCAGTCTGATGTCAACGGTATACGCATACTGTTTGTTGGACGAAGTGTCTAAACAAACCAAATACAAATAGATACGCAACAAATATGTACATATGTAGTTTGTGAGCGCAGAAGAGGGAAAATTGGCAACAAAGTTGAGTGCGATAACTTTTATCTGTAACTCACTAGACAGAATAAGACAAAGTACGTAGAGAATTCACAATAAAGAATAGGAGTGTATGTTTAAATATATTGAATGTACATACATATATGCGAAGCGACAGTAAAGAATCGTGGGGAAAACGTTGTTAAAAGGCCAACAACTTGACATCTGCTACAACTCGCAGGGGAATTGAGCGTTGAAAGTTGTGCAAGCGAGTAGCAGCAACATGTGAGGAAGCATTGATGAAAACTTTAATACACAACGTGGCGACGAATAACTGTTACAACATTTTTTGTTACAAAATAAAAGAAAGCTTGTAATTTTGAAAAGAAAATATATTATTCTTCTTTTATCGCTCATTGTATCATATTATCAGTCGTTTGTTCTTAATATTTATCCCTTGTTCTTTTTTTTCATCTGCCAACGTTTTGGAAATGCAGCAAAGGCAATTCCCAAAGTTTTGTCCAAAATTGTATCCCATATGTTATGTTATATGTATGTACCATGTCCACATGGGAACGAAAAGAAGTTGTTTTGAGGGAGTGTTTTCAGACAGCATTCCTTTTAACTAACTGGTTTTCGACGACATTTCTGTATTTGGTTTACTTTTTTACCTTAAGGAAATTCGATAACCGAAATGTGTCGCAGAACTTCATAATAAAAGGTTTGCTCTATGCACACCAACCAGTGCCAATTTTAAAATAAATATTTCAGCTTTTATCCACCCCGATTTTCGCATATTATTGTTCGTATTCAATTTTCTAAGCTAGTGACGGCGAACCATCGAATTTTTTTCTTTGACAAAAAGTTATCTAACATAGAATGTTTTTTTTGCAAGCCTAAACCATGTACTTTCAACTTTTTTTCACAGAATACCACGTATTAGCCAAAAACAAGGGGTTTTTCATCGTATTAGCGTCATCCGAATTACTCCAGCTTCAATGGTATTATGTTCTTAATTTTGCGCAACATGTAACCCATATGCAGTGATCTAGTGGATTCAGATTCAGGGAACGACCGCCCATATTATGAAATAAAATACGCAATACCGCTTCCGTCTCAGCTCTGAACTAGTATAGCCGTGAGAGCTGGTCCAGAATCTTGCTGGAAACAAAATTGTGATTTGCCAAAAATATACATGGCATATGGCAGCATGTGCTTCTTTAGAAACTCTTCCAAGTAAGGGTTTTCCCTACAAATTAAGTTTTATTTTCTGAGCAAAAAATAAAACTCAAGACCTAACGATTATTTTATAAGCAATAAAAAAATTCAACCCATAGCGAATACAAAGTAATTTTTGTTTTTTTTTAAGTTATAACAATTACCGTTTCTTTCCCAAGTATTTATGTTCGTTAAATTTGGCGACTTCTTAAAATTTGCAAAATTACTGACGATAAAGTTCTTCAGATCAAAGGTAACTCAAGAGGTAAATTTCTGATATAGAAATTAATTTAAAATACTAAAGTGCCATATAAAACCTCTCGCTAGATATATAAGAAATAAATATAAAAAGTAATAACTTCAGTTCAAGTTAAAAAGAAAATTTAACTGCTAAATACAAGTTGAGGTTATCGATTTGCTTCGCATTTGCAATTATAGCAGTGCACAAGTATATCCAATCTATCCAACCGACCTTTACATTTGTTATAATTAAATGCGTTTCTACTCTTGAGAGGCCTTCAATTCTTTTCAATGTCATGGCTACGCCAAATAGGGTCTTCCTCTTTCAGGCTCGTATAAACTTTTGGTAATTCCATAATTTGGCCGACAGACTTCAGCGAACAAAAGTAAACCAATAAAAGTTAATATTTCAATGTCATCGATTTCAATCCAGTCAATATCGAGAAGACGTTTTCAATCGATATTGGTGCATCTGAAAGTAGTGCTCATCACAGAAAATGGAAAGAATAATTGAAAACTTGAGATCTCTTCCCCGTTATTGTTGTAAAGGAGTACCGAGTAAAACCTGAAATCACATTGACAACATTTTTCATAATGCTTTTCCCCATCTCCTTTTACAAGGCGCCTTAGGGGATCCTATTTGTCCGCTTTTTTAAACGAATTCATATCCTGATTTGTGTTACTTTTTCCGTGTTTACATGAGAAAATAATTTCATAACTGTTCTGGTTCACATACAAACCAATCTAGGGATTCCCCGATATAAAAGTATAAAAAGTAATAACGGAAAACGTGGCAAATATATCCATATCTATTAAAATTTGTGTTCAGTTTATTAATAAAAATTATCAGTAAGATTTTTGAACAAAACTTTCCGCTCGGAAGTGCAAAAATAATTAGTTGTTTACATCGGGTCAAATTTAACCCGAAGAATTTATGTGCAAAGAATATAAGCCCACAATGATTAATACCTCCTTAGTTTAGTAAAATTAATAAAAATCATAAAATATTAAAAATAGTAACCACACATTTTACGGCAAACACGTTTTTTTTCCGAAATAGGTCAAATTCGATTCAGTTTTCTTAAATAATTCGATGCAAGACATTTTTTTAAACTTAAAGCTTTTCAACAGCTTAACAATTTCAATTGGCTTTGCACCCTTCTGATAATAATTATTACCAGTCCTTGTTTGGCATCCATTCTCGTAAATTTGTTTACACATACCGATATTTAGTACTTTTATGCTCAACGTAATGACATAAAAAAAAAACAAAACAAAACATATACAAATTTTAATACAAGGTGGCGCAAAAGAAAACTTCCGATGTTTTTTGGCTGTAATTAAAAAAAAAATGAAAAACTTTGATTCTTCTTGTTCAAGTCGAGAATATGATGTCATGTAAATGGCCGCCGCCACAGTTGATTGTCATTTGAGCCCTTTTTATGGCATTTTCCATCACTTTGGCCAAAACTTCCGGCGATAGGTCCTCACATTCTTGACGGATATTCTCTTTAAGAGCTGCAAGAGTCTGAGGCTTGTTGACATAAACCCGCGCCTTCAAAAAGCCCCACAAAAAGAAGTCTGGAGCGGTCAATTGAGCGGGTGTAATGGCTCTTCGTGGGTTACACGCGGATTTTCAGTGCCCCAGAAGCGTAAATTTTGCTTATTTACGTACCCGCTAAGATGGCAATGGGCCTCATCACTCATGATTATTTTTGATGAAAAATCATCTTCCTCTTGGTGGTGATTAAGGTTGGCTTGAGCGTATGTTTGACGCGATTGGCGGTCGGCAGCTAACAGCTGATGCACCGTCTGGACTTTGTACGGAAATATCTTCAAATCTTGTACCAAAATTCGCTGTAAAGACCGTCGACTGATACCCATTTGCGTGGCACGTCGTCTGGTCGATGTCGACGGCGCTTCCATGACATCCTCGGCTACACCAGCAATATTCTCTGCAGAACGGCTACTCCGGGGTCTGCCACGCCTGACAGCATCTCATGTTGTGCCAGTCTCTTCGAGGCGAGCGGTTAAACGTCGCAGTGTTTCACCAGTAGGCGTTGGACGGCCAGGAAATTTGCGACGAAATTCACGTTGTGCCAAAGTCACCGACCGATTATTGGTCAAATAAATAGTCAGCAATATTCCGCGTTCTGGAACAGTGTAGCGTTACATTGTTTATTAACGTGTATTTCGCATGTGTTTACTACACAAATGTCAAAACAGAACTGACATTAGGAGCCAATCGCAAAATGTATAGCATTTTCTGATAGGAGGATTACTTTTGCGGCACGTTGTACTACGCTTGCTGGGATTGGGCTTTTAAAAGTGTAACAGTTATTAGTCGCCACAGTGTGTATACATACTAAATATATACATAAGTATACACATATATTTACACACACATGCAACATATGAACATATGACATCAACTTTAACTTTGAGCTCTGCCAAATTGGACACTGGCCGGTAAAGCAAAAGTTCTTATAGTATTTTATTTTTATCTTATTTCTCGTCTGCTGTGCAGTTTGCCGTTGCACAGCAATTTTTGCTAGTCTCACGATTTCTATTAGTTCAGCTGGAAGTGTTGTTGTTGTGTTGCCTATTGTAACAAAAACTCTTTTATATCGTTGCTGTTGTCACCTCGATGTACTGAATGCTTACAAAAGTTTATCAATCATTTAAAAAGTAAATTGTTTAGAAAACATGTTGGAGACATGATGCTTACTCAGTATTGGCGGTTGAACTAACGAGAACAACAACAAATATGTACATACATACATTTGTGTTCTGGGGAAAATTGATTGCTCTAACACCCGTGCCAGTGGCCAACACAAAAAAAAAAAACGAAAATTCGCCAGGTGATGAAGTTCGAATTACGAACTCTTCTAACGTCTATCAAGGATTATTTATATAAGTAGATATTCGATAGCAATGAATATTGTTAGGAAATTTCTTTTAATTGATAGCCAAAACATGTAAATTTGTACTGTATGTTTACCTGATCGCATATACGAGTATCTGAATAGCTTTGCTTCTAGAAAAATCAAGTTAAAAATAATGTTTTCTACTAATTCTTTCGCTAACCACTAATCCCTCCCAGTTTGTAGTGAAAAATAGTTTTTAGTCTCTTTTTCTTCTCACAAGACTGTTTATTTTTCTTTAATTAATTTTAGATTTTTATTTTTTATAAAAAAAAATATATATTTGGTTCAAAAATAAACCCCTTTTAGATCCATGTTTCAACATGTCTTGAAATCCGAAAAAAATTCAGAAAACTTAGCTCAAAATTAAAAAATCTAGAAAAATTTCTAGAACTTCTAGAAACAAACCTCAATTGGGGTATGTAGTAGATTTATAGCCCATAGCAACTTAGTATAATGAGAATTAAGTTGTGCAAGAACAAACAGAAGACTATTTAGTTTTTATTTAAAAAATTGTAGGTGAATTATACTCACCCAAAACTGAACTTTTTTTTAGGCAAACAAAACTACATAACTTAATTTTGTATAGCAAACCCCTAATAAAAAAAATTTTATTATGAGTGAAATTATTGAACTTTTTTCATAATGGATTTTATGGGGATTTAAATGGGGTTTGTTGTAAAAATTAAAATTAAAAAAATAAGTAGTCACAACTTGTAAATATTCATAACTAACAAATTTAATTTAAAACAAAATCGTAATAAATGTTGAATCTCTCGGTGACTGAAGAACTCTGCATTTTCTTAATCTTCATTTGTTATTTAAAAACTTACGTTTTCTACACTCACGCTTCGATTGCGTCGCATATGGAGAATTTTTTGTATTTAAATTGACACCATACAAATGAATTGAATGAATTGAAATCGAAAGCACTAGCGGAGTGATTGCAAACATTTTTGCTTCTTATGAGGGCCGGCTCAAGAATTTTGACCTTTCTTAAATCTCTTGCTGCGTACAATTGGGATTTAATATTGGGTACATAACTTATTATACATACATGTAATTTTTGGGTACACTTATTATACATATATGTAATTTTAAAAATAAATATTCGGAAGATTTTTCATGAGAAATATTCTTTTGCGCTTAGAAAATGGGAGATTTTAACGACTTAGCAGCAATTCGTCATCACTTTCATAAAATTTTTCATTTCGCGTTTTGCGTTTTTCAACTTAATGCCGCAGCCGCTGAAACGATGAATGGAGGATAGGACATAGCTTAAAACATTACTTTTTTCATGCTAAAAATTTTGCTATACATACAAATTAAAAACCTTGTACCGTTGCTCTAAAAAATATATTTATTTTATCCAGCTTGCTCAAAACGAAACTCATAATGAAGCGCTATAATTTTTGTCTAATTAAATATGAGCTTTTATTGTTGAAAGTAGTGGTAAAAGTCCATTTTTGTGTATATAGAGATATTTAAAGATTTGCATTTGGTTATATTTAAAAATTATAGTAAAGGTAGATAAATCCAGGTCAATAATAAAGTTGCCGATGAAATTATCATAGCTTTTTTTCTTTGATTGGGCTTGCACCACTTTCAGAAAAACAAAATTCTAGAATAAACAAATATAAGAATCTTCATACGTCCCTGTTTATCAGTAGATATGATAATTTTATTGTAGAATAAATCAAGTGTGATCAATTTAATTTGTTTATTGTTCAAAACGATTTGTAAGTAAAACAACTTTTCAAATAATAACTTAAGTGAATTTAAGTATGGAAATGCAAACGACCACACAGGCTTTTCATAAATTGCCCATACAATTACCATCTTAATAACCTGACACTGTATAACCTGTCGCGTTCCTTATATTTTAAACCAGCCTGTCTGAATTCGGAAGTTAGTGTTCGTGAAAAGCGATATTTCTTAGAAATTCATACATGTTCTTTGTGTAACAAAATAAACTTAAAAAAGGGGGTCTATACTAACACACTTCTTTCCAAAAGTGGACAAACAGTTCACATTACAAAATAGGTACAATCTATAATGGAAATTAGCAATAAGGTATCTCAACAGCAACTACTCATCCACAGTTGCTGTTTTTATCGGCATCGTTCGTAGTTAAAATCTTACTGCATTTCGACTGGTTTCACTTACGTTAGCGCGGTCAATAGTACAAGCACTTTTGCGCTATGGTATACAAATATGGTTATATTGCTGTGGTTTTCAAAAATGGAGGTATCTGGAATGCAATTTTTTGAACCATCCTAATATCTTATATAAGTATAAGAAAAAAATTTTGTGCACGGTGTTTGTGGTCGCACTCCTCCGAAACGACTCCAATGATTTTTGCGAAATTTTTTATGTATCGGGTCTTGCAATAGGAACGCTACAAAAGTTTTTTTAAATAAAACAAAAACGGTTTGGGATATGAATTAAATTCTTTACTACTGTGAAAGTGCATTCGATGACATTATGTATGGAACTGGACTTCTTTTGCATGGGCACCACGGGCACGCTTGCAGAAGTCCAGACGCTGAACCCAATTTTCGCCGGATTTCAAGCACAAATCGGCCAATACTGCTGCAATTTCACGTTCGATATTCGTACGAAGTTCATCAAAAGTCGCTGGCTTGTTGGCATAGACCATGGAATTAACGTAGGCCTACAGGGAATAGTCTAACGGCGCCAAATCGCACGACCGAGGCGGCCAATTGACTGGGCCATTTCGTGAGCTAACACGTTCACCAAACTTGGTTTTCAATAAATCGATTGCGACATTCGCTTTGTGGCAGCGCCATCGTTCTGTTGGAACCACATATTGTCCAATTCCATATCATCCAATTCGGTCCAAAAATATTCGGTTATCATTGACCGGTAGCGATTCCCATTCACAGTAACGTGCCGGTCTTTATCATCACCGAAGAAGTACGGCCCAATGACGCCGCCGGTCCATAAACCGCACCAAACCGTAATTTTATCGGGATGCAATTTTGACTCATGGAGTACGTGTGGATTGTTGCCTGTCCAATAACGCATATTTTGCTTATTGACGAAGCCATTCAGCCAGAAATGACGACGACCATAAATTGGACGTAGCGCTCTTAAAGTTGAAGCCATTGCCTCTGAATTTCGGTAGTAAATTTAGTTTAATAATTTCGATTCATTGTTGGATCGTAAATCTTTCCATGATGAAATGGCAGACCTTGCCGAAGGGAAATGTCAAAAGAGCGGGAAAAAATATGGCGTCGTATGCTGTCAGTATCGGTCTACTTTTGTAGCGTCCCTATTGCAAGAACCTTTATATTTAATTGGCATAAGAACAGGTCGTCAAGTATATTTTATGCTTGGAAGAGGGATGACACCTGTTCGAAACACATAAATTTTATTAAATTACATTTATACACACATACATATGTACTTATTCATAAAACATTAAAATACGAGTATTAAACGATTCACCTCGAGGAGGTAAATACTCATATCTATAATTTGGAGAGAGTTATCACCTGTCAAGTCGAATTTAATAAAATTAGACACAAGTTATATGGAATATATAAATATGGGTATCAAACTGTTCGATTCGATGGGAAGAATACTTAGCAAAATGATGCAAAGGCCAATTAGTAGATGAGTATATGTAATAAAATAATAATGATAATTTGGCGATTGCATCCTATAGCTCTATAATTGATCAAACTTCTCCCTCAATTTGTAGCGTTGGTTTTTGTGTTGTACCACAAATTGAAATTCCCACAGTTCTAAGCCGCCTACGAATCGCAGAAATACACTCGGAGGTTTGGCATTGTCTATCGAAGGGCGACCGCTATTAGAAAAAACTTTTTTTATAATTTCTGATGTTACTTACCCCCGCCAGAACTCCAACCCGATGTACACCGAATATAGCACGCACTCGGCTACGGTGGACACTTAACATGGATATGCACTGAAGTATATATGTAAATATATAGACGTGAAGTCATGCAAGAAAGCGAATATATAACAAAGATATGGCATGCAAAGAAAAGGGAAGTGGTTTAGCGTAAATAGCTACACTACATAAAAACAAAATCAACTAGGTAATAAGAATACAGTGACATGCGAGCAAATCGCTATTTTGAAGCAAAAAAGGCGTTGAAATTAATGAGTATGGGGAAAGTAGAGAGATATTGCCCTAGCAGGGTAAACGTAATAGATATTGTAATACTTATTGTATATATACCCTTATACGAATAAGTAAACTCCAGCGCACATTTAGTCAACCGCAAACTTGCATGAACTGCAACATTTTCACAGCTTTTGCGAATGGCAATCTCAAAAGTGCGCGCCAGCACTACAATATTATACAGATGTATGTATGTGAATTAGAGTAACTTTGTTAGTTTGATAAAAGCTTTGCACCTACTGTCAAAAAACCGCAGCAAAATTTTGCCATGCGATGTGAATGAAATTACGACTGTTGCAAAGGGCGCAAAGCTGCAAAGCTTACACAAATTGATTTCGAGTGAATGAAAAGATACTTATGTAAATGTGTATATGTATTTAACATATATACATATTTGTACATATGCTTAGCAGAAAATTCTAGTAATATCTTTGAAACTGCCAAACACCTGCTTCTGTGAACATGGTGTGTATTCAAAAAAAAAGTACCCTTTTTCAGAGAATTAAAGCAATTTGTAGTCAGCGTGCTTAAATGCGCGCACGCATTGCAAAGATTACGAGTACTGCTAGTGCACATGGCGTATGAGCAACATTTGCGTAAACGCGCGAGTAAGAGCAATTTAATTTTCTCTACTATCAAATGCACTGCATTCAAGAAACTGCCATTAAAATTGAGCGGTAAATCGCTGCATGCGCATGAAGGTGAAATGCATACGTAGATATGTATATACCCGCATACTCATTTATATAGCCATTTATATGCGCTTTTCACTAAAAGTTAATATCTACCCTCCAATGCACTAACGAATATTACAGTTACGTCAATTGCATACCTCCCACCTATGCTATTTTAACACGTACTTACACGCTGCATACCTATCGTAAATCGCTATTGACCATATCAACTAGCAATCATTCCAATTCAAATTGCCGCTGGTGGTATTCCACGCGACTGACCAGGTAACCAGCCAAGCAACCAACCAACCAACCAAGCAACTAGCCAGCCTGCGCGCCAACGCCTATCGTTAGTTGAAACCGCAACACGCCGATTGCAATCGACAAATTGGTTCTGGCGCTTAGATTTACAACATATACAGATATATCTACATCTACCTAATTCTAAATACCTTTGTGCCTGTGTGTGTTTGTTTGTGTGTTTGTGTGCAGCATGCGCTCAACAAAATTAAACTGGCAACTAAACGCTATAGTTTCAATTGGCATCGCAATTGCTCGATGCATCACGTATGTACATATAAAAACGCACGAATTGGCATTTATTTGAAATTGAAATTATAATTTTCGCTAACGGTTATTCAAACCCATGCACCCAAATAACGAGCGAGCTGAAGGCTAGTAGGGGCTTGTAAATTTTCTTATATCCTTTGAAATAGTATTATTTTTTTTTTTTGTAGTCGTGAAAAAGAGAGAGATGCAGAAAGTTGTGGTATATTCAATAAATATATATGAATACGTTCGCGTAATATACCTGTGTCCGATACATAAGTAGATATTAGGTTACCCCTACTAATATTGTAAATGCGAAAGTGTGGGATTGAGTGAGTATATTTTTATGTTTCTACGTCGAAAGAACGACTTTTTTTTTTAAATTTGGCACTTAACCACCTTATGACTAGGATTAATATAAATACTATTTTTTTTTAGGTAGCCTTGCCAGTTGCTTGCAAATCAAAATTTATTTAAACAAATTAATCAAATTACATATTGAGCAGTTCCATAGGAATGTCAAATTCTGAATCAATTTTTTTTTTAACTTTTTAGTTTTGTATTATTTCGGGTGCTAAATAAAAGTGTTCAATTTAATTTTTCGATTAAAAATTTTAAAGTTGAAAAAAAACTACGCTTTTTATACTTATAGCTCGAAAACTAATATTAATAGTAATAATAATTTGGCGCTTACATCATAGTTTGATGCTTCTCCTACAATTTCTGATGCGCGGCTTTATATTGTAACACAAATTATTTTGATGAGAAGTTTTTCATGGCAGAAATACACTCGGAGGGTTGTCATTGCCTGCGATCGCTATTACGAAAAACTTGTTTATAATTTTTAATATTGCTCGCCTCGGCCAGGATTCGAATGAGAGACTAACCGGACGAAGCACGGTATACTCTCTGCTACGGCGCGCGCCAAACTATTAGTTCTACAAAAATAGCTCTACCTTGCAAATTGATTTGAGTAAAATAAAAAATGCTTATGCTATTAACAGATATATTTTTTATAATTTATTTTAGCACTACTTTTGAGTTTTCTTCAGAATTCATGCTAGGAACTTAATAAAGTTTCCCAAAACAAATATTTTCATGAAGCTTTAACTCTTTCATAATACAATAATAGATGGTTGGTTAATTATTGACATTTGTGTTTTCCGACTGTCTTCTTGCATGTGAGAAATAGAAATTTGTTATTTCGAATAAAATAAATTAAATATATAAAGCAGCCTTGAAAATACATATTGTCCATAATTGCTAAGGACTCCATTGGGGACAGCAAATCAGTGCCAAAAGGTGTATTATTTGTAGTTTCCAAAGCCATCCACTTGACACAGCTGCCTGGTTCTATAATCTACTATTACTGAATCATGTTACTCTAGCAGCTGACAACAAAAGCAAAATTAATTAAAGAAGATTGAATAACTTCCAACATTCCAGTGAGAAACATATTTTAATTGTACTAAAGTGTAAAAAGATAATTTTAAAAGCAACTATTTAATAAATAAATCTCCAAAATACTAACAAAAAGTGGCACTTTACTCCCATTTGCGAAAAAAGCATTGTCTACTTGCAATTGAGAATTGTCAAAATCGGCAAAACCAAGGTAGCGGTAGCTTTGAAGGCGCCACCGTGTGTATTTAGAACGCCGTAATGGAAATTTTGTAGCTGTACTTATAACCCGAGCTTATATGAAAAATATCTTGAATACATTTAAAAACTAAACAACTATTTATTTATTTAAAAAATAATTAGAAATTACAAAGGGCAACAATTAATAAAAAAAAATTCATATTTTTGCATTGTACTGAATATAATACTGAAAGAATTTAGGCTGGTTGAAGTTTTGGTTTTCTTTTGAAGTTCTACATTATACTGACTATTTGGCAATTTTCGGTGATTGTTTTACAAGATTTTAAGCTTTCAGGTAATTCTGGGTTTCTTATTTTGATGGTCTTCGTTTAAGCAAAAATCAAACTTCAAATGTCAAATTTATTTTTGACTAATTGAAAAAATGTTTTAGAGGATGTAATTGATTTAGTCGTCCACGTGATGCAATTCTTTACTGTACCACCTAGTCCATAACAAGCATGTGTTTTTTTTTCTGTGAAGTCGCGAAAACATGGCATTCAGCTATTAAATAAATTCATCAAAATGATGTGTTAAGTTAAAAAAAAATGTTATTAGTTTTGTAAATACATTTTTTTTTTTTTTCATTTCAGCTGAACTATATTGTCTTCTAATTTAATTAGTATTCTTGGAAAGAGGTAAAGAACTTAGGTTGTGTATTTTCATGACATTCAGAAATCATTAAAAAACTGTCATTAAAACTGTCAAACTACCATATTCATCACAATCAGAAGAACGATAAATTACCAATTGGTACATCGTTGTTTGGCAATTGGTCCAGTGGTGACTTTGTACTCTATTTTAAATAATAAAAGTAAGATTTTCAGAAAAATTACCAATTATAATTAATTAGCTGTAAATTTATGTGTTTGAAGAGCATTTACTCGTCTATTGAAATTGTTAAGAATGATCATTGACCATTGTTGATAAGTTATAGAATTAATATTATTTCGTGAAATGGTATCTTCTATTTGAGGTAGTATCTTTCCGATACCAGGGAAAAATTGCAATTTTGGAGGTTACAATCTACTTCTGGTTCAACAAAACCTAATGTAAAATATCGACATATATAGTTTGTTTCATATAGAATACTTTTCAAAGCATCTAATGATAATTCAAAATTTGCATGCATTTTTCAAGCACATACTATCTGTCTTCCATTTCTATTTCCAAGTATATATTGCCTCGAAGTCAAAGCAGTAAGTTCACAAAATGCAATGTTTACTTCTGGATTTCGTTTTTTAAAGGATTTATATATACTTCCTTTACATAAACAGCATTTTGTGGCCTGACATCATTTTGTTTCGATATTAGAAAAACTATAACATTGTTTCACAGGTCGATATTATCCAAAATCGTATTCGGATTGTAAATTTTTGGCATGCATTGCTAATTTATATGAAACTTCAAATTCTTTAAGTAACTGTTAGCCAATGAATTTTATCTCTTAAAGTTGACGCAGTTTTAAATTTGTGTTTAACTAAATTGATAATTTCTCGACCATCATCATTGGGCATATATTATGTATCAAATTCACTTGCAAGAAGAATTTCAATTTGAAGACAAATTGTCATTATAACCATTAGCATTGAATTTCTTTGCCTAGACAATCGATCTTTGATAGTTTATTTTTCTTTGGTATTAACCATTTCGAAGATTTGCAAATATATTTTCTAATATTCGGAAATATTTCCTTACATAAGTTTTATTAGTTAGCATATTTGAAAATACAAATCCAGGGGAAAATAACAAACTTACATATGAAGCGTCCAAAATCAAAACTGAAAATGACTGAGTTAGAAAATTCCATATAGCAGCGCAATTTTTTTAACTCGGAGCGTAAACTTTAAACTTTGATTTGTCAGAAATCTCAAAAAACACCGATTTCAAAATTTCGCTATATTTAAGGATAGTTAAACTTTTATGCAAACATTTTTTTGGGAAATTCCCAGATAGCTAGGATATCCCTAGCTTATGAACCATACTAATATAATAATTATTTTTAAAATAAGTTAAAAATTCTTTTTTTTCAAAGTTTCAAAGTTTTTTTTAATAATATAAATACTTGACATTTGACTTAAAACATTGTTTGATTGATTTTTTTCGAAGGAGTAATAGTTTTCGAGATATAAATTAAAAAGGAATATATTTTTTGTCCAAATTCAAAATTTTCAAAATCATTTATTCTGCAAAATAAAAAAAAAACAGTTTGCTAAATTGACAGCGCAGTTATCTGGCACCACAAGTGTTAAGAAACTAACAAACGTTAAGAAAATCTTTAAGGTTTGGCAATATAATGTCCATATATGTAAGTGTTTTTTTTATAAAAACTGGCCTATTCCAAATAACAATCATTCCTTGGTCGCCCGGTTCACTTCGTAGTTGCACATTCTTTTAATTCAGTTTTTCAAGACCTGGTGAAGCTTTTTGGCTCCATCTCACAAAGGACTTGCTTTTGCTCGTTTTTCGTCGTAAAGGCTGCCTTTATTTAAAGGAAAAACTTTTATTTCCTAGTTCCTTTATTGTTCCTATTCAAAGAAGAGTGTCAAGTCAAATATGAAAATTTCAATCACTGTATGTATTTTCGATTTTGTAACTCAATTTAAGATTTCTTGCGGCTTAGTTTTTCTACCAAAGGGTAAAGAAATTTTAAGACATTTTACCTTAATTTCCTACAGAGATCATTTGGAATACAGAATCAATTTAATAATACTTGCTACATATGTTTAGTAAATGTATAAACAACTTAATTCGACACTTCGAAGGCGCAAATTTGCGGCAAGCAAAAAAGCGCCCAGCCACAATGAAAAATAGGCAAAGTGTAAGAATAACAATGAAAGGAAAAGGGTCGAAATGACAATCGTAGGACAAAAGGCGAAGCAACAATTCAAACTTAAGTCGACAAATGAAGCTAAAAGCAAACAATTAAAATGGGGAAGAAAGAAGTAAAAGAAAGGGGCGCCAATCGATGCAGACGACTACGATTGAGCTGCTCATCGATTACGAAGTTGTATATCTTATTGTTGAATCTGCTGATAATGAAAGTGGTAAATGAAAGAGAATGTCGTTGCATATATACGAAGGCATATGTAACAAAAGTGTATTGTCTTTACGTATGTTTTTACATACATGTATACTTCGTACATACATACATATGTATATATTTGTGTTTATATGTACCCAGAAGATAATTTAGGAGGGGGCCTTTTTACGTGAACCTACTCTTGAGGGCTTAATCTAAAACTGCCAGTAAGCCATCTAGGAAGACTTTTCTATTTATGATTCATATATTTTTGATATTATGTGAACAAAGAAATAGTTCTAGAAACACTGTTTCCAAAGTACATCTCTCAAAAGCCCTTCCGGAAGCCCTTTTTTGAGAAGCCTTTAGGCATTAAGTTTGTGGTACTCCATATGAAAAAAAGGGAATGTAGAAAGGATGGCTTTCAAAACCTGACATTATATAATGGGTATGTTCAAAACCTATTACTTCCAAATACCATAGCTTCAAAGATTATCGGCTACATGCCAACTTCTCAAGCTTTCGAATTTCTATCTAAACTATTTCAACTGTTATACAAAGAGTACATTTTCTATATTTGTGAAATGTGAGTAAGAAATGATAACAAATTTGAAAAATTTCACTGAAACTGGAAAAAACCTTGCAGAAAAGGATATTGACCCAATTTCGTTTTTGTTTATATACATAGTTGATCAATTTTCAGTTTCACTAGATAGACCCAACAATACATTAAACAAGTTAAATAAATAAACAACCTTGCTTGTACGTTTACCTTATTTCCGGATCTCATTCCTTCCTTATCCAGAATATTTTTGATTATATTTGCTTCGAACTATAAGTATAAGTAAATGATAATACTTCGAAAATGAGAACAAATTTCTATCTGAATAAGTAAAATATGTATTATATTTTGTATAATCAAATTAAATGAGTGATTTTATAAAAGGTGGCAACCCTCTTAAAAATATTCCCATATACTTCTTCCTTGCGAAACTACTATTTTAACGCCCATATTTTACTATTTCATGTATCTTGTGTATAATTTAAATAAATTTCACTTTTTAAACAGCTGGCAACGCTCTTCAAAATTTAGCTAGCTTGAGCGTTCTCATATTTTCAAGAATATAAATTTCTTATTTTGCCAGATTGAGAAACTCGAAGTAGAAAAGTGGTATCGTGAGCAGAAATTTCCGATCCACCACAGCAATTAAACTCTGACACCGGATCCATTGTTCTTGTTTGGACAGCATTTTGCTGATATTTTATACGTCCTTTTCCCACTCTATCTCACTGAGAGCGCTACAAAAATTGTCCGGAAACTCTTTGTTTGGATCGATTTTTGACTTGGACAAAAATAGCGAGACACCAAAATATTCCGAAAATCAATATTCTTTAGAAGATAAAGGATAATTACTTTGATATTTTAATCTCGAAATATCGACGTTCGATTATTTCTTCCGAGTATCAAATTTGTTGCAAACTCAGTTTTTTTAATGTTCTGATAAGTCCAGGTTTTCCCCGCATTTTTAGAAATATTATGTCAAAAGACATAATAAATTTTATAATTCCGATTCAAAGCTCGCAACTTTTTTGGGGGATACCCCTGTAAGCGTAACAAAGTACGCCGCGTATTTACGAGGAGTAAATCAAAATAGTAAAACTGACACATTTGTATTATTCTTTTTACTGTGTAATATTTTTGCAATAATTTAAGACGTAAAAGCATACGTATATCGATATTTTCAAAAATATCGATACGAGAAATATTGATATATTTTTTTTCATTTGGTCATTTGGCCTAATCAACATGATTTTGGCTTTATGTCCAGACAATTTGTTTTGCCCTCAAGTAAGTTTTATGTATATCGGTGCAAATCATATGTTCTTCTCGGAATGTAAGAAACAAGATTGGTATGTAAGCAATTTTTTTTTTCTGAAAAACAAAACGACGCTCAATAAATTAATTTTATTCTCGATGAATCAAATGAAATTATAACATAATAATAACATTATTTTTCTCTTATTTTGATCAACAAAATATAAATCAATAGAAAACTTGTTTTTTCTGAACAAAACAATAAATTTCCGAAATTTATTATTACTATTGATCGTAAATATTAAAAATTTTAAATATTGAATTAATAACTTCCTTTTTTTTCGTAGAGCAGATTACTGTCCCTAAATGTTTGATTCACCATTAATCTGAGACATTTTGTAGACCCTTTCGAAATGCGAAAAACATTACTAAGGTTAGGATCACATAAAAATACACAACCTCGATTGTATCCCTTCTAGTAGCCATTCACTTACACGTTAAGTTGCAACAACTATACAAATTTATACTTAGATTTAAAGCAAGCAACATGGCCTATACTGATCAAATAAAAAAAAAAGTTTACTACAATTTTTAATTAAATTGAAAGCTCTCTGTAGTTCTTTATACTTCCCCAATATGCTAGCATCTACACGGTTGCATTGACCATGGGAATTAAACCCTTCTTTATTTATCACTACTTTGTCATACATTTTGCTTTAGTCTTAATACCAACTTCGCCCTTAGTTTCTTTCTTTTACATCTCAACTATATTCCCTTACATTTCGACGCAACGCAGTGTTATACTATGGATTTTCTCTTCTGGTAGCATTGAAGTAAAAACTTCCACGCGCTCTGGCGTGTACAACAGAATATTGTCTTGGCTGGTATTACAATTTGCTGTTCCTCGTATTGGCATTCGCTCACAACTCAAATGCCCAAATCGCAAAAGTTCGCTGCCGAAAAAAAAACCAAACTTTTTCCTGCACTGCACTTCATTTTCTTCATTCGGCACTTTCATGCAATATGCGATGTATTTCAAACTTGTTGTTTATGCTGCCTGCTAGCGCTAACTTCTTTTTCGTTTTTTCTTTTTTTTTTTTGGAATACTTTTTGCTTTATATATGTATATCATACATATATATTTTTTGTTATTCTTTGCTGCGAAAATTGTCATCTCCTATTTTATTTGCCACTTTTCCCTTCTTTCACATTTTGGCTTTCCTTCAGCCATACTGGGTTTCATTCACTGACGCTCAGCGTTGACACTGTCGAAAAGTCAATTTAAGTTTTGTGCCGTTAAGTCGTCGCCAACACAGCAGAGGCAGTGGGGTAGTGGCAGCAAATTCGAACCCCTATAGTTATAGTAAGCTTCTACCAACGCCAATAGTTAAAACAAAAAATTTGTTGAGTTTGCCAGCAGCGCCAACAGCAATATGCACTGCCAGTGCAGCTATGCTCTACACCCTCCTATTGTACGTCTATCGGATTAGTCTCCTCCAACTTGGCTATGCCGTCCTTTCGTCATTTATGTATCCTTTCGAATAACCATCGCTTACTCGACTTGTTTGATTTGCTACTTTTAAATAATTTGCTAAGGCGAAAAGCGAATAGTTGAAATTATTTTCTTTACGAATTGCTGCGAGCTTCGATCGCTCACCGGCTGCTTCATCGTCCGCTTCATCGTCCGCTTCATCGTCCGCTTCATCGTCAGCAGATTATCAAAAGCAGATTTATTTGTGTATCTTTCCAGTGCTCAGCTATTTCGTTTGTTTATTTTCCAATCACTCAATGGCCAGTAAAGCGGTTCACACACCACACTCCACTCTTTCCCTTTCTCTCTCTCTCTCTCTCTCTGTATGATGCCGACTATTTACTTTGTATACATTTTTAATTCTGATCGACTTTGACTTGGCCAAGCAGCGTAGAAATGCAATTAAAATATGCTTAGGTTCAGTTTGATTTTCTTTCTTTGCTTTTCGTTCGACATCTTTGTACTTTTGTGATTCACTTTTTGCATAAAATATTTATTGTATATTTGTTTGCTTTTTGTGTCATTACAGGAAGCGGAAAATGCCATTACCGCCATGAATGGGCAATGGTTGGGCTCGCGTTCGATACGCACGAATTGGGCAACCAGAAAACCGCCGGCTACAAAATTGGATGGTAAGCTAATGCTGAGTGGTTTGTTGTAAAAACCCCAAAGCCTTTATCAGTGCAAACAAATAATGAATAATTCACTAATTTTTACATTGCAATAAAACGTAGAAACGTATTTGGTATACATACATCTCACAAATTTTCATTTTATGCACACATTGCAATTTGTTTTCGTTTTTTTTTTTTGTTTGCTTCTATTAAAAATTCTTCCTCCTTTCAGTTAATGCCAAACCTTTAACCTTCGATGAAGTGTACAACCAAAGCAGCCCCACTAATTGCACTGTCTATTGTGGTGGCATCAATGGTGCATTGTCCGGCTTTCTAAACGAGGAGATTTTACAGAAAACTTTCTCTCCCTATGGCACAATTCAGGAGATAAGGGTATTCAAGGACAAAGGATATGCATTTGTGCGGTAAGTTTTAGCAAAAATGATAACAAAAAATCTCATAAAATAAAAGTTGTGCCACAAAATCAGTATAACAAATTTACGTACGCACGTACACATTCAAAATAGCTTATTACTATATATGTAGATATTTACGTACATACATGTGTATATGTACATACATATGTGCATAGATTAGGGTGCCTAGAAAAATGGCAGTTTTCCACCGGTATTATAAACTTTACAATACCTTTCGTGGTTTAAAAATATCTCAAAACTATGAGGTTTTTTTATGCATAAAAATAGTTCTCGAATATATTTTCAAACAAATCACTTCCGATAAGAAAACAGTTCAAGTTTAAAAGGTTTGCATAAAAATATTTTTAAATCTGTGTAATTAAAAAACAAATAATGAGATTTGCTAAAAAATTGGGACTCAAACGGGTTTATTGTCACAGAAAATAGCTTTCTTATTTTACCATTTAGGTTTTTTTCATAAACAAGCCTTCAAAAAAAAAGCAGCAACACAAATCCCATTATTATGATTCCGTTAAACAAATTTAAAAAATAAATTTAAAATTTTTTAACTTTTCTATCAGCTAAGGTTTTTTTTGTTAAACATAAAAAAAAAAAAGATTTAAGATATCAAAAAAATATTTTCTTTAAAAATTTAAAAAAACCAAAAATTATTTTCGACCTCAACGCCAATTATAAGGAAAGTATTCGAAAAAGACAACAACAGTCAAAGCGGTATAAATCATACCTGCTATTTCGAAGATCACGACAACTTCTCATCAGATTTCTTCCATGACTCCACCCAGATATGAATTCTCTACCTCAGACTTCCCGAGTAAAATGATAGACAGCAGGATAGTGAATAGCTGTTGATGTTTCCCTTTTTCCTCATATCCCACCGACACAATTCATGTACGACAGTCTGCCGCTATTACCCTGAATATATGGTTGTTGTTCTTGGTTATTAAAAAAATATTTTACTACTGCATAGAATTTGCTATGGTTGATATTTATTTAAAACAAAAATATTTTTACTTATAATAAGCTCAATTTCAAGTTTGAATCGATCCAGCTTACGTATATCTTAATATTTTTCGAAAATATTTTAGTTTGAGTCTTAGAATATAATAGATTTTATTATCCCAATTATTTGTGAAGTGAGGAGTGATATATTCGAAGGCATACATGTCTGTTGGCATTTGAAAAAAAAAACCTAAAACTAAATTTACAATTTTATATCAGCACGATATTTCGATATTTTTTAAGTCAAAAATGATCACCTCATGAAATAATGTGCTGTCTAATTTTTGCAATCAAGTTCTATGTTGTAAATGGCGTATCGTTTTTGTTAAAGAATTTTGAAGTAACTAATACCTTCTTAAGTATTTAATCTAAAAACAAAATTCGTCTTTCATTTATGTGCACAATAGAATGATTTTGACTATAAATTGGCCCCTGGCTAAAAAGTGTCCTCCACTCGTCGAAATTCTTCTTTCATATGGCAAATAATAAAATTGACTTAAGTCAATATGAAATATAGTAGATTAGCATATAGATTGTGTCTGACTGATGCAGACTATTGTCATATGGAAGAGTAGCTTAAGAGATATTTATTGATAACTTTCTTTACACTTAGGAGTGTAAATGTGAAAACCCCGTTTTGAGAAATTATATTTGGCAGTGAAATTATTAAGGAATATTCTTTATTTTATTTATGTAGTTTAATGAAATATTGTATTCGATAAAAAAAGCGTATGTGCACATATTTTTATTTACATATTCTAATGTTATAATAACCACATAACTAAATAACCTAAACTGGCATTAGCTTTCATATGTCCCTGTTTAAAAGAAATATGTATCTGAATTAAACAACTAATAGGTACTGAACGTTTCCCAAATTACAGTTCCTTAAGGTTCAGTCAATCGCAAAGTTCTGTTTTCAAAACGCTCAAAAGAAAAAAAAGAAAAGGGGAAACATATTTCAGACATTTCTTTCAACTATTATTCAGGTTTTTATTAAGATTTTTAAGAATGCTTTTAACTTAATTTTTTTTTTACTGAAACAAGCTAACATAAAAGTTAAACAAAATTGCTAATATCTCCAACTATCACACAAACTGATTTTCCATATGAACACAGATATGTTAGTTACAATATTGAAATGTTACGCACACAAGTTAATCAGGTATTTGGGCTAACTTTAATACAGATTTAAGTTTGAGAAGAATTTTGGAATGCTTTATTTAACAAGTTATTTTACTTATTATACCTGGGCACTTAACTATCTTTACGGACGGGTCAAAGATGGAAGGCGGCGACGGAGCAGCGATTTTCATTTTAGAATATAATCAGGTCGAAACGTTTGCAATAAGGAAGGCAGTAAGATCCATAAAGCGAAGTGCACCCTTGAGAATACCTTAATATGGGTATTAGGTCATAGTGACATTTACGGTAATGAAACAGTGGATGAACTGGTGAGATGTGGCTTTGATTTGAGCGTGTCCCACGCGCTCCACAT
>OX639993.1:134765215-134840208 GCA_951828415.1 Anomoia purmunda | reverse complement strand
CAACATGGACATTTTCCAATGGTTCAAAATTGGACTGATCCCATCCGATTCACCAAAGCTAGTCGTGGCGGACATATGCCAGAAATCTTTTTTTAATATTAAATGTCATGAAAATACGAGTATCTTTCAAATAAAAAAACATTTGCATCATACTTCATTTTTTATGTGTTTTATTATACCTTTCATGAGAATGAAATGGTATATTAAGTTTGGTCCGATGTTTGTAAGTGCCAGAAGGAGAAGAGATAGACCCATCAAAAAGTATACCTAAATGATCAGGACGATGAGCTGAGTCGATTTAGCCATGTCCGTCTGTCTGTCCGTCTGTCCGTCTGTCCGTCTGTCCGTCTGTCCGTCTGTTTGAACGCAAACTAGTCCCTCAATTTTAGAGCTATTTTGATGAAATTTGGTGAGCAGGTGTCGTTGTACAAATGATTAAACATTTGTCGGAATCGGCCAGATCGGGTGACTATAACATATAATACAACCGATTATTCAGATATTGAATTTTGCGCCATAACTCCTCCATTTAAGCAGCTAAAGGCTTGAAATTTTGCAGAAATATCAGCCATTATTAGCTACGTATCAGTTCTGAAAATCATGAAGATCGGAGAAATATAACATATAGCTCCCATACAACCGATTGTTCAGATATTGCATTTTGCACCATAACTCCTCCATTTAAACAGCTAAAGGCTTGAAATTTTGCACAAACATCAACCATTATTAGCTATATATTAGTATTCATCAAGATCGGAGTTCACAGTGTAAATCGGCAAGATAAATTCAGGACAAATATTTATTGCGAAAAGTAATAAGCTCAGCGCAATATCACATGAATCATAGCGTTAAACGTTTGGGAACTATTTACGGATCTGATAACTGTTTTCAAAGACCGACATATGTAGGTCTTACATATTAATACTTAATTATTTGTATTTTTTTAAATGTTGAATATCAAGCGTCGATACGATATTAAAAATATTCAAAAACCATTCCCTTCTTAAAACATAGTTCTTTTTAATTACATAAGGAAAAGCATTAAATAATTTATAACAATGCCTTTACTAGAATTATTTTTATTGATTTGAAGGAAATTTTCGCTTTTAACTATAGGTAATACGAAATTGTAATACAATAACACGTTTTTTACTATTCTTCCATTCATGAAAGGTATGAAGCCTTCGGCATAGCCGAAGACAGCGCTGTTTTTACTTGTTTCAATTTCAAGTTCTATCAGTCTACGTACATTTCTCTATTTAGCACAGTCTCACAATGTGTTGCATTCTTTTTCTTTGTCGATTATTCGAGGAGTTAAACTGATCGTAGTGCACGGTGTTGATGTTGTGCCAAACTTGACAATTGTAATACTATATTCTTCAATATGGCCTTGGCTATTATGCCACACAATTTTTTTTATATAGAATGCCATCTGATTGCATGTTGATAGATACAAAAGATGTTCAAATTATTAGTATTTGACGCACTTATGCATGTGCGGTTCTTTGGCTGAGGTGAAATACTTTCCTGAGTTGCTAAATTTTCTTGTGATTAAATCTTATACAAAATTATTGAAATTCACACTTGGTCGACTTTACTTGGTGAGGCAGCCTTGCTTAAACAAATGACCGGAATGTGGAAAAGCAACTGCCGTAACCATTCAATCACTGAATGGGTAACTTTGCCGAATATTTTCTCGAATCCACTCTTGTATGAAAGTTATTAAATGCGTGTAAATTTATATTTAAATGTTACAAAAAACAACCTAAACGACTTTAAATTTGTATGGCAGTTGTACAGTAATCTTTGAAATTCAATTCTAGTGCGTACACATACTCCTCAGTCAGATAGTGATCTATGGGTAGAACCACAAAATCCCTAAAAGTAAAATATCCAAGCACAGAAACATCATTTAAAAAATCACCAACTCAAAATTCCCACAAATCATGATCAACAAATACAAAGTCCCTAAAATCAAAATCCCCAAAAACTAAAATCCTTAAAAATAGAATCCCAAAACTATGTCGAAATCTTTGCTTGCTATTTTGAATTCCACTTAATTTGGCCTTCGCCCATGTGAACTAAAAAAAAAAACTTGAAAAACCTAGTGCATTCAGCGGTGACATTGAGCGAGTGTGGACGTGTTTCTGTCTTAATACAAACAAGTGTAATATATAGTTTGTGAATACAGAGTGTGTGTGTGTCGCTGGCACGCAATCTGCGTATACACTTTTTCTTTTTCTGATACACACAAACGTGTACAGAAAACCAGCCCTTTTTCTAAGCTTCTTTTTGGGGCGTTACTTATTCTATTTTTTCTGGATTGTTGGATTAACTACCGGCCACATCATTGGAAATTAAACCTAAAACCGTGAGTACTTATTTTTGTTGAAGTGTAAATTTGTTTTAACCTTGTGATTTGGTGAAAAAATAAATTTTTATACTGCCGCCAACGGCAGCAAAGAAAGCCAAAGCCGACATGGCGTCGTCGATATCGCTATCGAGGACGTCGTCGGTGGAGGACGTTGGTTTCGACATACTCTCTAATGTTACTCTTGCTAAAGGCAAGAAACTTAAGAAGGAAAGTGAAGCCAGGATAGTAACCCTATTAGGAAGTAAAAATATGAAAACAAAATGCGCCAAAAATCTAAAAAGTGAGGTTAGGCCTGATCAAATTGCGCCAAAAATGGGTGTGGATGATGAGTCTGATAGCTTTAACGAATCGAATACCGTAAGTGGAAAAAATTGCGAGAGTATGCAGGTTACAGATACAAATACAGTAGATAGCGGAACCATTACCAACCGCAAAGCGGGTGATGTGGTTCAAACAAATAACCTAGAAAGCACGGTTATGTATCCCGCCAATTTTAGCGGTCCCTTTTTTGTACTGGTTGACTCTTCCCAATGTGAGGAATTAAAAAATGAAAAAATAACAAATGGCCTTACTCTCTTTAAACAAATTAAATTCTTAAAAATAAAAGACATTGACCTTATTCTAGCCATTGGCAGAACACTTTATAAAATCACTTTTCTAAACGCTGCGGCAGCAAACAATTTTCTATTAAACGAAAAAGTGAAGGCAAAGGGCCTGAGACCCTTCATACCACGTACGGCGCTTGAGTCCTATGGTGTGATAAGAGGTATCCCGGTAGAATACACCGAAAACGAAATAAAAAATAATTCAAAAACAAATATTCCAATAAAATCGGTAATGCGCTTCACGCGAAAAAACCAGGAAAATGGAAAAATAGATCCCACCACAACAGTTAAAGTCGGGTTTCTTGGTAAAGAAATCCCTAAATCGATTATATTTGAATATACAAGACTACAAGTCGACTACTATATTCCACCACTTAGGCAGTGCTCCAACTGTGGGAGACTGGGCCATACACAATTCTCATGTAAGGCAAAAAAAAAGATGCATCCTATGTGGAAGCAATGACTGCGACTCAAAAAATTGCCAAAAAAATTGTATCCTTTGTGGAAATAATGACCATACGTCCATGGAAAAGAGCAAGTGCGGGGTCTGGGCGAAGGAGGACCATATAAACTATGTGAAGGCGGTGAAGAAGCTGTCGAGACAGGAGGTGATTAAGGCACTATATCCAGATAGAAACAACAAATTTGAAGCATTAGCAGTAGAGGACACCGAATTTCCGGTCCTGGGTGGAGAAGTAAGTGAAGTGAGAAACAGGGATGAGGAGATAAATAGGCGTAGGACAAGGGTTAAATATAGTACTGTGGCCAGCAGAGCTAGGAATGAAGAAAAAAAATCGTTAGACAGAAATAGATCCCCGAGAAGGAAAAATAATCCATCACAACTTTCTGTGTTGGACACCCCAGAATATCTAAAAAATAAAGTAACGGAATTGGAAAAAATAATGTCAGAAATGTTTAAATTTCTGCAAGAAAAATGTATTAATGATCAGCTAGGAGATGCCCTAGAAAAGTTAGCAGAATTAAAACAAAAATTTGATAGCAATGCCATCAGTGATGACGTTGCTAAAATTAAACAAATGACGTTAGACAAACCCCAAATCAACACATGAAGGTTTTACAGTACAACTGCCAATCACTTAAAGCGAATATCAATAGTGTTGAGTTTTATATGAACCATTATGAAGTGGATGTGGCATGTTTTAGTGAAGTATTCACGTCAAGCGAGCCACAACACAGAAACATTATCAACTATAATATAATTGAAAAAAATAGAGAAGATGGTTATGGGGGTGTTGCTATTGCCCTCAAAAAACATATAAAATTTCAAAGAGTTTCCTTTCATACAGACTATGACGTTCTGATTATACGTACCAAAAACCTAAGGCCAAATCTAGTGATTTGTTCTGCATATTTTCCTCCAAATATTCCGATAACACCTTTTAACAATGAGATTGACAAATTATTGAATTTTTTAGAAAATCTTGAAAATGTACTCCTCTTAGGAGATTTCAATGCTAGGGTGACACACTGGGGTGATCGCGTACAATCCTGCAGGGGCAGCAATCTCCACAGGCTAATCCAACAACACAACCTCTCCGTCCTAAATGATGGTTCCTTTACATATAAAAGAGACCTACTCTCTGAAGAAGGCTCAGTTCTTGACTTATCCTTCACTAATTTAAATATACCCCTTTCCTGGAAGACCGATCCCATCAGAATAGGCGGCAGTCATCACTTTCCCATTATAATTGAGGCTAATCCCATTGCCACTACTCCGGCTAAGCTTGTCTCACTTGCTAAACTACTTAATAACCTCCAAAATATTGACCTAGAGCCTGATATAAGCGATATACATCAAAAGATTGAAGGCGAAATCCAAGCTGCCAGCTATGTGCTGGAAGGAAGGAGGCAACCGAAAACTTGGTGGAATGAGAGTCTGAGCAAGGCTTTTAGATTCCTCAAAATTGGGTACAAAAAATGTAAAAACACCCCATCCCCCTCAAACTTTCAGGGACTTTTAGAGCTAAAAGAGAAATGGAAAGACATGGTGAAGAAGGCAAAAAAAACAAATTATCAAGAAAGGATAAATCTTTTAAACGAAGACCCCTCCACGAGGGAAGCTTGGAGGTTTGTCAAAGCCCTACGTGGCGATTTCAAACTGTCCAATAAATACATGTGGTCTAGCGAGAATGACGCCGCTTTCCTTGAATTTCTTAAAAATCAAATCCCTCCACAGACGGATCAGCGGGAATTAAACATAGATGTTGAACCTAACAATGAACTTGCAATTACTTTTGATGAACTTTTTAGGGCGATTCACCATAAAAAGGGCAACTCTGCTGGTGGGGTGGATAAGATTACATATAAAATGCTTAAAGCTCTTCCCGAGCTAGCACTCAACAACATTCGCACAGCTCTTAATAATTCCTTTCTAAACAATCAAATTCCAGACAACTGGCGCATAATCAAAATAGTACCTATACCCAAAAAAGACAAAGATTTAAACATCTTTACAAATTTCAGACCCATAGCTCTCATTCCAACCCTTATTAAATGTATCAATCTGGTAATCAAAGAAAGGCTTTCCGAATTTATGGAAACGAACTCCATTCTACCCAAGCATTCCTTTGCCTATAGGAAAAATAGATCTGCCACGGTATGTATTAACTACATACTCCACCATGCAGCTGTCCTAAAAAGTCAGGGTCACAAGGTAATTTTGTGTTCAACCGATATCAGCAATGCATACAACTGTGTTAGCATCTGTAAGCTGGCGGAAATACTGGAAGAAATTGGAATTGAGGATACATACAAAGAATGGATCTGCAACTTTCTTGCTCGCAGAAAACTAATTCTTGGTAAGGAAACTATAGACATAAACGAGGGCTTGCC
Organism: Anomoia purmunda; assembly: GCA_951828415.1. Lineage (NCBI taxonomy): Eukaryota > Metazoa > Arthropoda > Insecta > Diptera > Tephritidae > Anomoia > Anomoia purmunda. The sequence continues at coordinate 134,834,376 of OX639993.1, read as the reverse complement.
TCAGGGCAGCTGCCTCTCCCCATGTCTTTTTAATATTTACACCAAGGGGCTTCATAGCATTGAAGACTCCAACACCATGATTTTTCAATTTGCGGATGATTTTATCATAATGTCCCACAGTAGAGAGCTGGAGGCTGCGGCTGCCAACCTGCAACAAAAGATCTCATCCTTCTCCTCATTGTGTAACAATCTTAATCTCATGTTCAATGTCGAAAAGACAAAATTTCTTTACCTATGCAACAGAGTCAACAACAATCTGTCCCTGGTGTTGCAGGGCACACGGGTGGAACAAGTGAGGTCGCTAAAGTTTTTGGGGCGCCATATCAGCGCTTCACTAGCAGTGGGTGAGCACTATAGACATACGATAAAAAACTCCTACAGAAACGCTAACCTCTTTAAGTGTCTTACCTCGATAAAAGCAGGCCTACATCCGCAAATTGCACTAAACTACTATAGATCAATGGTCAGAGGAAAATTAGAATACTGTAGATCATCCATGGCCAACTGTCCTAAAACCATAAACAAAAAAATTCAAACATTTCAGAATAGTTTTCTTCGACGTTGCCTTGGGGTTACCCCAGCAACACCAATACCTTTGATTTATCATCTAGCCAACGAGCTTCCGCCCGCGGAAAGAGCCAAATGGCTAACAGCCAAAGAACTGGTTAATACAATCTCTCTGGACAAATCCTTCAAAAATCTCTTATCCTCTTTCCCTGTTACAAATTCTAGTTATGGTAAAACATACAATGAGTTTCGACATATTTTTGACAGCCTTGGCATGGTTTATATGGTAACTCACTCCCCTAACCTTAGATTAATCACCAATACACTATATGACAAAAAGGAAAACATCCCCCTTGAGAGTATAAGATCAACATATACATTTCTAGTAGCTGACTTCCAAGCCAACAATCACAAAATTTTCTTCACGGATGCCTCAGTAGGGACTGAGACCACTGGGTGTGGCATATACAATCTCTCTGACAATACTGAATTTGCTTTTAAATTAACGATCAAATCCTCCTCAACCTTAGGCGAGATCAATGCCATCAAGAAGGCCCTACAAATTGCCATAGAACTCAAGTATGAGAAGATCGCAATCTTTACGGACAGCTTAACGTCCTGCCAGCTCCTTGACCAACCAAAATCAAACAATAGTGGTATTATAGATATACATAAGCTGATATCAACCGGCAATTTCGACAGTGTAGTCATTATCTGGACTCCCAGTCACTCTGGGATTCCGGGAAATGAAAGGGCGGACCGGATCGCAAAGGAAGCGGTACACAGTGAGGTAACAGTAGAGACTAAACTTACAATCACTGAAGCGTTAAAGCAAATCAAAAACAAAATCCTTGAAGATAATCACACAAATTTTTTAAATTTTTCCAACAATAAGCCAAACCTGCTGGCGCAAGTCAGGCCTAACATCCAAAATAAGTCATGGTTTCACAAATGTGTTTTGCCCCCTCGGCAGATAAAAACACTAAATAGGGTCCTCACTGGTTTCACTTACGATGCGGCATACTTATTCAAGGTCAATGCTCGCAACCACAGCCTTTGCAGGTGTGGTGAACAAGATAATTTTGTACATCAAATCTTCCATTGTAGGTTTTTCGATAGCATTAGAGAGAATTTCGACATCTTCCTAAATAATGCCAACTTTTTACAAATTTTCCAAAACTTCAACACAAATAAGATTACTCAATTAACGGAGTTTTTACAAATAATTGAAGCATCCTTTTAATAAATAACTAATTTTTGGTTTATTCAGTGGTCTTTACCGCCCACCTCGCTCATATCCGCCAAAGTCGTAAAAAATCTATGACACATTTACCGCCGAAATACATTATTCCACCGAACAACGTATCAGTCCAAACGCTCCGGAGGACATTATCCGGCGCAGTGGATTCATGCCATAAGAATACTAATACAAAGAAGACAAAATAATTGAACAAACTAAATGAACGAAAATAAAACGTGATCGTTTTTTGGACCAAACCTACCAAAACAGGAGGGATAACCTGGCGTTTTGTAAGCCGTCCGGCTTCAGCCATTCGAAATCAAAACACAAAAAAAAAAGAAAAACCTAGTGGAACTTCAAACATGATTTATATTACTATAGGCCCGTTTCTTTGCACCCGAGTTGCAAAGGAACGCTCCTACTTGGATAAAATTTCGCTCAGTTGCTAAAGCAGCCCTGTTAGCCTGTTTAGTGCTATTTAAGAACGGATAATAGTTGTGCCGGCAATTTTTAAGTCTATGTAGTTATATATTTACAAATGCTATGCAAATAAAAACGAATTTGGTCTTAAATCTAAATTTCCCATGTATTTTCTTAGGGCTAATTCACAATAGCACAGTTTTTTCACTTCCCAATAGTACATCTCAGGTCGGATATTATTTTACTAAGTTGGCTCAACTCGCACACTCGCGTTGTTTCTTTACATGCATTTTGTTATTCTACCTAGTGTTCTTTTGCAACTAGGTTACGGGCCCTATATTCTGTGAAATTTATTTTTCTAAAGCTGAATCCGTACTTCCTTGATTTACGAAATACAAATTTGTCAAAAGAAATGTAAATTTGGCGAGGAAAAGAATATAATATTGGGCACATCTCACTCATTAAGGGGCTGTGTAATGGTTGGAACATTCTATATTTCTCCAACAATTTTCCGTCAATTGTTATGATTCAAGCCCTAATCGATGGTAAGTTTTTGCCTCTTATTTTTTGCATCATGAGCAAAAAGTCAAAGTTAGCGTATGAGGAATTTTTTCCTCCAACCTCTTTTCTTAGCTGCGTCAGAAAACATTAAATTACATCCGGAAAGAGGAATGACGGATTTTGAGAAAACTATCTCATCTGCAGAAATTGCAAAATTCCTAGTAAATAGTTGGGAGACGGAGGCAAAAGGAAGCCCTTCCAGCGCAAAAGTATGGGAATAACTAAAATAGCAGGTTGCAGGTTCGCATGCTAAATAGCCCATAGTTCCTTCGTCCTCAAGATGTTTTGGCTTATTATAATGAACTACATGGCTACAGAAGATACAGATTTCAAGAAACTAAGCAATTGGTTTAAGCAAAACTACATAACTGGAAAAATTAAGTCAAGCAATCCAAAATACCCTCATAATTTTTGGAGTGTAGCAGATTCTATAAAAAACAATTCTGCGTACTAGAAGATTGAAAGTTGTTGTTGGCAAAAAAAAACTGCATCTTTATGAGGTCTCTAATGAGCTGCGAAAAGAAGTAAAACCAATTTACTAAAGATGTAGTCCGGTGTGTCTATAACGACGCTCACTTTCGTAGAATTTGTTTTTAAAAATCGTGCACAAATTGAGAATCTTGATTATTTAAAATCTATACCACATAACATTTTTCATATGTAAAAATCTATATTTAAGATTTTGAATTCCATTTAAGTTAGCCTTCGTGGAGTGAATTTTTACTTGGCAGAATTACTTTGGCAGAAGTGTTAAATAATAATAAAAAACTCGATTGTTACAATTATTGTTATTTTCCGTATTCAGTGTTGCAATTTGTTACGTTTCTTTCTACATCCTTCCATAACACACACATTTATTTGGATTAAGTTAAATAATAGCATGGTGTAAACAATTCGTTGCGATTTTAAACGCAATCTAAACGCATTTAGAAAAAAACACGGGCACCTAGTGTTTCGAAAATTTGTATTGGGGATTCTGATTTTTGGGATTTGGTGGTTGAGGAATTTTGGGAATTTCAATTTGAGGCTTTTATTTTGGGAATTTTTAATATGGGGATTTCAAGCTCAACTCGATCTATGCGTAAATGAAGGTCCTAATGATATTAATAAATTATATGCAACTTTTATGAGTTAATTCATAAAAAGAACTCTTAGAACACCGTCCCAAAAAAGACAAGTAAGTTTATTTTCCATATCTACCCTCAGTATCATCCAATTTAATTCCTAAATGAATTTAATTCAAAGCTGTGCTGGTCACGCGGAATTTCGAAGAAAAAAAAAACAATTTTGTCATTCTCATATTAGTGTAGGGTAAAATTGCATAGCTAGATAAGTAAAAGAAGTTCGATGAGTTTCCACCAGGGTAGTCGCTCACTACTGCAAGACCTGTACAATTTTTCGTTTTGCTCGCTCAATCGTTTAGCCGTTCATTCTTGCAATTGTTCGGTCATTGCAATAAGAAGGCGATCAAGCGAAAAGCCGATTTAGCGCCCAGACTTCTTTGTCTCCCTATACTTCTACTTTCAGTTTAACTTTCATAGTCATAGCTACCATCAGGTAGGCAAAAACTTTCTATATGCAGCATTTGTCGCTTTTTGGTGTCGGATGGCTGTTGCTGCCATTTGGTTAGCATCCCTGTTGTTGTTTGTATTTTCTTTTGCAGCATTCGTATCTGGTCAGTATTTTTAGCGACATTTCGGAAGCAAACACATATGCTCGCAGTGGTTATATTTATGTATATATGCCCATATGCATATATCTATGCATGTACATTTCTAAGTTAAGGTGAGCCAGTATTTAAGAGAGAGAGAAATTAATATCATGATGAAAAACAGTTCAAAATGCTGGGGGATCAAATGAGTGGTTATAATTAGAGTAACAACACACGACTGATATTCTCATCATCGTTGCAAACCAATGAACGTTATACTTTGAATACCCTTTGGTCTTCTATTCAGACGACTTTTGGTCAGGTAATTTTCAAGTTTACCCTACCTGGCTAGCTCATCTGTTTAGCAAATCCTTGGGATATCACTATGCTCGGGTACCCAGTTTATCTTCACGAAGAAGTACTCCGTAGCGAAGTCAGGCACTCCATAACCACTTTCGATCGCACTGTTATTGAACGAGGAGCTTTAATCCTTGCCTGACTATCAAATTAAATATTCACCTAACGTAAAGAGGCTGCACTACTAAGCAACCACTCGGATGAGCCGGATGAAGTCAAACTTGGTAATATCTTGGAAGGGTCGTTATCCGTGTTCAAAAAATATCCACTATCCCGCAGACTGATGGCCGATTGGGCTGTCATACTTTTCCCAGCGATATATATAGGAACTATACCAGTGTTGGCGTGGTCCGAAGGGCTTCGCTGATTCCATGGCTTTTAACTACACAAATTTTATTAGATTGAAACAAAGACGAACCATAAATATCGATTTTCTGAAAATCTCGACTACAGAGTCATGTAATGTAACAGATATCATCATCAATATCAGAGCAAAAAAACAGATTTTCGGAATATCTCGACTCTAAGACTCCAAGGAATATACTGTCCCGATTTGGTTGAAATCCATTACTTTCCTTTTGAGCCAGTTTGTAACAGAAAAACAACTACAGTTATTATATAAGTATATATTATATATATATATATATATCGGTCGATAAGATGTCATGTACGTTTTGTTGGTATTGGTATTCAAAAGTATAAGTGTTGACTTAGTAATGAAATTGTAGATGGTATTGTTTGAGCCCCAACTAGTGTGCCAGCTGTTGAAGTTGAAATAATTATTGTCAAACTTTGTGATTTGGGATTTTTCAAACAAGGTTAAATTGTATACTAGTGTGCCAGCTGTTGAAGTTGAAATAATTATTGTCCCAAATCACAAAGTTTGACAATAATTATTTCAACTTCAACAGCTGGCACACTTTTTGCAACGAACACACACCCAATCAATGTAAAACACTTCCTAGATGCATGCAAATCCTTTGATATCTATAGACAATCCCTCAACACTATAAGACCCACAGACCTAATATATAACCCCACAACACACAGCTTGATAAAATTGACGCAATACTTGAAATACTGCAATCTATATAACGAAATATAACTCAGTTCTCATAACCCTGGAACACATTTAAGCACAAGCCATATATTTAATTAAAGCACCTAACTCTAATGCTCACGTATGAATACACTCACTACCATATATACAAGTATATCTGTAACATAGTGTAAACAAGTTAGCTTAAGGCCTACGATACCATAGCTTCCTCTTAAAATTGTGCCATAATTTAGTTATAGTCTCAATTTCTCTGTAATAATAATAATAATAATAATTTCAACGTATTTTTTAAACGAAGTTCATAAAACTCCTTGACAATTCCTATCTAATCTATACTTTCTAAAAAGTCAGCAATTCGAAGCAAAAATATTATGCTTTAGCGAAATATTTTAAAAATTTTGTTTTAAACCTTTCGCTTATCCGCACAGGCAATCCACTTGAAGCATCCAAACAGCCACCTTGAACATTCGCACCGAGGTAATGAACCCGGGTTCTCCTTCATTACCCTCATAAACACCGAAGAGGTTCTTTAACCACCTTCGACGCCAACCCCAGGACCGCACCCGAAGCGTCCACCAAGCACTTTTCTGGCCCACTTGAGTGTTTTAGTTTGCTTTTCGGTTACGTGATCAACATCCTGGTCACCGTGATCAACAACCTTTGCTTCATATTTAATTTTCAGATTGATCGTGATGTTATTCATCTTCTTAGTACTCGACGAGGCGAGCTCATTGGCAAAATAATATAGCGGGGAACACTAACGGTTCACCAAGCCTCCATTACTCTCAGACTCGGGGTGTCAGCAATGTGCCTATCTGTGAGGTCTGTTAAACCCCTTGACTGCAAGCCATCAGAGGTCATGGAAACGCGGAACACCCTAATTTATATGTAGGTTTGGGAGAATTTGAAGTTAAATGTCCTCGCTACAGCACTTACATATATTTAGTGAAACACAGGCGGTGTTTTATTGCCGCATTTGAAAAAATTTATCACTTCACTTGAGTAGATAGTAGGCAATTCTTTTCATATATGTTTATATACATATGGATTAGAGTGCATCCTTAAACAAAAACAAACAGTACTGTTTTCCATCGGAGTTATAAAATTTTTAAAGACAGCAACCATAATATTTCGAAAAATATTAAGATTTATGTGAGATACACCGATCAGAAAATACCCTCAAAAATGCTATGATAAATAAAATCACCTTAAATCGTAAAATAGCTTAAGCCTAAAAGGTATACATACAAATTTTAATCAGATTCATAATATTATGATTTTCGATACTATTCTTGAATTGCTTCGAAGATTGGTTTGAGAAAAACTTGAATAACTCAGCCAAAACTTGACCGATTTAAAATTTCTCACCACTTTTTCAATTTTATTTTTTTTTGCAAATAAAACATTCTTAGTATTTTTGTATGCAGACCTTTTAATCATAAACCTCTTTATCATCTCAGGTGGTTTTTTTGAGTGTTTCTTATATTTTTATTCATAAAAACTCCATTTTTTAAATCGATCCAGCTGACATAAATCTTAACACTTTTCCCAAAATATTTTGGCGTAAATCCTAAAACATAATAAATTTTACAATTCCGGTGGAAAACCCGTAAAATTTTTTGGCGAAACAGTCTAATGTACACTTATATTATTGTATCATAAATACATAATAGACCTATACATATAACAATTCATAAATACCGCCATTGCGTATGAGCAACATTTTACTCTATCTTCTGCTCTTTTGTCTCTCCTCTTTTTCATCAGCTGGCTGAAGATGAATGGCTTGCACCGAGCCTGCTGGTGTAGCTGCCATGATGGCCGGCATTTACAACAACAACTGGAGCAACAACAGCCGCCGCAGCTGCAGCTGCTGCTGCTGCTGCCACAACAACATTATGTGCCTGCACAAAAGTCACTGTAGCACCGCCAATACAAGCACCGCTACCCAATGCCATGGCTCCGGCAGCAGCGGCGGCAACAAATACAACAACATCTGCAGCGGCGACTATTTTGGCTGTGCAGCCTTACAGTGCAATGCATCAGCAGCAGCAACAACAACAACAACAGCATCAGCATCAGCAGAATACACATTATCAGCAAAGCGGCATGCAGCAGCTGCCACAACAACAACAATACCATATACAGCAACAGCAATCGTCGACGTCGGCAATGCAGCAACAGCAACAGCAACAACAGCAACAGCATAATCATCATCAGTTGCCGCAACAGCAACAACAATATTGGACATTCCAGCAGGTAACAAACAACGATTACTCTCCCCAGCATCAACAACAACTTACAGCGCAGCAACAGCAACAGACGCATTTGATTGATTTGTATAAGGAATGAAAAGTCTGTCAATTGAGAATGAGGGTGAAAGTGAGAATGAAAAGGAAAGCGTAGCCATTAGAGCTGTACAATTAACTAGAATATAGCAAAGTAGCAACAACAACTACATGATTTTTGTATATAAATACTTATGTTGCTATGTCGGTGCTGTTCGTGTGTAAACCATTCCATCTGAATTTTGTTATTTGTAGTCCAATTGGCAGCTGTTACACATACATACATACATACATATATGTACATACATATATGTATGTATGTATTTACATGCCAATGTATGCGTTAGAGATGGATATGAATTTTAGTAAAGCTGTTTTTTGAAATTTTGGCCACAACTATTTCGCAATGTAGGCTTGCTGATTTAAACAGTTAAACAAATTTCTACTGTTATAAAAACAAACATATACAGAAAATATTACAACTACAGACACAACTATATTGAACACATGCAGAGACACACGCATATTTGAACCAGGAGCAATTCAGTACTTTATGTGAGAACCGTTGCTAAAAAGTGTTAGATTTTGATTTGTTCATCGGCAATATTCCTTTAAATTACAAGCTGCAATTAAAAATTGTCGCGCTTTATAACTTTGCTGATACTTTTAAGGCATACTAAAGGAATTCTTACTTCAGAGACCTTATGGCCACATCGCAAACATGTGGGTCAAATCGAGGCGTAAAGTGTTAATAGCAAACGATATGAAAGACAAATCTATAACGAACGTAAATTTTTAGATAAAATGCCTTTAGTCACTATAATGTTAGCTGGCCCGAAAAATTAGGAACATGACATTATGACGAGTTTTTCTCATTTACTTTTTTTATTGTTTTATATCTGCTGTTTCGGTTTTTTTTTTTAAATCCACCTCATCATAAAACACACACCGTAAAAATTCACATTTCAAACTTTGCAAAAATAGGGAAATTCATAAAAATTTCAACAAATTTTCAAACTTTTTAATTTTGAGTTTGCAGTCTTAGAGCCTGCTAAATTTTAGTATAATAAAATGCAAATCCGAACCTAAATATTTTTGTTCATTTATAATAATTTTTTATTATAGACATACAAAAAAAATGTCGAACGATTTACATTTGCAACTAAGTATGTGCATTTATTTATTTATTTCTTATACGAGTATATAAATTCAAGCGTCCCACTTAGCGTAAGTTTGAACTAAATTAAACCAGCGTTCATTAAAATATCCAGCATTTTAATCTCAACTTTTCGAAAATGTGTGTGTATGCAGTGGTTTAGCCAATTTAAGTTTGTATAATAAACTGTAATTTCTTTCGTATAAGAAAAATTTCCGAGCAATCCTTTTATGGAGAGTAATCGCAATATTGTAGGTATAAAAACCAATTATCAAAAATCAATGCATTTTCTGAGCCACTGCAAAATTGAATGCTTTAATTTGATGTAATTTTTGTTCACAGTTATCAGATTTTTCATGCTAACTACTTTTTGAAAGTAAGTTCTTTATTAAGAATAAATCACAAAAATAAAGGTAACATTTTTTTAGAATGCACAAAAATTTTACAAATTTAATGTAATTTCAATAAAATTTCCAAACTTTTAAATATGAATATATAAAAAATTTCGTGCGCTACCGATTCAATATCGATATAGGAAAGCACAAGTTTCAGTTAACTGAAAATATCCTTTGACGCTTTTTTTTAGCTCACTATATTACTAATTTGCTGTCATGAACAAAATTTATTTACTCCTCTCGCATACAGGATACTACAAAAAAATAACTCGACTTATATAGTTCTTTTTCAAATAGTCTACAGTAGTCTGGTTTTCTTGTAGTTCCAAAATAGAATATGGAGCTGAGGAAGCACCGTACGTGCATCTCCTTGTTCAATTGTATTTAAATTAACCCTTCGCCTACCCAAAAAAAAAAACTAGCATTTCCTAACGTAATGCGTAAACATTTGTTTTTGCTTCTAAATTTATGTAGTTTGTATTTAATTCATATTTATTAAAAGCATTCTTTTACGTACTGGAAATAAATCTTCTCTTGATTGATAGTATTCAGTTTACGTTTTGCGATCTTTCCGGACTGCGCATATACCGGATAGTTTTCTTTTTCATGGAGATTTCCATGAAGTTCTAGTACTTGGTTCTAGCCTTTTCTGTTAAAATTCAAGTTTTTACTAGAATTCCCATTTGGAGAACCCCAAACAAACATCACAACACTTGTACCGATCATATTGTAGAAAACTATCAAAGACCATCTTCCAGTTTGTCTTTTCACGCTGTATTTTATTGACATTTGATCCATAGTGTCAACTCCAGTTTTGGTTCTGTTTTAGTCTAAAAATATTTGTGGTTTCTTTATGGGTCCATTATCTATATTCTTGTCATTACAAAGCGTACTAGGTCAAATTTTGCGAAAATGATTATAATGTTTGCGGATACGAGGACATCATTTAATCGTTTAGAGATTCAAATAATGTTGAAAATACTTCGCGGTTCTTAAGGTTTGGAAACCAAGTCGGCAAGTCCGGTTCATTTTTTTCTGTTTGTTTCTATAATACTCTGTTTTTTAGAAAGTAAATAATTACCCAGTGGACATGAAATAATAGGGTTATCGCATGTTTTGGTTAGTCCAAAATTTTCTATCTCATTTGCTAATATTTTTCCCTCCTTTTCACCTTAATTTTTTGACTTCTCGAACTTTTCCAGCGTAAGCTTCTAACATCCAAGCATATAACGTGGTGCTGTGCAGAAACTGTCCCAAATTTGAAGTCATATTTTTTTGGTTTTAAATGAATGTATCAAAATGGCCATTTTCCTTTAAAAACTAATAATTACATATTCGCTCATTGTCATACTCCAATCTGGTATGTATCCGTCTTGTAGATACCCGCTCCAAATTTCGAAACATTGGCGAATTGGTTGTAGTTTATCAACAGGTTTTTTTCCCCTTCTTGCAGTTGCATTATTAAATCAGATAACTTAATCTCTCTTTATGATTTGAAATTTTGATGGGCTCCTAGTGTCATTGAAAATTGTTCGTTCTATTCTACTGTTGGCACATCACCTCATTTTTTAACGGAAGTTTTAAGTGTTAGAAGACCAAAAATATTCGAAACTCATTCTATTCAATTCGCTTTCACATATTTCCTAAAACACGTCATCCTTCAATATATCTCCATTTGCTAATAATCTGAAAAAATTATTTTCTGAAATAATTTACAAACGCGAAGATAGACTATAAACTTCTCGCGATGCAAAACAGAGACCAAACGTTTGTTTTCTATGAATTGCTAGTGGTCACTTTTCTAAATCTTCGTTTCTACAGGCAAACTCTTATGTCTTGATAATCATCTCGTTGCCATTAAAAATTGCCCTTTTTTACTCAAAGTAACCGAGAAAAATAGTTGTGCCGGCAATTATTAGGTTTATCTAGTTACATATTTATATTTTATGCAAATAAAAATGAGTTAAGTCTTAAACTGAAATTGCGCATGTATTTTCTTCCGGCTCATTCACAATAGCGCAGTATTTTCACTACCCCAATACTATATCTCAGGTCGGATATCACTTTACCAAGTTAACTCAACTCGCATAGTTTTCCGAATTAGGGTTGTTACAATTTTTTATCTTACCAAGTGTTCTTTTGCAACTCGATTACAAAGAAACGGGTCTTATATAATTCTTACCGATGAGATTTTTTTTTTTAAGGAAATTAATTGAAACAAAGCGACAACAAATATGAACTTTAACAACGGGTTCTCGAGGTCTACAAAACAAAAACCAAAGTACTAATACTAAATGCAACTTTCCTAAAGTAACACCACACATATTGACCTTACTTTTGCTGGCACTTGCAAAATAAACAGAAAACATTAAACAAATGTGAAAATATTTCGCAAATTTGATCTGATATAAAGATCAAAAATAGTACATGAAACTAAGTATACAAAAATAATTATAAATACCAAATAGTACTATATATATATATCTACACCGCCAAAATAACTGAGGAATTCGTACGCACCAAAAATAGCAATATGAAAAAGTTAAACAAACAAAAAGTTACATGCATACAAATAAATGTAAGGATCAAGTCTTTCACATTAAGATGGCATGGAAATATATTTTATATACATAGAAGTATGAATATCAAATATGAGAATTAAAAGCGTACCATATACATACATAAACAATGGTCTACGATATGTCTACGCCGGTGTGATTGCACCAAACTGGACTCAAAATAATTCCGAACACCGGCACACCACCAATACACACACATACATACAAACATATGTAGTTACTTGCATGCTAACTATCTACCAATTATTTAGCAACTATAGCTGAAAAAAAAAATATGTTATGTAAATATCTATTTACACATATATGTATATGCAATTATGTTTTATATGTATGAATGTAAGTGAAAATACATAGTATATACAATATATATAGTATACCTAATAAATATTTAGAAAGTGATCTGATATGTGCTAATCAAAAATTTACTCTAACTATTATTTTTTGATAGGCATAGCATAGCAATATGCGCATACATGCACAAAATCTGAAAAAAATTTGTACATACATATGTATGTGGCTACTTATGTACATGTACATATGTGTGCTATATAAAAAGTGAACTATTCTGCTGTTTGTTATTTTTTACAATGTTAGTTTGCAATATTTGCAAAAGTAAACAATTACATTAAAAAAAAATATATGCGTATATTCTAATTTTTCAAACTGTATACACACACCTTTCGTGAAAGGAAAATCAAAATTCTCACTTGATCAGGAGATACGAGTATGCATACTTACACAAATGAAATTTACTCTAACACAAAAAACAAACAAAAAAAACAAAAAAAAAACAAATGCAGCGAATAGAAAACAGGAATATTGAAAAACAAAAAATCACAAAAGAAAAAAAGTAAAATATCAAGCAAATAAACAAATTAAGAACAATAAATAGAGAATTATTAAAAAATGAAAGCGTTGAAAACTAAAATATGTTGAAACTAACTAATATTATGATTAAGAATTTAGTTGATCTGCCTAAAATTTCCACTGCAGCTAAAATGTAATCTAACCAGTGTTTCGTAACTGGGAAATCCCTCAGAATGTTAAAAGCGTAACTGGGGTTAAATTTGATTGAAGTCTACTATATTTTTAGAGAAATCAATTCCTAAAACAGAGTAGGTCAAAAAGAAATTAGAAAAATTATTTTAAAAAAACGGTAAACTCTTTTAAAAAAGTTGGTGCCCCTATGGTAGTGAAACTGCTCTCCCATCAAAAAAGTGTATTATATTTTTTAGAGAAATTAATGGTTTAAACGTAGTAAGGCAAGGAATAATTAGGAAAATTATTTTTAAAAATTTAAACTCTTTCAAAAAATGAGTACACCTACGGAGGTGAAACTTCTGTCGTTCCCATGACATACCAGCTCATCATTCAGCCTCAAGAGTGATAGAATAAAATATTGCGCTAGTTGATCTGCACCCGGCTGTGACGTCACACCAGCTGTACCATTGGAGACCATGGAGAGGAAACAGGATGGAAAGAATACCCGCGATTGAGAGTACACATTGTCAACAAAATATGTTGTTAGTTCCCAATCAATATTTTCAAGAGAGGACTTAGCACAAACTTTTGTATTTTCTTTGCCACGATTCAGCATCCAAATACCGTGCAAAATTTAAGAGCAAATCATCTTAACTAATGTGGTTGCATTGATTGAATTATCCTGTTAATAGCGAACAAATCCATGCCTTCCATAATTTTAACGGAAATTCAATAAAATCTTACAGGTAAAATGGATGCTAATGCAACAATTAATTAGTATGAAGTAACTCAATTTTTTTCTACATCATTGATACTCACATCAAAGAGTAATATTAAACAGCGAAAAACGAAAACAAGAAGTATCGCTGACAAAGTGAATTGCGAAATGTCGCACGAAAAGAGAGTAAATCGCAAATTATGTGGAATTATTATACATTTTATTTCTGGAAAATTATATGTTTTGAATAACACGGTAGTGGTAAATTTTACACAAACTTGTTTGTCTCTCTTCATTTAATCATAATGTATTGGCTTTGATTTTTCGCTGTAATGACAGCGTACCAATGGAGTACTCTACTTCGAGGATATCACCGTTGTATAGAGCGCTCCTAAAACTCTCTCTAAAAACTAGAGAAAAATACGGATCCTAAAGTTCGCTGAAACGTATGATGGAAGAGAAAATTAGTGGGAACACACCTAAGACAGTGTTCAAACGGGGAAACTTTTGTTGCTTATTATCGGCGATTTCCCTTTTGGTGTTGCTCGTCGCGTTCACACAGAGAAACTCTGTACAGGCGATTTTCTGGCATTTCATTTTATATCATTTTCGCAAATTTCTGTACGCTTCGCTTAAGCGGCATTTACCATTCTGATAAATTTTGTGATTATAAGTAAAAGGTGTTGAAAAATGAATTTTAACATAATTTACGTTAATATGTATAGTATATACATACACATGTGTATATTTAATCGCAAAAAAATAAGAACAAAATTTCATTTCCCAACTTACCGTATGTATTCACTTAAAACTCAACAAAACTGCAACCATTGAAAGAATTTATAAATGAAAAGGAATGTCAAATTTCTTAGCTGTCGACTGAGACGAATAAGAACACAAAGCGTGTCGCCCGAGCACGATCAACTCGGTGCCCTTCCCCTTTCCCCGTCCCTCTCTCTCCTACAAGTAACGAGTTGCCGCGACAAAAGTTTCCCTGTCTGAACAATGAATAATAGACCGCCACCGTAGCGTGATGTACGCTCGCACTTCATCACCAACAAATGGCATCGACCGGGAGAATAAAAGGGAGAGAGAGTCACAGTTTGTGTGTCGAATTTATTTGTTTATGGTTCTGCTAAAGAAGGATGACTTCAATATCAGTTATTGAGTAAGAGTGGAGTTTTATACCTGTTGAATGTAGAAACAACCGTAGCGATGTGGCGTAGAAATAATCGAAACAATCTCGAATAACATGAATTAACAATTTGTATCCAAACTATAGGTGATGTAAAATCGTTTCAATATATATGTATACAACTTTGTTTCCACTTTGAATTCTCACTCTTGTCGATGACCATAAAAGTGAAGGTACGAAACACACCTCATTTCGAAATAAATTATCTAGCTGTTCGTTGTATCAAAGTTATATCCACAGTTGATATTGATTTTAGCCTCACGAAATCGGAAAAAAGATATGCTGATTGAAACAACCAAGTCACCCTCCAAACAGCTACGAGCTTGAGACGCTCGTTTGACTGTAACTCATCCGGTATCAAATCTGAAATTCATCCATCAATCCCTGGTTTCCGTTGCCACACAACTACTTAGAAATATGCATTTGGTCTCGAGCCTTCTTAAAGTCTCTATAGCAGAGAATGTTATGGTAATTGTCCTGCGAGGAGATAAGTTGCACTTCCTTTGTAAGTTGAAGTGATCTATTTGTTTCGTATTGACAGTAGAAAACGTTTTAAGAATGGTTCTGTTACTATTTTCTAAAATATTCTCTGAAAAAGATTAAATTTTCAAATAGTTGAGTCAAAAAGTATTCAATCAAATTGGCCATTTAGTCGCACAACGGCACACTGCCTAAGTATACAGAAGCGACGCAGCGAATTATGACACGGTATGCATTCACATTCGACGAAAGCAACCTCACGATCGACAATTGCGACAAATTGGCAATCATAAATAAGCTGTCACAAGAAAATGTGATGGTATTAGTCTACCTATCTGTGGTGTATGAGTATATGAATCCGCCTTGTGCCGACAGAACTATTTTCAGATTTACATATACCGTCAATGTGAATATTAAGAACCCTCGGATCATGAAAAAGATTGCAAAAACTTTACGTTTTGTACTAGAGTAGCCAAGATCAGTTGCAAACACTAAAGCTGCGTAGAAAAATTTGGATATGAAAGCTTAGGTTGTAATAGAATTGACCAGCGACCGAAAATATAATCGTTATTTTGATTTCGTCAGATAAAAAATAATTCCTAATTATTCGTTCAAAATAAAGATCGAATATACAATAAAATTTAGAAGATTTCTTGTTTTAAATTATTGGCATCGCCGACGAATTTGTTTGCCTTTACTATGATCGACAAACTTGAAATCCAAGAATAGCGTTCAGTTTTTAACGAAAAAATTTAAATCAGAAAATATTGATCAGATGTGATCAGAAAAAATTTAATGCAAGAATAACGACTATTGATATTTGATCGAAAAAATAAAACTAATCATGAAATGCCGATCAAATAATGTCGAAAGTATAAAAGTAACGATTCTTAAAAAAAAACACTGTATTTAAATTACGTGATTTAATTTTGAGCCTCGAGTCTAGGTGATCTTTAAGTTGTTTCCCGGTATTGAAATTTTTAAAATGAAAGGAGTATTTGTTTATTTGAATTTTTATTTAATAAAAAAGAGTAAACTGTTCATCAAGTAATAATTTACTATCCGAAAATAACCAATCTAATATATTATTGAAACAATAAAAGTATACTTATTAATAGTTAAAATAATTTGATAATCAAAAATCAAACAAATTAATGCATTTCAAAGCAATGAAATAAAATCAAATGTAAAGCCATAAAAAAATAACCCAAAATAACCAAAGACCTATCCAAAAGCAAGAAAACTATGCTAAGAATATAAAATATAATCAAAATATAACAAATGATCAATAGCATACTGTGTTGGCCGAATTGTGTTGTTAGCTTTAGTGATTTGTTGGCCAATTCTATACTTACTGGCCAGGCAATTATTGCACCAAAAACTGTACTCATACTGTAGTAGGTTTATTAATTGCTCGAAAGTAGTATACATACTATATATATATCTAAATAATTATAAGTACTAATGAAGGAATTTGACTAAGCACGAAAGTATTTATATGTAAAAGTAAATGTAATGTAATGTATTGTAAATGCACCGCACTAAATAGATAAATAGATAAGTGTAAGCTGTGAAAAAAGCTGTTGGCACATTAATGCGATGATAAGCGCTAAAATGTTATGGAAAAAATGTGAAGAAAATACTGTGAAGAGAAAATATTGTAATCGCGCACCATTGATGGATGTAATTTGTGTATACATGTTGGCAAAATGTGTAGAAAATTTTAAAGCAAAAACCTATGTCAAGGTATTCGTGCAAGTAGTGGAATTTTCGCATAGAATCTACATATAACAATTAGACATATTCTAAAAAGCGAAATGAAAATAAAGCAAAAGTTAAAAATATAATAAAATGCAATTAAAAATTAAGTATTGTGGAACTGTAGAAATTAAACAGCATATATTAAAAGATAGAGCCAAAAATTTAGAAAAGGTAAACCAAATTAAAAAAATCAACTAAAAATTAAAAAGTGAGAACAAAAAAATTTAATATACACATACATATAGCATAATATACATAGAAATATTTAAAACAAAAATTAAATGTAAACCAAAAACAAAAAAACAAAAAAGACAAACCCAAACATTTCTAACTAAAGAAACTCGCAATTGATGACGAAGAATATACATACATATATTTATTTACAAAGACAAAAGAAAACCAAAACATAAAAAATTAATATTGTTGGGGTAACTAAAAACTGGGCGAGTAAATTTTGAAATAAAAAAAAAGCAAAAAGAGTAACATTTTTTACAAAATTTCGGTGACTTTTTCATTGTTGTGAAAAAACGAAACACTTTCTATGATTTTTAAAAATTTTTGTTTCTATGCTAAACTTAATATTGAAAGCAGTGAAGAATGTAAGGGAAAATAATTATTTTTTGTATTGTAGTGAAATGAACTAAGCAAAGAAATGAAAATTTATATTTGAAGGCAAAACTTTGTAGAAAATTGTTGGCAGACAAAAATTAAAATAGAACTAGCATATAAAAATTTCACTTGCAAAAAAATTATTGAAATGCTAAAAACTTTGGCATTGTACGTACATAAATGTTGAGATGCCAAGTAAACTCAACGTACCACTATGTATATGACTTTATTATGTATTGTTGAAAGCGGAAATTAATCCAAAAAGTTTAGAAAAATTATATAATTAAGCAAAACTTAAAAAAATAATTAAAGAAAATTCTAATAAAAACCGCAACCAACCAATAGATAATTAACTATTAAAGCAATTACGTTAGTAAACACATAGAAGTGTTTATGGAAAATTTAAAGCAAAAAAAAAAAAATATATACAATATATAAAGGAGTATCATTGAGAAAATATAAGTACATAGCGCTATGTATGTATAAGTAATTGCGATTATAAATATATACCTTGAAAAGGAAAAAATTATAAACTACATGTATAAGATATATTGTATTAAATAAACTTATGTATGTATGTAGTATATATGTGTGTGTTAAACTGTACAGGCACGAAGCTGAGATGATGCTGGTATTTGGAAATTTGAAATGCAGAGAAAAAAAAATACTATAGCAGGTATACTAACTATTACAATTGCTCAGTTCGTATCTATATAGATATATACACACATATATACTCAAGTTAGCTAAGGGCAACACAATATTTAGTAATTGTAATGCAAAATTGTAATGTAGCAAATAGCCTCGAATGTGGAGCTAATAATAAACGAAAAACAAGAGAAATAAAAATTAAAAACATAAATAAAAAATATTATAAAATTAAATTAGCAAAATTAAAAAAAAAAAAAACAAACAAAAGCAAACCAAAGCAAGTACATACTATGTAAGTAAAAATATGTATACAAAAACAAAAACACAAATAGCGCAGTGAATATAAATTTAGAAAAAATATACCAAATTAATGTTGTATATGTATATAAATATACGAGAAGCGTATAAATTAATTGAAAGCGTATATGAATTATATACAAGCCTATATATGTATATATCAATATATATATATATAAGATATAGCAAATTACTTATGATGAGTGCATAAATGAGCTGAACAAGAATGTTGGAAAAAATTACTCAAAAAAAAAAAAAACAATGTAGGCAATAAAAAGCAAAACGCATAAAGCTAAACGTGCGCAGAAGCACTAAAAAAAAATGCATTGAATATATTAATAACAGTACATAAGTAAATATACAAAACCACAAGAATAAAAAGAAAACATAAAGCAGATGAACAAAAAAGTGTTAAATGTTTAGCATAGAGCGCAAAACTAAAAATTAAATGGCAACAACAAATACATACATACATCTATATATACATACAATATTGATTTACAATAAATTAAATAACAAACACAAAAATACACACAAAGTAAAACAATGAACGTTATACATAGCGCAACAAATAAATAGAACAAAAAAAAAACAAAACCAATAATGAGCTATAATAAATGAAAAAAAAAACATTTAAAATACGAAAAAGAAAATAAATATAAACCAACAATTACGCAACCGCAAACACCCACAATACAAACATTAATGCGAACACTTAAACAAACCCACACACACAAACACACACATAAAATGTAGAACTAAAAAGATGTGTAATTGAAATAAAGCCAGCGTATTCAATTTGAAACGCCAACATCTTTGCGCAAAAAATAAAAGCAACCCAAAAAAGCGTCCAGCATCACACACTGCAGTGAGTTATACCACAAAAAAAAAACGCATTAAACAAATTTCAATCAGTAAGCAAGCATAACACACATTCACACACACAGAGCATATACATATGTATAACGAACAAGCATTTGCATTAACCAATATCACCGTATTCACACCCCGTCAATCCTTCAACAGTCAGTCGAACCACCCTCCCCCATCTGCAGCTGATTCGACCAATGCATTGCTCAACCAATATACCAATAAATATATGTATGTACTATGTTAATTACACAAAAACCCACACACACACACACACATACATATACTTATATTGAATGCATGTATGTGCATATGTACATCGACACGCAGGTAAACAGTTATGCCGCCAAACAAACAATTTATTGTAATATGAATAAACATGCATACACACACACATACAATATACATACATATATACATATGTATATGTATATATGGTATATGTATATACATACATACTTATATTATATATGAATGAAAAATAAAAATTAAAAAAAAAAACAGATGTGCAAACAACCATAAACAAATATGGAATAGTAATCAAATAAAGTGGAAAATGTTAATCAAAATGAGTTAAATTATTTGTTTTATTATATAAAAAAAAAACACAAAATAATTAAGTGCTGGAATGCAAAATGTTACGGTGAGTGTTCAATGACCATTTGCGATGAAACGATATGAGTAAATACTAATACATATGTATTTGATACCTTATGTCCAGTGCCAAGCGATTGTGTTATCGATTATTTTATTCTCATAAACAAAGTAGTGAAAAAAATTATACATATTGTTATTTCTGATATGAATCGTCCAGCGCTTTCAATCAATCAATTAATAACTAGCAGTTTATTTGTTTTGCTAACTGGCGCCAATTGGAAATACTACGTAACGTGAAGTCCTTTCAGGGCGAGAGCATTTTCGTCCATTCGCACGACTTGTTCGAGTCAACGCAGCCGCTGAATCTTAATTCGTTGCACTGCCCTTATAAAGTTCATGCAGCTCATCGTTCCATCGTCTCCGGTATTCGTCGTTGCAAAGACGTAAAAGTCAGAGAATTTTTCTCTCGAACACTCTCATCGGATGTTGATAGAGTCCATGCTTCTGCGCCATACAATAACGCGGGCATGTCGGGAGCGTAGCTTTCGCTCATCGAGAGAGTGCTGTACTGGTCTTTTACCTACTCAGCGCAAAGTAGCAAGAATTAGCAAGAGTGATTCCGCATTGAATTTCGAGGCTAACATTATTGCTTGTTTTAAAGAACTCACAAGATATGGAGTCTCCCTGTCTGAAATCTCGTTTGGTATCAAACGGCTTGGAGAGGTTCTTCCCAATTCTGACTCAGCTGCTGGTGTTCCCCACCATCATTTTACGTAACCGCATTAATTTTGCAGGGATACCACACTCAAACATCGCGGCATATAGACAACTTCTTCTTGTGATGTCGAAAATTCAAGTCGACGAATAGATGGTGTGTGTTGGTCACTTCTCACGGGTCTCTTCTAATATTTGGCGTATCATGCATATCTAGGCGCTGGTAGATTTACCGGAAACTACAGCCATACTGATAACGTCCAATCAGTTCGGTGATGGTTGGATTCAGTCTTTCGCACAATACGCTCGATAGAACCTTATACGCATTGTTAAACAGGCAGATTCTACGGTAATCACTTTCCTGTGGATTGAGCACTGCATACTTAAGTTCCAATCGGCGACCATGCATTCGTCCGACCATATTCTAGAAATAAGCTGATGTATGCACCTTACCAGCTCCTCACCACCACTTTTGAATAGTTCGGCTGGTAATCCATCAGCACTCGCGGCTTTGTTGACCTTATTGTTATCCGAGCTTCTTCGAGGTCGGGAAATGTGATGTCATCATTTAGCACAGTGCGAAAGTGTTCTCTCCAAAGTTTAAGTTTTCTTTGATAGCTGCGCCTGTTCTTGCAAGAACTTGCCTCGGTTGTGAAGCTTTCCATGAGGCTGATAAAATTCTATCAAGCTCTTCGTACTTACCTACTTCGGTCTCTCCTTTTTAAACTCCCGGTAGAGCTCTCAAACAGCTCGCGGTGTGCCCGATCGTAGCTCGATCCTGTAGGTAGCCTCTTTCTTTTCCGCGGAGGCGAGAAATTAATTATCGCGTTAGTTGTTTTTCTCGGGCTCCCGGTAATGCAAGAACTTCCCCAGCGATGATACAAAGAGAATGAAAAACGTTCTCCCAATGCTCCCGAACTCCCATTTGCTGAGGGTACTCTTAGTGAGCAGGTGTGAAAGTCGAGTGTTGAAGTTTTTAGCTGCCAAACGTTGAGTTTTCTGTGCATTTAGATGCGCGTTCTTTACTCCACAGAGACGTATGCCCATCTTGGCTGCGACAAGCGAATAATTCGAGTCGATATTCGGTTCGGTTCGGAGTGTATGAACGTCTAAAATACTGGTAGCATACCTTCCGTCTATCAAAATATGATCGATTTGATTTCCAGTTTTTCGATGTGGAGAAAGGGGAAACTCTTACCAGGCATATTAGAATTTTTCATTGGTAAAAATTTTTAAGTTACGGGTTCCAAGCCTAGCGCACAACCGGATACTGAGACATTTGTTTTGTTTTTAAGACACATTTATATGACGAGCCACTTTGTCCAAGTCAGACGCCTGCTCGCAATCGCATCAACTGTTGAACGGACGCTGCAGATCTTGGTGAGCACTTAAACCGAAGCGCCAAAGTCTATATGATACAATGTATGCACATTCTAATTGCTCCACCAAAAGCGATGTAATGCGACTGATATTGTCATTTATATGGATGGCTCAAAACTCAACGGTAAGATGGTAGGAGGAGTTTTCTCTCGAAATCCTCCCCTGCAAATTTCTTTTAGGTTACCAGACCACTGCAGGGTATTCCAGGCCTTCTATGAAGATTCATTCCCATTTGCAGTGATAGCCTGGCTGCAACCAATTCTCTGAGTTCTTTCACCTTTGACTCAAACAGCATGATGGACTGCCGCCTATCTCCCAACCCATAAGCGTATAGAGGGACACTACATCTCAGATGAACTTGCAAAACAAGACATGACCAAGCAGATTCTTTAACATAAAGAACAAATTGGTACGTCGTATGCCACTGGCAAACTGATACTTAGGATGCGTATATAAACAAGCTGGAAGTGACCTTCCGAAGATTCTGTAGAAGCTGCAAGAACTACGAGGAGAAGGAATTGCTCTTGCATCTATCACCGTTTCTGGATGACCTTAGCGAGGTTTCCACAACCGAGCTAAAATGCTTGATGAGATTCATCAGCAAAGCAAAATAGTTCAGCAAGGGTAATTAGTTCTTTGGATGGTGTTAGTTTTTGTGGTAACACTATGCGCCTTCTATCGCATACTTGCGCTGCCTAATGCGACTGTGGATCATTGTATGTACAGTACAGACATTTCTAGGCTTTTACATCGCCTTATTGAGTAACTCAATTTTTCTACGCAAGAGAACATTAGTAGTGAATATGAAAGATAAGTGAGGATAGCTCTGTTATTGAGAAAAAGAAGCAATGAAAAAATGTAAGGTGCTATGAATTGATACAGAAAAATTGACTTAGAAAACGCCAATCTTCCACATCTCAACCTCTGCAAATCAATTTCCGTTAATGGGTGAGGAAGAAAATGTCGGAGAGGTCCAATAGTGTGGGAATGGTAGTTGCGGCATTTTCTTTTTAACAGCAAACTGATTTTAAAAATTTGTATAGGTGGAAATATCTTTTCATTACATGGGGATATTTTTATGTGCATTTTTTCATTTTCTTAACCCGGCAATCGGCAGGTGGCTTTTTGTTAAAAGATTTGACAGGAGGTTGAAAAAAAGGCTTTTATTATTGCATTGATTTTTAAGTAGATCATTGGATTTACCATTTGATAGATACCACTATTATTGTAACTTAAAAAAAAAACATATTTGTATAAAACTAATCTTTATTTCAATACTTAGTTTAAAATTTTAATTTTCTTATGAATATAAACACAAATTTATTTACGCAATACAAAAAAATCTGCCGTAGTATTTTCTTTGATTTTGTGTGAAAAGAGTAAATTATGTGCAATAGAATAAAATAAGTTGAGATATTGAGAATACTGTTCGTCCTCAAACTCTATAAAGTCAAGGTATGCTCCTAGTAAATATTGACCTTCACCTTCATTTAAGAATCTTTTTTTTTTATATGTATAAGTCGGGATAATCACAGCAGATAATAACATTGCATATTTCTTCGTCTCAAGAAATATCTTAATCAATAATTGCGTCCTAATTTTCTGATCCATCAAAAAGGGACAGCAGCCGTTTTTGTTTCATTTTTCGTAATAGCGTACAACTAAATAAAACGCAAAGCCGAAATAAAAACTCACCTACCTTAGAAAAAAGAGCCAACATTTAAATAAAAGAATTCAAAATAAATGTTTCAAGTTCCGACAGGTGGGGTGTGACAAACTCTAGACCAAGGCGAATTTATAGAAGGTGATGGCATAAGAGCAGCCGATTTGATTTTTTTTATTCACCTACATGTATTTTGTTTTTGCTTTTGCGTATGAGCTTTCAAAAGCCATAAAAGCAAAAACAAAATGTATGTAAATTTCGACAACTCTTACGCAATAGCAAAAACAAAACAAATGGGTGTTTTGTAGTTGTATCTCTAACACGCCTTCTATGGATTCGCCTTTGTTTAGATCTGGCAGACAGGAAAAACATGAAAATGTTGAATTTAGCTGCATGTTAAAAAAGTTTTCACTTCAGATGTCTCTTGTATGCTATCGCGTAAATATTCTGTTCTTACTTGAATTACCGAGAATGTGTTTTATAGTTATATTAATTTTGATATTTAGTATAATAAATTGTATTAATATTTTAAAGCACTACAAGCGACTTCTCTAAAAGTCATTTGTATGATGAATTTCATAAAATACTCGCGTTCGCAGTTTTAAAAGGCCTAAAGGTTTTATATGCACACACCCACATACACATAGATATTTTTATGTACTTTGTATGCGCAGTAGGCACACGTTTCCTATACAGTTAAAAAAAACAACGAAATTTCATCCATTTGCAACAGAAATAATAATATCTGCATTTATATCGATATTGCATGGCAAAAAAAAACAAAAAAAAGACCAAAAAAACAAAATATGAACGATTGCGGGAAACGCTAAAGGCACTCTACTAACCACGTTGAACATTGCAACAATAATTTCAGCCGACTACAATTGCAACTTGTGCAACGTTCGCATTGGTTATTCGACACGGCTATGGCAGCTGAGCACATTGGCATTTTCCGTTCGGTGTCAGCAAATTTGCAAAGAAGAATCATTTAGCTTGTTTTGTTATTTTGTTATTTTGTTTTTTTGTTTTTTGTTTTTTTTTGTTTTTCTTTTGCTTGCTTCTTTCACTTTTTTCTGTCGCTGTTGCACAAAAAGCTTTTAGAAATTTTTCCGAAACAATTTTTTCTTCGATTTGATGCTGCAACTAACTGAATTTTAAATAGTTACAGCAAAGTGCAAAATGCAGTCGACGAGGTGCAATTGTGGCGTCATACCAACTCAGCAACAAAAGCAGCAAGAGAAGAATTGAAAATGGTCAAAGCGGTTGCAAAAAAAAAAAAACAAAACAAACAAAAAAATTGTACAAAAACTAAAAATGCATGCAGCGGTGATTGCATTGAAGCTGGTGGTGCAAAGTGGACAAAGCCGGTCGATGTAAGGGCGGTAGTAGGGATTCGCGTACACGACTGCTTTGCAAACTTTTAAAAGTGCGCTTCGCTTTGATTTTACGTGACTGGAATTGCTGCATTCGCTATTTGTTCGTGTTCGGTGCACGAAGCAAGAAACGAGTCATTCTTGTTGCTGCATTTACTGCTGCTATTGCTGTAATTTTCCGTTTGAATTTTTTTATGTTACGTGTTTTTGGCTGTTTTTTTTTTGTTTTAATTCGTGGAATATTTGTAATTCACCGAGCGAACCACAGGTGAGCACTAAAGCACGACGGACGTCACCAGAACTGCTAATAAAAAATTAAGTAACATTTTTTACATACATACATACATATTTATTCATTAATAGAATTTTTATGATTGAAGTTGCAATGCAAAGTCGAATTTAAGTATAGGTATTATTGCCTAAAGTCAAGAAAAAAAATAAATTAATTACAAAACTTGTAGTGATCTAGTTTCGCAAAGCCACCATTTATTCAAGCAGCAATATGTAGCGTAATATTTTAAATATCTAATAAAACACCTAAAGTTTAATTTCCTTTTGTTCTATTCGTTAACGGAACTTTGCAACGACCTGTATGAAAAAAAGTATTTTCTATCAGTTTTGAATGCAGTTAGAAATATGCGTACAATTTGCAACACGAAATCGGTTTCACAAATTTTGTGTTTCTAGTGCGACTTTCGTTAATCGAAACAATTTCAATGGGGTATTTTATTTGACACCAATTAATTTGAGATAGCACAATTAAAATCAACTTATTAAATCCTCTACAAACATGATGGGAGAATACTGCATAGAAGATAAAGATAGTAGAACGTTTGCAAAAAATGGCAAGCGTGAAATTATTTTTTAATTTTTTATTATTTATACCAATTTGGACCGATTCCATACAAAGACTTGAATAATTGTCGTCTTATGGTATTGCTCCAATTTCTGTTTTTTGCAAATGATTTTTAATAATATTTTACAGGCAAAAAAAAAAAATTTTACAAAAAAAAAACAACAAACGTTGTCAGCCTGAAGTATTTAAAAACTGAGCAAACTCGCGGAAAAACACTTAAAATGCAAAAAAATTTCTCAAGAGGTTAATAGCTAAAACTTCCGATACATTTAAAATTTCTTCAAACTTGCATTTTTTTTATCGTTGTGAACCAGAATAAATCAAAATTAACTTGGCCTTAAAAAAAATGGTATCCCCTTCACAAATTTTTACTCAAAAGATAAAAATGTACCCACATTTGCTGCACTTAAGGTGGATCCATGGAAGATGATAGCAAGATAACTAAAGCGAATCCGTTGCGTATTTTGTTTATCTAATTTTGCTAGTGAAGTGTCAGTATTGCTCATGTATTTTGTTTGAGTGAAATGCCAAAATCTGAATTCTCCCATTATTGTTTATGTATTTTTTTTGGCTGAAGAAAAAAGCAAGGCGAATTCGGGTAGAAGAACAAGATGATCCTATAAACTTATATGAATTCGCCTTGGCAGCAATCATATGTCCCATCAAGTAACAGATATTTTCCATTACCAGGGCCTTCACTGAGCTATTAAAATATTTTACTAGCCCCATCTGTTGTTCAATGGTCCGAATAAAATACAGTTATTTACCAACTTAAACTTGGTATTATAATCCTGTGCATGTTCCCCCTTTGCAGTGAAATATGGCATGTTTTGAGTTCTTCAATAATTTTTGCAGTCGACATGATATTTCTGGCGATATTTCACGACTAAGAACAAAATACCAAGGTAAAGTGCAAATGATCAGTGAATCCATTCGCTATATATTTATATGTATACTACACATATGAACATTGAAATAGATGTGTGATATTTAGTTTCGAAAATAGTTAGACTTTCATTAAAATTATATATATATATATATAAATACATTTCAACCAAAAGTAAGACGGTTTCAAGTTTCTTTATTTGTTATATAACTAATATCTTGTGCATCCACCATTATTTTTCAGTACTGCATCTATTATTCTGGGCATAGATGAGATGAGTTTCCGACATGTTTCTACGGGTATATTTTACCATGCTTTTTCAATATTTTCCCACAATTGAGATTTTTTCCTATACTCATGAGTTAAAACTTATCTCTTGAGTTCTTTCCGAGTCCTTCGCCGTTTCAGAGGAATGCTTGGGGTCGTTATCTTGTTGAAAGTTCCATACAAGAGGCATATGCTATTTAGGATAAGATAACATGACTTCCTCCAGTGTACTGCGATAAACAAATCTGTCCATGATGTTTTCGATATGATAAATTGGACCGACTCCATGCCGAGAAAATCACACCCATAGCATTATATTTTCGCCGCCGTGCTTAACCGTCTTCTTAGTAAATTTTGTGTGGTCTGCGTACCATTCTATTTGCGTCATTCTCTAAAAAATTTATTCGCTCTAGAGAATGTTACGCCTCTTTCATTCAACTTCTGCTCCGTGCCATGATGTACGGGAAAGGCCAAAGTCTTTACTCTTTTTTAAATTTGCATTTCTCATTAGAGGAACTTTGCGAGTTAATCTGTCAGGAAGATTTGCATTCGGTAACCTCCCCATAACGGTTCTACTGGTTATTATGTTACCAATTTCTCTTTCAACTGTCTTAGACGATACAAAAGGATTTTTCTTCACCATGGACAGGATGTAATTATCAGCTATTATAGACTTTTTCCTGCCAGCTCTGCTACGATCTAATAGTTTTGGCCTTTTTAAAGCATTTGTCATGAAATTTTGTGAACGTCCAAATGTTTTAGCAATAAATTTGAAAATTTTTCCTTTGTTACGCATATTTTGGACTACCCTCCTCAATGCTGTAATGATCCGCATGCCCCATCTAATTCGAAACATTATTTATTTTTTGCACTAGTAACTAAGCATACTCGTAATATTAAAACTTACCTTTCGTTTAGAATATGTGAGTACTTTTGAAAATACGCCAAACACTCCTATTTTAATGACCATGCCCAAATAAACTCCAATTTTTTTATTTGTAATGACTTTACAGAAAATAACGCTATCATTTTGAAATTTTAAAAGCTTCACATACTTTTACTAACGAGTATTTAGATTTCTTGATAGAAAATAATAGAAATATTTCTCAAAATATATAATTATATTTGAGGTCACACTCTGTGGCATGCTAATATTAAATGGAATATACATATATCAAATGAAAGGAAATTTAAGTTAAGTTTTGATTTAATAGAAAAACATAAGGGTAATTAAGTGGAGATTTTCGCATCATTTCTACTGAAGAACCGACCACCTTTTAAATTTCATCTATCTATTTAAATTTTTCCATGAATGATCTATACGAAGCTCTTAAATTTTAACTTCAACAATCAAAGCATGCTAGGAAACACTACGAAACGTAAGACGTAAAAATAGACAACAGCGTTCTTGGGAGATGAGAATATAGAAATTTTGAAATAGGTTGGTAATTAACAAGAAGTGAGGCCCACTGTAACGCAAAATTACTATTTCTTCATCGGACATCATATCGTTTCCGCTTTTGAATAGTTTACCACACAGTTCAAAGAAAATAAACGCTTCATGATCTTTTACCCCAACAAGAAGTACTTATTATTTGAGTTTGTTTTCATTTTCCAACTAAATATTGTAAAAAAACGAATTGTATTACTTACTATTCAACCCTTTTTTGTTATTTTATTATTCAAAAAATAAAAAAGTTAATAATTATACTTTTTTGGAGAATCCGAGAAGAATAGACGATGAAAGTAGTTGAGTTGCTAAGTGAAATTAGTTTAAAACCATTCAGTTTCACCGGACAGAAGTGAGCCAGCAAAATATTTTTTATGTTGAAGCAATGTATATAAAACAAAGTGAAATCAGTATCTGACGTACGTTTATTTGAAAATCAAAACATAAAAAATGCATATATGTATGTATTTGTTTGCATTAACCCTCTTGTTCTCATGAGCGGTACGTTGAACTAAATGGGCTATGAATGTATATACATATATATAGGGATTATGGGTTTGCCATTTAAAAGACAGCTACTTTGCTTGCTAGGACAAGTCGTCTGTTTAAATAACAAATTCTTAAAGTACTCGATGTGGTGCTGGCTAATATTCACAGATGAAGAACGGTAACAATACCAAATAATCTTTGACTTGCCTTCACGTGGTATTTGTGTTTGGCCTTCATTATTATGAACACGAATTGTTACAGTATTTCTAAAATCATTTTCTTTTGAATGCAATTATATATTTTCAATAACATCGGTGTTTATTCATTAGCGAGTATTTTCGAGTACTTTCGAGTACTTCAAAGTAATTCAAAGTAATTGAAAGTACTTGGAAAAGGATTTCAATTCTTTTTGCGAGTATTTTCGATTACTTTCGAGTACTTTCAGTACTTGATGGTATTTCCAAATATTTCTCAGTTACAAGTAATTGTACTCGAGTAGTAATTGATACAAATGTAAAAGTATTGAGTACTTCTCTGGAAAGCCAAAGTCCTTAAATTGCTACTTAGTACGAGTAGTACTCATGACTTAACAGGTATGCCTGAAAACCAGAACCGAAATAAAATTCTTGAAAAGATCAAAAAAAAACTTTACAGAAATATTATGATTAAAATTTTATTTTTGACTTTTACTGATGCCAAACGCCATTGAAGAGGTAGAAGTCAACACATAAAAATTTGAAGCATTTCTTACATTTTGTTGATACTTTACGGTTATTCTTTCTCGTGAAATTTTAACACAATGAGAGGGGTCGTCCGATCATAAGACGTCCCAATCAACCTAAGCAGCAATTCTGAGAGGAGGAATATACTTTTTACGTGCAAAGCTCTGGTATTTGAAAAAAGTTCAAATCTCAAAAAAAAAAATTCCACGTAACACTCAATTTTGTCTGGGCGCAAAGTTTCATCTTGTTACAAGCATACTGACTATTTTATAAGAAATACAAGATTTTCGTGTATGAACAGCACTTAAATAATTGCATTTGCAATAAGAAATTCTATGGTCTAGAAAAACGAGTATCACTACAAATTGAGTATTGCAAAAACAAAGAGAAACAACTACATACATACAACCAGAATGTAAAGCAATGCCACTATAAAAATTCCAGTAGACTATCACCAAATATTTTGATACACATTAGCAGGTGAACAAAAAATCGTTCCAAAAAAGGATACAAAAAAGACAAAAAATACCTGCACAAAAAAGACAGACTAAAATAGTGAACCCAAACGCTAAGTAGACGATGGCAGCCGCTGTTGTAGTAGCAGCAGCAGCAGCGAAAGCAGTAAGTTTCCGTCGATCTAGCCCCATGTGTGTTATGAATAACGAAAAACTTCATAACTGCTTGAAGTGGTATCGCAAGGATAATAAAACAGACAAACACTCTAACTTTGACTATAAAAATATTTTGCTTTCGTTCAAGTACAAGCAAAAGCGACTAACAGGAAAACACACCACGGTAGTAGCAAGAACATGTGTTATTTGTGGGTGTGGTATGGTGAACATAAAAAACAAAAAAACAAAAAACATATGCATACTTATATAATTGTTGCATGCCTCACCACCCACCCACATACCCAGCACACCGCGGTAAACAATGATGGGGTGTATAAAGAAAATACACGCACACACAAATAAACTAAATGCACACACAAGAGCAAAACGACAACCAAGTGAAGCTCAAGAAAGTGCACCAGCTAAGTGGCACTCTTGGCAAAGTAGAAGCAAAAGAAAAATAGAAGAAGAATACATTGCATCTGCATTGCCATGCTCATACAATGCAAAATGGGGTAATTGCCAATACCATGGATGAGTACCTAAGTATAATAAATGAACAAACAAAAATATGAAAAAAAAAATGCACGTACATATATGTTGTAGTGGATATTATGGTAGCTCGCAAATGCATGGCAATGCACTGCACAAAATGGAATTGAGAAAACACAAGCAACGAAGAGCGGTAATTATTGATGGCCATTAACTGCGGTTGATAAAGTACTCCACTAGGCGACTTTTGAATGATCAGCTATTTATTTGTGTTTAGAGGGTAGAATGGTTATAGATGGTCGATTGGTAAGACATTTTATACCGATATATATAAAAGCGTGATGAATAGGAAGCAATAATGTTAGCAGTCAAACAAAACCGTAAATGCATATGTAAGCTTAAGTTATATTTTTTTTATTGGAGTCGTGTTTTTCGTACGTACCTATGTCCATAAATAACAACAAAAGAAAAAACGAAAACACTCGCGCATCTAAAAGCGCGAGCCAGAAGTAAAACTTCTTTGTCGACTTTATAAACAGATAAAGAGTTAAATATGGGAGTATTAGTAGTCTTTAATAGTGAGTAGTAGTAGTAATAGTGGTATGTATTATTTAGTATTAACATTAGTAAAAAATAGTAGAGAAAAATAGTACTAGTAAAAATAGTATAAGTAATTAGTGGTTGCATTAGTCAAAATACTAGTAGAAATTAGTAGAAACAATAGTAGTAGTAAAAAAGTAGTAGTAAAAAATTAGTAGTAAATAATAGTAGCATTATTAAAAATGGTGGTCGAAATTTGTAAGCACACTAGTAGCAAATAACTGGCCTCAGTAATAGTAGTTAGTAGTAATAAAAGTTGTTGGAGTAGTAGTACTAGTAATTGGTAGATGTAAAGGGTGGTTAAATTTTAAGGGCCGATGTTGTTTCTCAATTTCAGACTCACTCAATTTGAACATGGAAAGATACACAATCGAGCAACGTGTTAAAGTTGGCAAGAAATGACAGCAGTGGATGATCAATTTTCGAAGAAAATCAACTTCAGTGATGATGCACATTTTCACCTCAGTGGATTCGTCAATAAGCAGAATTGCCGCATTTGGGCGAATAATAATCCAAAAGTGATTGTCGAAAAACCAATTCACCCACAAAGAGTGACTGTTTGGTGCGGTTTAAGGGCTGGCGGCATCATCGGGCCGTATTTTTTCCAAAATGAGGCCGTTCAGGCAGTTACTGTGAATGGTGTTCGCTATCGTGAGATGATAACGAACTTTTTATGGCCCGAATTGGAACATATGGATGTGGACGATATGTGGTTCCAACAGGATGGTGCCACTTGCCACACAGCCAACGAAACAATGGCTCTTTGGCGCGACAAATTCAATGGCCGGTTATCTCACGTGGTGGCGATGTCAATTGGCCACCAAGATCATGCGAGTTGACACCGTTGGACTACTTTCTTTGGGGTTATTTGAAAAAAAAAGGTGTACGTCGATAAGCCAGCAACAATTCAAGAGCTAAAGGATGAGATAATTCGGCACATTAACGGCATAGAACCTCAATTATGCCTCAGCGTCATCGAAAATTTGGACCATCGGATGGAGGTGAGCCCCTGAGGTCGCGGCGGACATTTGACCGATATTTTGTTCCAGACATAATTGAACCACACCATATTATCATAATAAAAATAAATTACAATAGATTCCAAAATAATTTGTCAACATCGGCCCTTAAAATTTAACCACCCTTTAGTAGATAGTTGTATTAATGGAAGTAGTAGTAGTAGTAGTAGTAGTTGTAGTTGTGAACATACACATTGATATGTCGCTACCTCAGTACTTAGAGGTATTTTTTCTCATATAAGCGTCATGGGATTGACTTCGAGACGCAATATCGATCCAGACGCAATATCTCATATCACTAAAGAACTTTTACTTAATAACTATTAAACGATAAAGCATAGGATTGTGGAAAGGATGCACTAAAAGTTATATTGTTTCAACAATTCTCTTCATTTTAAAAACTATAACAAAATTTTGAATTTTTTGCATTTTCATAGCACACACTAATCACATTCTGGGAAAAAGTAAACTTTTTAAACGTGGAAACAACATACATAGAGAAAGTGTAAAAAGAACTTGTGTCAGAGAAAATCAAAAATAATTCTTAACAAATTATTTGGTAGGGCATGTTTTCTGTAAACTGAAAGTAATGCGCTTTAATAATTTAAAAAACATCAAATTACAAATACATTTGCAGATTTGTTAACATTTTACAAACGTAGGATTTAAAAAAAAAAGTTTGTAGACTTATGAATACCTTGTATATTATAATATTGATTTTTGCAATAAATATCTTACCAAATAAAAAAACTATCAGTATTCTATATACTTATACGAGTATATTTATGTGGGTTTAAAAATTTAAGGCCCTTAATTCATACTGTAGGTTTTCATAATTTAACAAATAACAAATAATGGGCACAGTTTTTTTTATAACTAGTTAAGGGTTTCCCCATTTTTTCGATTTTAATTGAAACTTCCGGTTTGGCGGTTAACTTCTTACGAGCAATCGCAAGTAATAACCCAACGCTTTCCATTGATACACTCCAGCAAATATAGATCTCTCTTTGCATGAAAATGACTAAAAAAGATAGCCTGCCTAATCTGAGTTTTTCTTTATTTTCACTTAAATGTTAAGAAGCTCCCCATGGCCATTTGTACCACTAAATTCAAAAACTTGAGTTGCAGCTTTGATACTTGAGGAAATTATTTTTTTAAGTTGATTATAATATTTCACTTAGCATTGCTACTTTTTGGGAAAGTCAACTAAAATGATCGAAAAAATGCCAGAAGCAGGGTTGCTGGAGGGCTAAATAGTGGATATGAAATATGCATCTTTTTATAAGGATTTCCTAAGAACAATAAAGCCACAAAGTATATCGCTGGAAATGAGTGCATTGCAATAAAACATTATAAATATAAGTATATATCTAGTGTATTTAAAGGGATTTTAGTAAACAAAAGATATATAAAACAAAAGTATTAATGATGTTTATCTCAGTAATAGCGAAGATAATATCTAAATGACTATCAGAAAACTTTTTAACGTAAATTTTTCATCCTACTTACTACTAACTAATTTTCTTCGTGGAAAGATTTGGTATACACACTATTTATTTAGTTATCACAAGTCGTCATTAATCTCAGTAATATCAATTGAATTACAAACAATGCTTGTTCAAATTTTGTATAAACAGAATACTAACGATATAATTTTTTGAGCTCAAGACCAATATAAGCAAAAAATTTGGATAAAAGATAACAAAAACAACATATAGCTTCTATCGCTCTGGCTCATTGGCTTTATCTTTTTACGTGACAGGTCCCAAACCTACCGTACAACCAAATACTATTTTTTTTTTTTGTTTGTGTTCGACACACATTTATATAGCGAGCCATTTGCGCCCACTTGCAGCCGCACCTACTGGTAAATAGACGCTGCGGACTTTAGTGGGCCCTTAAACCGAGTCTGTCGAAGTGTCCATACCAAAGCTTCCTCTCTGCCTGCCGATACCCAAGACTCCACAGGGATTGGTTACCGTGTCTCTCACGATGCCAAGAGTCCACAAACGTGCACATATGAGTCGGGATTGAGTATATTCGCTCCACTGTAACTGCATACCCAGAAGATATACCATACCCCAGAGCACTTAATGAACTAAATAACATCTTTTGAAAGCCTTAGTTGTATTTGGCCCTTTCTAGACATACATTTTTTTCGAAAATTGAATACCATTCTAATCTTTGTATATTTCCTTTCTATCAACAAAAAACGTATTATAAATTTTCGTTTTATAAAATATAAAATCAATATTTTTGGTCTTTATCTCGAAACTAATAAAACATCCACTTACGTTAGTACTTCATGGACCACCAATTTTTAAGTATATTTTCGTTCGATAATTGATTTAAACTTTGTCAGATGCATTGAAATTTAGTTTTCCTAGGTTAGCTTATTTACATAAATGAGTTTTTTTTTCAATTTGAAATTTCTTAACCAAAAACTTATTAGGCAAGCAAAATATCAACAAACTCACTAGTCACGTTAGTACTAAATATGCAATTTTTTTATACATGTAAATAGGCTACTCATTCGCCCCGTCGCCCCATTTCGTTTTATAACAAAGTATGACAAAATCAAATCTTTTTTGGTACACATGTTAAACGTGTCTCGACGTTTTGCTGTAGCATGTCAGAATTTTGAGAAAATCGATTATTAAACTTCAAAGGACCGTGGAGGTTCACTTCTAATGTAATACTACGTATTATAAAAAGTTCTATAAAAACCCATTTCCATTCAACCAAACCATGATAACAATAATCACAAACAACTTCCGGATCATACCATAAATTTGGAACGTATGCAACAAAATTTTTAGTAGGTGCATATAAGCCACAAACAAAACCAAAATGATTTCGATTTGGACAATTCATTTTATTTTATTTTATTGTTATTTTATTTTGTTTATTTATATTTATATTTAAAAACGCTTTATTTACTACTGTTTCCCACCAACAAATAATGACGTGTAATGTCAAAGCAAAAAAAATTGCAGCATTAGCTGTCATTTATAAAATATGGTCCACTGTGTGAGTGTGTGTGCGTGTTCCTAGGCTCTAGGGCGCCCTCGTGCAATGAAGGGCGGTGACGCTCTTGACGCGGAAGCATTTGCATTTTAATTAAATTAAACTTGGCCCAGACAGTAGGGTTCATATAAAAAGGTTATTAAAAGTACGTTAAGTAAATTTTAGTT
The DNA here is from genome assembly GCA_951828415.1 of Anomoia purmunda. Classification (NCBI taxonomy): domain Eukaryota; kingdom Metazoa; phylum Arthropoda; class Insecta; order Diptera; family Tephritidae; genus Anomoia; species Anomoia purmunda. Next base: position 134,798,287 of record OX639993.1, on the reverse strand, counting down.
CGAAATGAAATGAATGAAATATTAATAAAATAAAAGTATTACTTTAGAAGTGAACCTCCACGGTTCTTTGAAGCTTAAAAATCGATTTTCTCAAAACTCTGAGACAATTATTTCTTTATTTTAAGCATATTTTCATATTCTGTTAACATTTCTCATGTGTACCAACCACTGTCGTGCTGTACCCAGAAGATATACCATACGCTAGAGCACTTAATGAACTAAATAACATCTTTTGAAAGCCTTAGTTGTATTTGGCCTTTCTAGACGTATTTTTTTTTTGTCAAAAATTTAATTTTATTCTACTCTTTGTATATGTGTTACATTTCCTTTGTAGCAATAAAAATAACATATTATAAATCTTCGTCTTATAAAATATAAAATCAATATTTTTGCCTTTTATCTCGAAACAAAAACTTTATATTTAATTCGGTACTTAATTTAAATTTTGTCAGATGAACTGCAATTTAATTTTCCTAAGGTAGCTTGTTTAGATAATTGAGTTTTTTTCTCAATTCTAAACTTCTAAACCAAAAATTGCTCGCCAAAAACGAAATGGGGTGTCGGGGCGTATGAGCAACTTATTTACATGTAATAAAAATTGCAATACCAAATATGCATACGCCCCAACGCCCCATTTCGTTTTTTGGCGAGCAAGGTAAAGCACGCTGCGTTCGACATCTCTCTGATAACGATATGTGGTGATAACTGAAATATCAGCTATGATTCAACCGCTTTCACTATTGTTGTTTTCCCAAATTTTTAAAAATAAAAGCTGGCCTCTAGCTTGTACAAATATTACTGATATAAATGATAGGACTTAAAACAATAAATTAAATGTTTTCTTTTTAAGCCTGGTTGAAAGATGAATACCATGACCCTGAGCTCCACATCAGCATTTTGCTAGTGATGAAAGTATGGAATATATATTTTTTATAGGAACTCTTTAAAACTATTTTGCAACCGCTCTACGGAAAATGTTTAGATGAAGTTGGCTTATAAAATATAAAATACATGAAGCAGAAGTCTGGACTGATCAGTCTCTGATAAACTCAAACACATTTTGAAGGACAATATATTTGTAAGTAATTGCAAAAGTCTTGAAATTATTTTAAGTTAAGAGAATTCAAATATATGCCTAATAAAATTCCAATGCATTCCAAGCGTGAAACAAAATTTTTAAGGTATTTGTAAATAATGCTTTATTCTTCAAAAATATATATACATATCTGATATTAACAAAGCTGTTTAAATGGGTACATCTCATCTTTTTAACAAAGAAAGATCTAACTACGTGTTTAATTAAAGATTAATAACGAACTGAAAATCTTTGTATATCCTCCAAATTTTCATAACGCGAAATGCCTATAAATCAGACATATGTTTGCAAGCAATTGTTTTGTTTAATATAAGGTTATATTAATTTTCTTATTAAGGAAATTTTGTAAAAATTTATTGATCTTGTTGATCCAAAAAAATTAAATATTTTTTTAATCCCAAATTAATTTGTTTACCCAAATTTATTACAACTGCTAAAAAGTGGCAAACATAGCTGAATGTTTTGGACGATAAAAGCAGCTCATATATTTTTTAGACCATTCCATTTAGAAATTAGTTGCAAAAGGCCGAATCCACGATTGGTAACTGTGTACCAACCTGTGTACCAGCATTCTTTCATTGTAAGTATGTAAAGCATGCCAGGCAATTTTACCCATCACCTTTGCTTGCTTTTGGACATAATTTATTTTGGCATTTTTTTCTTGTAGTTTTTTAGTTTATTATTTGTATATCTTCGATATTCCTAGCTGACACTTAAATTTTTGCATTCAACGAACACGTCGGCAACCAACTGCAAAGGAAATGAACTTGCTTTTGCTTTTGTTGTAGGTATGTGAAATTGTTTTATTTTTTTCTGCCCGAATGCTCGTCAAATTTCCGGTGCATCTTTTGCGAGTCGTCAGGAATGTTTTTAAGCTGCTGGTTGTATGCAACAACTTTATGCGACTTCGTGTTGTTGTTGCAACGCTTCGGTAGCTCGGACACTTTAACAAGTTCAGCTTCAAACTACTCGCAGCGTGAACGATCACGAAATCGATAGTATCTGCCTTGTATTTTATTAACGATTTTTTGTTTTACTATCCGCTCTCGGTTTGGTGCAATGGTAAACGTTGTAGCGCTTTTGTGTTGTTTTTTTGTTTTTTTTTTTTAATCTCAACTTAAGCTACATAAGAATTGTATGTTTTCCTTCAGCACACGAGACATTAATGAAGGTGGTTTTGTTGTTATTGTTTGCTTGCTACTCTTACACGTTCACCTTCAACTTTTTGGCTATTTGCTGCTAGTAAGCCATTTTCGTTTTATTTTTTTATTTTTTTTTTTATTGTATCTTATTTTTCCCTGCTTAATTTTTCATCTCCTTAGTGATTGTTTTAGTTTCGTTGTTTTGACGCGAACGTGTTAAATTTGCAAACGTTTTCGTGCACTCATTTCTTTACGAACGCGCTTTTATGTATGTGTGTGTGTACAAATGTATGTATGTATGAAAATGCGCACACTCTTCTCAAGCACAAGCAAACGCTGCAATAACAGCATATTTGTATTTGCATTTATCTATGTACACACTTATGCAAAAATGTGTATGTAGTATGTATATGTGTGTGTGTGCAATGGCTGTGCATTTATTTGCAATATTTTTAGCTTTCCACGTGCTGCGAAGAAAAATGTTCCATGCCAGCGATTCGCTCGTGCCGCCGTAAAAATGCGCTGTCGTTGCAGTTGCATTACGCGCCGCTTCACTCCTTCATTACCCTGCCATGGCATCGCTTGTATTGCCGTCATCTCCGACATCATCGTCGTCATCCAATCAAGTGGCAGGAAATTGTTTACGTTCATGGCACGTTTAAAAGTGATTCAGACGGCGAACGAAATGAAGAAACTGCATGCATGAGATGAGTTTAAGAAATCCACTCAACAAAGCACACACACACACACACACACACGACTACCTCATTTACGTACATATTTATAAATACACAAAATGGAGGCATGCACCCTGCCGAGAAATGCATGTGAAAAGTTTGGAGCTTGGGGTATTTTTAACCGACTTTAAAAACTAGAGCTACTCACTCCGTCTTGCTCCACTTTACATGGGTTAGAGACATTTATAATGATAATGACCCCTACAAGAATATGTATGCTGACAGAATTACCAATAGACTCTCCGTCATAAAATAAGCATTGACTGCCAAATTACCGTCCATATGACTGTCATGGTGCTTGCTAAAAAGAGACACTCGCGACTGGCTATGCTAGCTATGGTTGTACGTCTGCGAAAACAGCACAACCGAATTATTTATATTTAGAGTACCTTTTACCTTTTACCCGCATGTCATTCAGCTTAACGTTATGAATTCGAATGTAACAGAGAAGGAAATAAATAATTTCACCAAATTTTATTTATTTATTTATTTATTTATTAAAATTATATTTTATAAATCAATTTATGAAATATATTTGGAGGCTCGGCTACAGGGCCATTTAGCCTCGCAAGCGGATTTATATTTCGTTCAGCAGGTTGTGTTTATTGAGGGCGTCGTTTAGCAGTTTTATTGTGTGTTCATCGCTGCAGTCTAGAGTTGCGGTTAAGTTGTGGCTATAGCGGGATATGGGACAGTCTCTCAGGATGTGTCCTACACTGAGTGGTGCATTGCATTGACTGCATTCCCGTTGAGCTACGCGAGTGTAGTAATGCTCAGATGAAAATTTTGTCACACCTACTCTCATTCTGGCTATTGTTATACATTGCTCACGCGAAAGCTTCCTATGATAGTTTTTACGAAAATATCTAACGTTGTGGGTCCTTAAAAAACAGTTAGACGATTGCCACGATCTGTCTTTTGATGAGCTGAGATGCGATCTGTGAAAACTCGTCATGACAGAGATCAAGCAAGGAGTCTCTGCTACAAGTGGTTAGCAGCTTTGTCTGTTAACTCATTGCCTGTTATTCCCATGTGTCCTGGTATCCATGTCAACTTAATTTCGTTCTGTTTGTTAATTGTCCCCACAACAAATCTGTGCGCTTCACTGTCCCTGTCCATTAGCGATTTTAGTGCACTTAAGCTGTCCGAGAAAATTACCGCCCGTTTGTTGGTTTTAGTTGCGTGGTGAACAGCAAACTTAATTGCTGTTAGCTCAGCGTTAAAAATACCAGCGTATGGTGGCAGAAGAGCCTGATGGACTTGATGAAAAGTTCCATCCTTCCTTTGTTCAATGACAGCATAAGACGGTGATTCATCGAGTAAGGAGCCATCAGTATAGTAAAAAATATCAGTTGAACAGGTTGCTTTGTATGCTAAGAAGGTTTTGTTGTAAAAAGCCGCAGAGGTTTTGCTTTTGTTGAAAGAACTCAATGAGATATCGATGGATAGATTTTTATCTGATCCGGTAACGCATCCGTTGCATAATGCTTTCTGGGACTGCATAACTAGAGGAAGCTCTACCGGCAAAAGCTACAGAAGCACCTCCAGCGTTGCTGCTATATCCAACTATGCATTGAACACTCACACGCCAATACCACCAAAACCACCTGATACGCGCGGATCAGATAAGAATCTATCCATCGATATCACCAAATTTTATGTTATCTAAAAAAAATCTACCACTTCTTCGTAACTGCGCAGTATGCCATTCGGGTTTAACAAAACCTAATTAACTGTTAGGAATGCACAACGTAATCAAGGGATGCCAACATTTAGAAGTCTCATTTTCATTGTAAGTTTTTCTTAAGCCATTTATTTACCTTATTAAGTAAGTGACAACGCTGACCAAGGTATTTTCAAAAGAAACCTTTTTTAGAACTCCTTCGTAAGTTAGTTTAACTGATTTTTCAAATTTAGTGCTTTCATTATATAATATACATAAATTGACCTCTGAATATATGAAAATCTTCGTTCAAACTTTCGTATAATACCCATTCTGACATATTTAACTTCATTCTTTTGTATAAATAGGAGGTGGCAACTCCTTGAAAAAAATAGGTGCTTTTGCTACAAATAAAACGAACCGTAAATATGTGTGGCAAATCTTACCCTAATCTGTACAGTCGTCATCGATATACCTTTAGCACAACTTTTTAACTATTTTGGAAATATACCCTATATAAGCATATTAACTCGGCTTAAAAGTTACATATGTAGCTTTCAAAAAAATTTGTATAATTATATGTATATACATATATATGTATATCTACATAAAATATCCCTATTTTTGAGCAATTGTCAAACAGTTTCGAGCTTAAGTTTTCCTAACCCTTTGTCAGTTCAAAACAGTATCGTAACGCTTCATTTATCATTTGAGCTAAGTTGAATCTAAATTATGTAAACCGGTTGCATTTCTCGAAAAGGACTAACTTAAATCTTGGTGACACTCTTAAATCTATGTTCATAAGTAATTTTCAAGCCTACTATCTTTAAATTATATTTATTTTATTTATTTATCGAATTATGTATACTTAAGTCTAAAACTAAAGCTACATACATAGAAGTAAGCCATGGCTGCTGAGGCCTTCAGCTTGATCAGTTATTTTATGTACTAATTAGTGAAATAAGCTTAGATTTACAAAAGTGACAGACATACATATAAATACAGTTGGAAAGTAAAGTTAATAAGTATAACAAAATTAAAAAGAATCCAGGTATTATATTTGATAAAATAGTTTTGATATTTTAAGAAATTTTACTATTTTTAGCAAAGTTACAGGAGAACTATTAGATAGTATATTCAATGGATTATCGCTTTGAAAGACTAATTGGCGGATGTGGTTAAAGTATGAACAATGAACAAAAATATGTTTTAGAGACATCTGATTATTTGAGTTACAAAATTGGCAGAGACTTGAAGCAGATTTATCAATATAGTGTATATGTGTAAGGTTTGAGTGACCTATACGTAGGCGAATCAGTTTGGTTTCTTCATATCTTGACAAGTTGATATTTCGAGTATTAATATTGTAAATAGTGTATCTGTTATTATTTATATTTTGGTACCAGTTTGACGTTTTTTGAAAAACTCTCAAATTTTGATTGGCGAAAGAAAATTTAATAAAATTAGTAATATCAGATTTATTAAAGTTATTTGACCCAATCACTGGGTTCAAAGTTGCTTGTTTTGCAGCTTGGTCAGCAAATTCGTTCCCTCTTATTCCAATATGTGCTGGAATCCAGACAAGTTTTATTTTATGAGGATAATTAATAAGTAAATTTCTTATAGCTGCTGCGTAAAACGAATTATTTAAGAGATTAGAGATGGCATTGAGCGCTGACAATGAATCAGTGCATATGCAAAATTTTCCTCTTTTTTTAAGAGCTATCTGAATTCCTTCAAATATTGCTATTATTTCTGCAGAAAAAACAGACGAATATACAGGCAGTATAGACAACTTTAAAATTTCAGTTTCAGAGGTGACGGCGTAACCAGTTGCTTTTTGTTGTTGAGACCCATCCGTATAAATAAAATTGTAGTCTTTGAACTGATTTTTAAGCAATGTAAAATTTCTAATAAAAACTTCGGATGGAGTAGTTATTTTTTTATGTTTGGCAAGACTGTAGTCAATTGTAGAAGTATCGAGAAGCCAAGGTGGGAATTTGCTCACTAGTTTCTTTGCTGGTCGAAAAGGTAGTTGAAGCTCCTGACAATAAGAAATTGCTTTATGAATTACAGAGTGACTTTTGCGCGGAACTTGTTTGGTCGCTTTTGAAATTATGTCTTTAAATAACGAGTTGGCGGAATCAATAAATATTCTTAGTAGTTTTGTGATTACAATTTTATATTTTACTTCTATCGGAATAATATTTGCTTCAAATAGAATATTGTTTATAGGAGATGTGCGAAAGGCACCTAGAGCTATTCTTATTCCAGAGTTCATTATACTTTTAATTTTTTTTAAATCTGTATAGGTGGCAGATCCATATAAAAACAGACCATAATCAATTTTTGATATCAGTATTGCTTTAAGAACATTAACAATAGACTGGGTACTACAATTAAGCTTCTTACTGGATAGGCATTTTATAACATTGAGCGCTTTTGTTAAGGATAATGATAGTTCTTTAATATGAAAATTCCATGAGTATTTATTGTTTAAATGAATACCAAGTATCTTTAAATTGTTAACAACTGGAAAATTTATCGAGTTAGTTGTTAAGGTACATTTACATTTCCTTTTTTTGCATATGTGAAGTTGTTTACACTTAGTAGGAGAGACAGACGCTCCCGAATAATTGCACTAATTTTGAATTTTTGTAAAGAGATCTGTTAAATCGAAATTAATATTTTTAGTTTTTTTAAGGTCTACAAGTAAATGAAAATCATCAGCATATGCTGAAAACTTAATGCTTTTTGTTAGTGAAATAATATCGGAAAGTTTATTGAAAGCAATGAGGAATAATACTACGGAAATTGGTGATCCTTGTGGGATGCCATTACTTAGAGGATATTCTTGTGAGCAAGTAACACCCAGGCGTACTTTTATTTTACGGTGGGACATAAAATTTTTTACGTAATTGATAATCTTCGGTCCAAGCTTCCATTCTACTAGCTGGTCAATGATAGAGTGTAAACCAATTTTATCAAATGCTTTGACAAAATCCAGTGAAAGAATTGATAAATGTCTTTTTTTGCTGAGAGATTCAGTTATCAAGTAGCCTACATATAGTAGACTATTTGCAACTGATTTACCTTTAACAAAACCCACTTGATTTTTATTGATGTAACTATTATTTGTAATATACCACCATAATCGATTTGCTATTATTTTATCCATGACTTTGGCAAAGCATGGATTTAAGGAGATAGGTCTGTAATTTGTAATTTTAGTTTTGTCAGTAGTAGATTTGGGTATTGGAATAACAGTACTTATTTTATAAGATTGCGGTAAGTAGTTATTAAATATGTTATTATAATGATTAATTATACGATATTTTAAGTTTAACGAAGTATTTTTTATCATTGGGTAATTAATTTTGTCTTGACCTGGGGTGACACCTTTGAGACTATTTAAGGAATTGCTAAATTCAATAAAACTTATATCATTTTCTAATACTAAAGCTTTGGCATTGGGGGTATAGTTTGTTGAAATTTTCAGTGCTTGGTCTTTGGCTATACGAAACGATGGAGTGAAGTTAGAGTCGTCTGATTCATTCGACCAAGTTTTTGCAAATAATTTAACTATTTCATTTTTATCAGTAATATTTGTGGAATCATCTTTGATATTTATACAGTGAATATCATTTAGAGGGTTAAGGCCGCAATACCTTTTTATTTTAAACCATACTTTATTCAGTGGAGTAGTAGGTTCGATTTCAGAAGTAAATTCAAATGTTTTTTTACGTTTAGCTGCCTTAATCTCACGACGGAATATCGCATTGGCCCTCTTGAAATTAATTATGGATTCAGTCGATATGTTACGTTTGAGAATTTGCCAACACTTAAGTTTTTCTTTCCGAAGGATATCAAGATCCTTACTCCACCAAGGGACATTATGCTTGCTATAAGTACGTTTAGTACGAGGTATTGACCTGTAAGCGCCTTGTAGTATTATTTTATTTAAGTTTGCAGCTTCTTTATTTATGTTGGAGCTGGGTAGTATGGAGTTGTTAAAGAAATCTGAGTATTTTTCAAAAACAGGCCATTTTGCTGATTTGGTTTTAAATTTCGGCAAGAACTTAAGTTCGTTCTGGTGATTGGTGTCGAACAATTTAATTTGAATTGGATGATGATCACTGCCATGCAAATCTTTTTCAATTAACCATTTTGCGCCAATATGCATGTCTGGAGTAGCAAATGCAAGATCAATATGAGTGAATGTGTGATGAGTGGTGTAATGAGTTGGTTGCCCATCGTTTAGTAAAATATAGTCGTTTTGCTGAATGAATTTACTTAACTTGTTGCCTCTAGCATTGTTTTTGGGAGAACCCCAACTATTGTGCCAACTGTTAAAGTCACCTAATACAAGAGTTGGTGTGTTAGCAGGGTTTAGAATAGATAACAAATTAGTGTAGGAAAATTTTTCTTTAAGAGCAATGTATGTATTAATTAAATTGAATTTAAATTTCGAATTAATTTCGGCACCGATGGCCGCGAAATCTTGGTTTAGTTGCAGTGGTTTAAACTGAATTGAATTATGTATCAGTAAAGTAACACCTTTAGAAGCACTACTGAAACTAGTGGAAAGCTGTTGATAATTGTTGGGTATAGGAAAATTGGAGTTGTGTAATAGATGTGTCTCTTGTAATGCAATAATCGTAGGTTTATATTTATTTATTAGCAAAGAAAGTGAAATATAGTTATTAAAATAGCCATTTATGTTCCATTGAATAATACTCAAACTCATAGAAAAAAGTTAAATGTTTGAAAAACTAAATGATTCATCGTCCATATTCATTAAATTAACGATTTCTTCATTTGAATCTTTTTTATTAGACTTAGGTTTCCTGTTCTTAAGTTTTTCTGAAAATTTTAGTTGTGTTTTTTGTCTACTAGTTAAATTTCTAGGATAAATAATAGATTTTTTAGTAACCGGGTTTCTTAACGAACTTGTTGAAGCGTGCGTTGCAATTGCACTGGGGTCATCACTGTTAGGATCCACATCAATGGAGTCCACAAGAGTGTCATCATAGGTAACAATCTTTCTCTCTGTACTGTGTTTTGTTGTTTGTATGTCAGAGCTAGTAGCAATGGAATTGTTGTTAACCGTGGGCGTTGGCTGGAATTTAAGAGTGGCGGAGTATAGTTGATCACTATGTTGATGGTTGTTATTGTAAATGGTGATTGCAGTTTTATGGTCACATTTATTGAGCGTTTTAATAGTTTGCAGCTCTTTTTGTTTTATAAATACTGGGCAAGATTTTTCATATGCACTGTGCTGTTGATGTCCGAGTATTTTAAAATTCTTACAATTAATGCACGATTTGCTTAATACGCAGTTTTCTTTTTTCTCTGGGTCTAGATGATAATCTTCACCACAATTACCGCATAGTTTTTTATTAGCACATGTTTTAGATATGTGTCCGAAATGGAAGCAATTATTACAGCGTAGTGGAAGTGGGATGTAAGGTCTCACTTTTGTTTTCTCATAACCTATGTTTATACTTTCAGGTAAATTATGCGAGACAAAGGTAAGAATAACCAGGCCGGTTTCCTTCAAATCGTTGTCAACTTTCTTCAATATTTTCTTAACTTCATGTACATTTTGGTTTTTAAGTTCACTGGGAATAATTTCTTCACTTATGTTACGTAATTCATTGGAGTAAATAACTCCTTTAGTGAAGTTTAGCTGTTTGTGTTCCGAGACACTAATAGAGGTAGTCGTTTCTGCACATGTTGGCATTGAAGTGAGTTTAAGAAGGTTATTGGTTTGTAAAGAGTTTTTAGTTTGCACCAGAAGTGAGCCATCACGTAGTTTTTTAACTAGCACAACTTCACCATTACAGGCATAATCTATTGACTTCTTTATTATGAACGGAGACACATGGGTAAATTTTTGATTATCATTTCTAGGTATAACAAGAAACTTTGATTGATCATTTTTACAACTCCAAATGTCGGGAGGCTTAGCCATAGTGAAAAAGTGTATATTTCAAACAAAACAAGGTGAAGAATTTATTAAGGTTTACTAATTACACCAATAAGAATTTGCTAAATTAGAGGTCAGTGGAAAAACTTGCGGTACTTTTGATACAAGTACGTTTAATTAGTTATTGTGTAAATGGTAACCAACCAGTAAATAAGAGCACTTTGTTTTTGTTTTCGCAGTCAAATATTTGTTGTTTTTGTAGTCGTAGACTACAAGTCACTTAAACAAAAACAATATCCGGCAGATCACGGGAAATTAGCACACACGTCTGAACAGCGCGAGTAGTAATCGTGGACTGTGATCTTTAAATTATATTAGGTAGAACTTCCTTTTAAGTAAAAATTTCATTTAATTTCCTTTTAATCACCTAACGATCCTCTGCAAAAGTATTTTGAAAGTAAAGCTTTCTTAAAACTTTTTTTGTTTTATACCCATAAATCAATATTTTTTTTATTTTGTTATAGTTTTAAGTAATTTTTTAAACAGGTGGCAACCCTTTTCGAAATCATTTTTGAAACTACGCATTTTTAAGATACGTAGTTTATTTCAAAATGTCGTTTAAATTTTATGTAACTTAATTTGTATGTAACAGGTGGCAACATTTTTTAAAAGTATTTGGGAAATAAAGCTTCATTGAGTAATTTTTTAAACAGGTGGCAACCCTTTTTGAAATCATTTTTGAAATTACGCATTTTTAAGATACGTAGTTTATTTCAAAATGTCGTTTATATTTTATTTAACTTAATTTGTATGTAACAGGTGGCAACATTTTTTAAAAGCATTTGAGAAATAAAGCTTCTTTGTGTAATTTTTTAAACAGGTAGCAACCCTTTTCGAAATCATTTTTTAAATTACGCATTTTTAAGATACGTAGTTTATTTCAAAATGTCGTTTATATTTTATTTAACTTAACTTGTATGTAACAGGTGGCAACATTTTTTAAAAGTATTTGGGAAATAAAGGAAATAAAAATTTCGATCAGTTTTTCAAACAGATGACAACCTTCTTTCAAAACGTTTGGAAAGTGAAGCATTATTAACCCTCTTGCATTTGATACCCATATTGCAATATTGTATATCGATCATTGCTTTAATTGACGTCCACCTTTTAATAAGGTGGCAACTCTCTATAAAAGATCGATTTTATGATAATCTATATAATGGGCTATATACCTATGTGTTAAACCTTATCCAGATCTATCTTATCGTTATATGTGTTTTAATTTATTTATTTAATTTACTATAACTTATAAAATATCCTATGTTATAGGGTGGGGATAGGCTATTTGTGTGCAAAATTTTGTAGAATTCGGACCTGAAAAGATAATAGCATAACATTCACATTTATAATATAAGAAGGAGTGAGATGAACGACATAATGGTTGCACATTAAAGGCAACCGCTTTATAGGCTAATTTCGCGTACGCGAGAAAAAAACAAGCCAAAAATGCATAAGTTTTGCAAACGCCACGCATGCTTTGTGAAAACTCTGAATATTTACTTGAAGTCTAGTTTTTGGAATGAATTGTCTTCCTTAGTTAGCGTGTGAATAAAAAACATTGACAACAACCATAAAAACTTGTTTATAAAATCATACTGATAGTAGTTTTTTGTACACAGCACTATCTCAGCAAAAAAAAACAAGAGTGAACAGTAAAGCTACGAGTAATGCTTGTGTATTAGCTAAAATTGATGTTCTATGATGAAATGGATCACACGTACATATTTTCAACCATGACTGTCAAATGTACGTCCAATTGACAGGCACTGTTCTTGCAGGGATATTGAAGCCAAAACTTTTCAACGTTTTAAACTGCTGGCAACTCTCCATCACTGTATCTTGCTACGAAGAAAGTCGCCGGTCGCTGGTTCTGCTTCTTTTTTCGGCAGATAGCAAGCAAAGAAGGTCGGCAGATGATTTTTTCTACATTTCACGGAAATTTTCACGGCAATTTTAACTAATAACACCATATTACATGGATAAAGTACTTCATAAAAAAATATTTTTAGACTAATTTTGTTTTCGAGATGTAGGAAAGACTTTGTTTCTAGGTTATTTCATACTTTTTTGAATAATTTTTTCCCGCAACTTGGTATTATTTGCAATCCTAGTGTTCGGTGGCAATAACTGCAAAAGGACTTCGCAAACAGGGTCATTCCTTACATCTCGAAAACGTTCTTTGGAGAAATAAATAAAACTAATTTGTTTTGTTCAGCAGCACACTATTAGTCTAATAGGAAAAACTCGGAATGTAACACTTTATGAGCAGTACATAAAGTTCAAGAAATAACGATTATTTTGTAAGCAAAAAATAAATCTCAACTAATAAAAATTAAAAGGAATTTTTTATTAGAAATAATGAACGGCACTGAAAGAAAGACAGTTAAAATTTTTTAAATTGACAATAATGTTAATAATAACAATGCTATTAATGTTACATTACAAAAACCATAAAGAAATACTGTCCCTAGATCATGGTAATTTTTCCTTTTGGGTTTTTATTTGTTTGTATGCTTGCATTTGGGAATATAAAATATACAAACATACATATATACGTATGTATTTGAGTAGAAATTCCTGAAGTGGAAAACCCAAAAATGCTTTAGGTAACATTTTTTCGCAAACACATTATTTCGGTAGAGTTTTGCTATGAAAATTCACGTGTCGAAGGATTTTTATTTAGAAAAATTGTTTGTTGCAAATAAATATTTTCGAAAGTTGGGTTTCCAATTGATTTGATATATTTAAAAATAATAGAAAAATATTGCTCTTCATCAAAATTATAAAAGAAAAAACTAATCCTACAAAAAAAGTACTGACGGTATTAACAGATTCAGTTAAAAGAACAATTAGTTGAATTTTCATATCTGTGTAAATGTGTGCATCTAAATTGCAATATTAGCGGATAACTGGCGGGTTCTTTTACGAACGCGTGTGAGTAGCCAAATGCTTGTATTTTAGATTCAAGAACACCATATAAACAATTAAAGTTAAATTAATTTTTTATGGATGACCGCTGAAAGCAAGTTTTAAACCTTACATTAGGGTCATAAAAATTGGTATATAATACCGTGCAACATAAGGAACAAATTTTTAAAACACACGACGGTCAAAACTGGAAAAAACTAAGTCAAAAATAAAACATCGTTTTCAGATATTCTCTCTAACGATAGAACTCTTTGTAAACGAGTTTTGGATTTCAAGAATGTCTTTAATTCAAGAAATTATTTTAAAAGTTCAGTACAGTATAGAATAACCAAATGTGTATCAAATAAAAGAGAAAATTCTATCAAAATTAAGACAATTTAGTGTTTTGGTGTACAAGCGTGAATAAATTTAAAATGTTCCTATAAGCCTTTATTCTTGAATATCCTTGAAAATATTTAGTAGTTAGTTTCTAGAGAATATACCTATGGAAAAGACTAATACGTCCCTGAATTTCATCTTTTTAAATTCATAAATTTAGGATAAAACAAATATAACATTTTCTTTATAAATGAAAAAATGTAAAGCAAGGCGCGATAAAACATAAAATATTTAGTTATTCGTATATTATTTTTTGGCCTGATTTTATAAAACGACAATATTAGTTTTTGAGCTCAAGGCTAGTATAAAGAAAGTATTTTGGAAAAAAGGCAATAGTCAGGAGTGGCCGAAACTATAGCTATTTTCGAGATCACAACATCTCCTCATTAGATTTCTTTCATGACTCCACCGGCATTTGAACCCACAACATACACTTGCAGGGCAGCTGATGATCACCGAAATAGCTATCATTTCTACCACTCCTGGCTGTTTTTGTCTTTTTTCCAAAATACTTTCCTTATACTGGCCTTGTCCTCAAAAATTAATATTGTCGTTTCATAAAATATGTATTTAACAAATGAATAAATTTAAATATGTGCTTAAAAATCCGGGATCAAACACAGCAATCCTGCAATAGCTCAGTTTGTGAAGGTCTTGCCTTTTTCCGACAGATTTTGCGTTATCCTTAGTTAATTTTGGTTTCTAGGTGTACCAACTGCAGTGTAATTTTTTGCTCTGTTCAGCCAACGTTTACTGGTGGTTCGATACCTAATATCAACAAAGAGAACCAGCACAAAATGCTTTCCGGTACGAATTACAAGAGGTTATGAACACAAAATATCATTTCATAACAGATTGAACATAACTTGCACTATCAAAATAATACGACAACGTTATCATGATTCCTTTGGCGGTAGACAGAGTCTGAGAGACAAAATATGGTACAGTAAATCATGAGACCATCAGCATATAAATGAAACTAAGCAAACTAAAATCAACTAGATATATCATTTATTAAAATAACAAACAAAAGAGGACCTAAAATACTTTCTTGTGGTACTGCAGATGATCCAGTATAGGAGTGGGAGGAAACACCGTCGATTACAATCACATAATACCTGTGAATTGCCAAATTAGAAACGGTAGACTTACCTGCCACGAAGATATAAACAAACCGTGGGCATCTGTTTGAGTTACTTTTTTTTTGTCGGATGGCATCTTCGACATTTTCTATGTTTAAAAAAAAAATTGTTTCAAAATTAATTGTATGAACATTTTCAATGAAATTATTTCCATTTAAATAAAATATCCGATTCAAAATTAGACTTGCAAACAGCTTCGCAACTTCAAAAGATGTGTGCCCTTGAATATCGTTGAAAAATACAACTGAGAGAATACTTGAACATGATTTCTTCAGTTTGACATACATCCAGAAAGCTTTGAGATTCAAGATTTAAAACATAATTTCGTTTTAATTCCTTACTTAAAAATGTAAACTCCTTAGTGAAGTGCAAGTATTGATTGCTATATGCAAAGTTGTTAGATAATTTAAGTCTTTTATAGAAATTGTGTCTCAGCTTCTTCTGGTTTTTCAGTTCTTTAGTGTAGTAAGGAAACTTAAAACAATGCTTTTTAACTATTGATATATTCTTACTACATATTTCACTAATCTTACATTTAAAGATGTCAAAACATTTAGAAACTTCAACGCAAATGAATAAGGGATTCCAATCTACAGACTCGGCCTCAACGTTTATTACCTCAAAGTCACAGTTGACTGCAAAGTTGTCTACTGCTTTGGTTAAGTGGTGTTCTTGCAGCAAACCCTTGTCTCAAATCGCCGGTTGTCATCTCCTTCGGCGAAATTATAATGGCAGGCCTGTTCGACTGATGATAGGTGCTAATTCCGCCATACCAGATGGAAAATCTCGCTCATTTTTATCGTTGTCTTGTGCGGTGTTTTTGTCTCTCGCCTGTGCCAAACATTTGTTCGTCGTATAGCGTGTTCGTTCACACCATTGTATCAAGAAGGCAGGACTCCACCCCGTTTTCTCCAAAAGACTTGAATTCAAAGCTAACATCATTTCGGGTATCAAATCGTCCCAATTTCGCTTCTCTATCCTCTTCGGTCCTCGCGTGCAGCCCGCTGGCAACTTTTTAAGTGAACATAGAATAAAAAATTTTAAATTTATCTCAATTCGATCCAACTTTATAGCCAGCTGGACATCTCAAGTTTACAATTGAATCGTTTTTTTTTCTTGTGTGGCAATACTGTCGTAATACGATCCAATAAGTGAACAGTTATTTGAAAAAAACAGGTGCTCTTTGTGAATGTACCATGAAATTAACATTTTCGCTATAATTCTTCAAATAAAGTTTAATATTGCATTAAATTCAATTGGAAAACACTTGTTCTATAAGGTAAATAAGAAATCTTTTAACCCTTTGACGACTATAGGGACATATGCGTCCCAAGCAAGAAGTTAAAGAAATATTGGTAATTAAAAAGCCAATGGGAGACATTTTTTTAAATATCGGTTCCTTAACGTACATTTAACATATTTTTATTCACTTTGCATCAAAAGCAACACGGGTATATTTCTATGATCAATAGAAACGGACAGTTCGTTTATCGCGGAAGCAATAATTTTTGGTGAAGTGTTTATTTAGTTTAAAAGTGTTTCTTAACTTTATAGATTGTGAAATATTCTTTTCTGGTAAGTATTTGTCTATTGTGAACATTTATCAAACCATTATTCATTCTGCGTATTTCGAAAACTCAATATAAAGACCAGGGACGCCGGTGTCCCTGTGGTCGTTAATGTGAACTAGTGAGCTTTATTTAGTTTACTTATTGTGCTGATTATTTCGGTCCAATATCTTTATTTTTTCTTTCAAATTGTTACAGATTATGTTTCGTAAGGGGCGTAGAGTTTTCCAACTCAATGATAATGATATTCAACAGATTTTAATGGGTGACAATAGTGACGACGAGGACGATTTACTGCTTGACGAAGAAGATCAAAGGCTTCTAACATAGGATGATGATCAAGGGGTTTCGGATGTAGAGATTGAAGATACTACACTTCAAGTTCAGCATTCACCTGAACCTTCAACTATAGAAACCGACATCGGAGTACATTCCAATCATCAACCGGTTTTCAAATGGAGTCAAAGAACCTATGTATCAAATTTATTTAGAAGTGTGGGATATGAGTTCGGAAAAGTGCAAATAGGGCAGGAAGTTGAAGCAGGTTGAAGCAGATACATTGACACCTTTTGACGTTTTCTGTTCAACAACTAATTTGGACGTTTTAGTTCGAAATATAGTTACAGAGTCGGAACGATACGCTCATCAAAATGGACGTGAATTCGCCATTGAAGTCGAAGAAATGAGAGCATTTCTTGGTATGAACTTGGTTATGGGCTATCATGTCCTGCCATCGTTGAGGGATTACTGGTCTACAGAGCCAGACATGGCCGTTCCTTTCATATCAAATGTTATGTCCAGGACCCGATTCGAAGAAATACGCAGGAATTTACATTTTTGCAACAACGAAGAAGTTCGAGATACAAACAGCCCTAATTATGATAGAGCATATAAAATTCGGCCAGTAATGGAACATTTGAATACATCGTTTCGAATGCCCTCAATAACACACAAGAGCAATCTATCGACGAGCATATGATAAAATTCAAAGGGCATAATATAATGAAACAATACATAAAAAATAAGCCCGTCAAATGGGGCTTCAAATTATGGTGCAGATGTGATGCTGCAACAGGTTACCTGTTTGAAATCGATTTATATACAGGGAAGCGAACTTCTGTGACCGAGTATGGTTTAGGCGAATCAGTAGTGCTTCAACTTACGAAAAAGCTGGAGGGCTTGGTATGCGAAATTTATTTTGATAACTTCTTCAATTCGCCTATGTTGCAATACAAACTAATTTTCAAAATACTAAGGCATGCGGAACTGTTCGAGCTACCCGAAAACATCTTCCGAAAACTGCGCCAGTTGACAAAAAAATGAAGCGTGGAGACATTTACACTACAAGTTTCCAAGGAATAACATATGTGAAGTGGATGGATAACAGGGGTGTACATATGTTGACCAACTTTCTGTCCCCTGAAGAAACAGACAACGTAAAACGCCGTAAAGCTGGATCAGCAGATAAAATTGATGTAAAATGCCCTAGAATTATATCACGATATAATAAATACATGGGTGGAGTGGATCTTATGGATCAACGTAAGGTGTGCTACGAAATAGATCGCAGATCAAAAATAAAATACTATCTTCGACTATTTTTCGATTTGTTTGATATATCAATAAATAACGCACACATAGTATACTCTAAGCTTCATAATCAAAACCATATGGAAGGAACTCTTTTATCCAGTTTGCAGTTCAGACAGGTCGTAGCTCGGAGTTTGATAAATGGTTTCACCATCAGACAACGAGGTATTCCCACTACAAACAAAAGTGCGGTACGCAGATCTGTAAAACGGCAGTTACCTTCGCATCCCATGGAAAAAACTACTATCAGGAAAAGGTGCGTTAACTGTGCAAAAAAACAGAAAAGAAAATCGGACTAACAATATTTGTGTTTTATGTCAAGTTCACCTTTGCTTTACTAATGAAAGAAATTGTTTCGCTGAGTATCACAACTAATATCAATATTTTTCATGAGTAAATAAAACTACCACATATATAATATTGACAAATGCGTATCTTTTATTTAGCCAATGAGCAATCTAATAAAAGCAACGCTAAAATTATTTGGTCGAAAACTGCTCTAAGGGACCATAGGGACACATTTGTCCCAAAAAATTCCAGGAAAACCATTAATGTATTTGATATTTTTACTTATAAATATGTTTTTTATGTTGTCTATGAACAACGCTAAATAGCTAAAATGATAACACGACCTCACGTAGCCTTATGGTCCTGAAAGGGTTAAATAAGTTTATTAACATTCCGATACGAATACTTTTCCTTAAATGTCCAGTGGGCTGCACATTTGGTAGCCATCATGTCGAAAATACGCTTTACAGAAGAAAAGGTGATGGAGATGCTCATGGACAGTGATTTTGAAGGTTTGTCCGACGATGAAGACTTGGAACTCGCCCCTAATTGTTCGAATGTAGGTTCTTCAAGTGATTCCGATTCTGACCACAATGCAGAATCTTATAATGAAGAAAATAATATTGGTGAACAAGACTTGGTTGCTCTTCAAAATAAAAAACCACTTAAATGGCTAGCCAAAGAATTTAGCGTGGTTAATAATCGTACTCTCGCTGCCGACGAGGCATGGAACGCAGAGGATAGAATTGAGTGGACACCTTTCCAATATTTCTCGGAGTATTTTCTCGACGACTTTTGGCGCGAAATTTCACAGCAGAGTAATATGTACGCTCTACAAAACGGCCAAAATTTAAATTCAAACTATAATGAGTACAAGAAACTATCTGGGGCCCACATTCTTGCTGGGTGCATGAAACTTCCGCGCGTAAGGATGTATTACCGACCTGCTATAAAAGTGCCAGCAATTACACAGATACCAAGGGATAGATTTTTTAAATTAAGAAATTATATGCATTTTGTCGACAACTTAAGAGCTACTCCACAAGAAAAAGAAAACAACAAATTGTGGAAGGTTGAACCAATTATAAAAGCCGTTTTGAAAAAATGTCAATCGCTACCAAAGCCAGCAAAACTGAGCATCGATGAACAAATGATTCCATTCTCTGATACCACGCAATTGAAACAATATGTTAAGGGAAAACCCTGTCCTGTTGGTTTGAAAAATTTTGTCCTCGCTAGTCCAGACGGCTTAATACTTGATTTTTTCATTTACCAGGGAGCAAAAACTTGGGCTAATGACAAATGCAACCACGATTTAGGTATCGGAAGAACAGTAGTGCAAAGACTTGCAGAAAATATTAGTAAAGGCAGCGAAATATTTATTGACCGATATTTTACTTCGATGAAACTGCTAGAGTTTTTGCTGGAAAATGGAATATATGCCACGGGCACGATTCAACAAAACCGAATACCCAAAGAGCTGCGAACAAAACTTTCAACCGATCATGCCCTTCTGAAAAGAGGCAGAGGTTCCTTCAATGAATTTGTGAGAGAGGATGGGAAGCTAGCGATTGTAAAATGGATGGATAGTCGTTCGGCTCTTATGGCGACCACGTCGAACGGAACACGACCACTTATATCTGTTCGTCGATGGGATAAGAAAGCCAAAAAATACATAAATGTCAATTGCCCGAATACGGTTGCAAGTTACAACACGTCAATGGGAGGGGTTGACCTAGCGGACAGGTTGATATCCTATTACCGTATTAACATCAGAACAAAGAAGTGGCCTACAAGAGTTTTTTGGCATATGGTTGATCTCGCACTGTGTAATTCCTGGGTTCTTTATAAAAAAGACAAACTTTCATGTGGTGCAAAGAGGTCCGAGTTGATGGACCTTTTAGATTTTAAGATGTACGTAGGAGAATGTTTGTCCGCATGTGCTGGTAAAAAAGGGATAAGTGACATCGAAATCCAAGACGATGTCCCTACAAAAAGAGTTAGGTCCATACAGCCCCTACCCCCAAATGATGTGAGAAGGACTGAAAATAGACATTTACCCATCTGTGGTGTCCAGGACAAAAACAAATTTATGAGATGCCGTAAAGAAGGATGCAACCAAAAAACCAGATTCAAATGCGTTTCTTGTAATGTGTTTTTGTGCATTGCCAGCGATAGACACTGTTTTATGGAATTCCATTGGTAAAAATTAGAACAAAGTTAACCATTTATTGAAATTAACGTTATGTTTTAAAATACTTTTAATTTAAAAATTATTTGCTTTTTCGTTGGCGTATGATCCAAATGTCCAGCTGGCTACACCTGCCAGTGCTAAGAATCCTTATATGCTACAATAAAAAAATTGATTTTTCTAATTATTTGAGAAGAATATAACGCAAAAAAAAAGATTTTTATTTTAGTTTTTCAATTATTTTAGTCTCGGGACTGAGGAGGCTATGCCTGTAAGCTGCGCCAACATCCTCTTAATGTTTCAGTTCGTCCTTTCGGTTGGATTTTGTTGAGGTGCATAATGTGCGGTTAGTTGCTGTTTAACCCGATAATCCTGTAAGCGCCTTTTGAACTGACTACTCCTGAACTGTTTGCCATTTTCGGTACATCTACTTCCTTTGTCGACCACTACATTTAGCTTTCCTTTCCGACACTGGACGTCATATGAGTGTTATGTAATTCCAATGTCCATCTAGCTCCGTCCATGACGCAAAAATGTTTGTAAATTTTGCGATTTAAAGTGGTTTTTACAAGTGATCAATTGATGCTTTCAAACTATAAAGAATATCGAGTTAACCCTTTGTCTATCAGCCAAGTCCAATTGACCCGATCGTATACTTTTAAATTGCAAAACTTGTTTGTCTCCGTCCATATAAAAAATTTTAAATAAGGCAATTGCTACAAAAAAATGTCTTGCGGGAACTACCGTCCTTATTACTTTAAAGAAAATATGATTTTCCTTCTAAATTTGTAAACGTGGGTTGAGTAATTCTGTATAGAGATGTGAAGCAATATTATCGACATCAGGGCAAATAATATTATATCTTCTGTGCTCTAATCTTTTGGAGATTTGAATCAAATGAACTGAACTAAAACCAAATTAACAAAATAAGTTTTCTTCTAATCCTTGTCAGAGTCTACAAGTCAAAAAACGAAGAGAAGTCTCAACTGTAGTGTGATAAAGATGAATGAAAGAGGCAAGTAAGATCAGTTGATGAACCGCAAACAACAAAATGCTTGGAAGTTAGAAATTTACAAAATTTGCAAGAATTAAGAAGTAAGAGAAAAAATCAAAGAGATAATGAATAGAAGAGATGATAAATAAATGAGATACAAAACTCTAGACGAAACATAACATGTAAGAATTTTTTTACTTAGTGTTTCCTTACAAATTAGTAATATAGAAAGAAGCAGAAAAATCAAAGCGGACTTACCAAACAGACTTACAAATTTTGAGAATATTTTTCGCGTTATTTGAATATCAAAGTCACAAAATAAAAGCTTCTTGTTGTCTCAAAAGAGAAAAAATTGTGGCATTACTTAGCACGCTACATAATGACAAGAATATCGATAATGATAAATAATAATGATAATGGTAATAAAAGAAACTACATAGAAAAAATTAGGCACTAAGGCAAAACCAAAGCTGGAGTTGACACAATGGACCAAATGACAAGAAAATACACCGTGAAAAGGCGAACTATAAGATGGCATTTGACAGTTTTCTGCAATATGCTCGATATGTGGGTCATTGATGCGTACATTTTGCGAGATTCACTTAAAGAAAAATCTACGCAAGGAAGAAGTTTTATTACAGAATTGTAAAAACGACTGACTCAAACGTCGAAGATTAAGTAGGGCCGGAAGTAGATAACATTCCTTTTCAGTATGTAAAAAACGCTCTCAATAAATATAATTGTTATGTCTATAATAAACACAACACAGATTAAAAAAGAGAAGCAAATTTCTAAGGATTGCATTAAGGTCCAATTAATTTCAACGATGGGTTATTAGTTGCTTTTTCGGTAGACAAAGAGTTAACGTGGAGCGATTCCACTGTATAACGTTGACAACTCGCAAGTTGTACAAAATATTGGAAAATGATAAAAACAAGAATTCAAAAAGCGAAAAAAAAAATTTTTAAAAATTGGTTAAAGAGCCAAAATAAAAATTATATCATCAATAATACCACAGAACAAAATAAAAACTCTAATACTTCGTTTATCTTATAATCAGAGACCGTAATGGTCATATTTAAAAAAAAAAAAACATGATTTAATCGTTTTTTTTCTGATTAACAATAATCGTTATTTGTTTTATTTTTTTTTTTCGATCCAATATAATCGTTACTTTAGGATTTTTATTTTTAAGATACTAAGTGATCGATTTTGATTTTTCGATCAAATTGCATCGCTATTTCTGGATCTATATTTTTCGGATCGTATGTTATCGATTATTTTTTTATTTGCATGTTTTCGATCAAAAACGATCAACTTGATCGACATTTTGTGTTTTTTTTCGATCACAAACGCATTATTGCCAACTTTTTAATGCAAGAATAATGATATTAAAAATAATAATCGCAAATTAACGATTGGGAAATGATTTCATAAAAAAAATATCTGAATCAAAATAAGGTTCGATTTATACAGCAGATGATAAAATAACTAGATCGATATGTTTCAGTTTTGTTTTGAACGAATTCTTGCCAAACTATTTTTGATCCAAAAAAATCAAAATAACTATTATTTTCGGTCACTGCTTATTTTTTGAAACTATCAATATGTGAGATAATTGTTTCTGTTTTTTTTTTTTGTTTTACTACAATCTTCGAATTCCGCTTAGTTGCACCAGTCAACGAAGCATCGCAAAAAGGTTCACTCATTAAGGCGAAATGCCATTTAATTTCATAACTTTTGCTGCCATTTCACTTGCTGCAAATGTCACGAATTGCACAAAAGCAATTGAGAACACATGCTGTACAATTGCACCAAAACAAGCTGCCTCACCCCTAAAACTATGCTCTGTTATCCCAAACACAGACGACCCAAGTGAATGCAATAAAGACCAATGGAGGCCCGAAACAAAGCACGTGCAAATAAATATAATAGCACTGTCGAAGAAAAATGGCAAAAAGGGGCAGGGGAAATGGCAAGCAGGTAGCCACAAAACGATGCCTTCGCAAGCCATGTGGTTTCAATGATTGCAACAATGATGGCAGAGCAAAAAGTCACGCAGCGCTTAAGGTACAAAAGCAAATATTGTGCACCAGTGTAATTTATATCGCAAAGCAATTGTCATTAGAAAATGTCGCACACACATGAAAAATGCCATACAAGATGGGGCGAAGACATAAGGCCAGCCACAGAATGCAAACAACAAGCAAACAAACAAAAAAAAAAAAGCAAAAAACAAAAAACAAAAAGACAATTGATGCAGCAAAACAAATATCAAAACAAACAAACGCAGCGCCTAACATCGAAAAAGCCTGTCAGAGCAAAAGTGATGGCAAAAAGATGGCAGAGGACATTGAAGCGCAAACAATAAAGTCGCGAATTGGTGAAAAGCTTGCGCTCGCACGTGAGGCTGGTGCAACTGTCACAAGCGTGCAAAGTGTTCGGCGGCACAGCGGGCGCGCTTGTTTGCTTCCACGCTGGTGTTTTATGGCACAACAAGAAAATTCCAAGTATCTAAGGCACACAAGAAACGACAGTTTGGCTAGCAATAACACGCAAGATGCCACAACAATTGCAGCAATAAAAACAAAACACTATGCACGCGCAAATGAGGACAAACGAACGAACAAGGACGACAAACGAATGCTATTGCGACTGCGAATTAAGCGGCGCGTTCTTCGTGTGCGCTTGTCCGTTGCGCTTCTTTGTTTGAATTACGCTGTTTTGTTTCTCTACCCTTTTTTGTATATTAGCGCGCTTCGGTTTTTTTTTAATTTCTTGTCTATGAAATTTCTACCGAGGTGGTGCATGTGCTTGTCCTTTTTCGTTTAGAATTTGTGCTTTTTTTTTTAATTTTTCTGCTATCTATCCTACTTTGCTTGAATGCGGCATTGTGACTTTGGTTTTTCTTTATGCTGCTGTTGCTGTTACGGCAGTCCCAGTTTCAGTTGCATTTTGAAGACTTTTTGTTCATTAGTGGATAATGAACAGCTTGGATTATGGCATTTGAGTTTGTCATTGTCTTTGTTACGTTTTTTTGCGTTTGTGTTTGTTGTTTGTGGATCTCTTTGCAGCGGCCATTTGATGCAGGCTTATTGCATTTATATAGAATTTATGTTGCTATTGTTGTTTTCATTTGCTGGTTGTGAAAATGTTTTTGTTTTTTTTTTTTATGAAGCCCGTTTTGTGGTGTTTTATTAAAATTCCTCACGTTACAATTAATTTTGTGTGACTGCTCCACGAGGGCAAAACGAGATACCTTTATTATCAACGCGCGTTGCCTCCAACATTGCTGTTGACAATTGCAATTTAGAAAAAAATGGAAGACTGATAAACACAGTCACCAACGTCAACATCAATAATAATGTCAGCCGCAAAATCTTACGGAGAATCTATGTATCCAACAAATGCTACTTTGGACGGAATAGGCAGCTGTGTAGTCAAACCCTCTCTCGACCCACACTCTATGTATAAGTCCCCCCCTTTTCCATCATATGGTCTAACATAGCTTTTTTCCTGTACCCAATGGTGGAAGGCCTCCTCTGCGATGAAATGGAGAAGGACAAGGTTTCACTAGCGCTAGCTAGGAAAACGCAGGAGCAACGGGCGCGCAGTATGGTATTCGGGTTAAGGGAAACTTAATTAATTGCTAGAAATGCAAAATGTAATCTAACGATGGGGACATTAAAAAGTCAGTTTTTTTCACCAACCTGGAAACCAATTGGAGCTAGTCAGATTATATGCATCAAGACTTTATGTTAGAGGAACGATGGGAATGGTACAATTTTTCGTAAACCACTTTCTTTTGTCTTATTTCTCCATACCAAAACTAATTTTACTTCCGCCGATTGATAACAGAATCTGATTTGATCACAATAAGTTCTGAGTGGTGAAATAAGACAACATTTATTGCCTCAGTAAACGAAGCGTTATATAACTTCTTTATAATCAACGTCATTTGATCTAACTTTGCGACCGTAATTTCTTTTTTTTTCGCGTACCATATTGTACCGCTCGTGGACCACTGGTGGAAATACGTGCAATTAATAAGTTCGACCAGCTGATTTTTTTTATCCGAGCGCATTGGTGTCTAGAGTTTTATAACTTTGTTCACCAAACGATTGTTTGTAATATCATAAAGCAACTGGCATAGATCTAGATATAAATATATGTACAGTCGTATCTGGGTATAGTGAACACCAAAATTTTTACATGGAATATTCTAAATAGTGAACAATCGAAAACATCTAAAAAGTGAACAAAATTTTTAAAGCAATTTCAAGAAAAAAGCAACAAAACATACAAATGAAAGAGGATATTCTCTTTATTTGTATTTTTGCTGTTGATTGCCACAAAATCAGCTGTTTCTTGACTTTAGTGGTTATGTTTTTTGTCGATTGAAAACCGATGTTGTTGAAAGTGGGCTTTTTGCGTATTTAAAAGTCTCTGAATGCAAAAAATCGCAATAGGATCATGTCTTCGCGGAAATTTCATTCGTTAAGGAAAAGTTAGAAGTTGTTGAAAAACTTGGAAAAGGAGTTAGCATTTCATCGTTGGCAAAATATATGGAGCAGCTAAATCAACAAATAGTTATACATATATATAAACAAAAGGAAACGTAACATAATCTCTCACCAGACAAGTAGAGCATCTAAGAGAAAGACTCTTCGTCAGTGGCGAAATGCTGAAGGAAAAAGCAAAAAAATTGCTCGCCCATATTAAGGAAGCATAAGGTAATTTCCATGTCAGCCGGTACCCAAGTAGATAAACCGTTTGAGCATAAACTCAGCAATATTATTTATGAGTTGAAGCTTTGCAAGAGCCAAATTTGCAACGCCGAGGAGACAGGTTTGTTCTAAAAGATGATTCCTAAAAGAACTTATGTCAGTCAAGCTGAAAAAACCGCTCCAGGGAGAAAAGCAGAAAAGGCCAAAATAACTTTTCTTGCCTGCACTAATGCAACTGATCAGTGTAAAGTCAAACCATTAATAATTAGCCATGCTAAGAAGCCGGCTTCTTTTAAGTCGTACGATATCCCGGTAGACCACAGGAACTCTAGGGGTGCATGGATGACTGCTGACATTTTCAGAGAACGGTTCCACCATTGTTTTGTTTCTCAGGTACAATAAATAATAAGGAAATTTCAATTCATTGCAAATAATGTATGGTTTTTTGGTCCAAAAGTTTTTGCTGTTGGCTCAATATTCGTGATTTATATGCCACCAAATGTCACGTCACTGATTCAGCCTATGGATCAAAATGTGACTCGCAAAGCTGTACTACAAAAGCAACTAGCTGTTGGGAAAGATGACATCACTCAGTTTTTAAAATCTTTAACTTTGAGAGTTTTTGTATCATTTTTATTGTTTGCTTGTAATCAGCTGGAGGCAAATGTAATAGCGCAATATTGGCAGCATTTATTAGAATGTTTCAATGCAACATAACCAAATCAATGCGCAGATGAAGACGGTGATGTTCCTTTATGATTACTTGGACAAAAAATATTACATCAAAAATATAAAGACGCTCATGACATACAGCGTTGACTTAAAGTCATTATTCCTGAGGTAACTTAATTGATATTTATGTTAATTTAATTGTTACTCTATTTTAGAAAACCTACACTGAAACCTATGTTGATCAATGGAATGCAATCGAAGATGACGAGCCGATTCATTTTGAGAAAGATGCCGAAAATAATGTAGAATCTGATGATGACGTCCAAGACGAAATACAGATCAGAAATCTGTAAAAGCTACTGAAGCTATGAAAAATTTCGATAAAGCTATCCATGGGCTGTGGACAACAGTACTGATTATCCTTTTATAAAAGGACTGCGTAGTCTACGCGAAAAAGCGTTTCAAAAGTCACTTTGTAAACGGAAAAAGCAAACGTCTATTCGCCAATTCTTTCAATAAGTATACATTTATGTTATCCTACCAACTTTTTTTAATGATCTCTTGAATTTATATACACAGAGTGTATTCTGACCAAATAAAACGAGTTTTTGAGCAAAAATTTGAACCTTGATATAAGAAACAACTTCAATACTGTGAACAAATCTTGCAATAATCAGTTCACTATATTCAGACGCGACTGTATATACAAAAGTTTTCAGAATTAATAGCTTAATCAACCAAGCCAAGTCTGACCGGCCGTGGGTCAGATAACACAAGTTGATGTCGAACTATGTCACACATTGTCATAGATCCAAGGTACTTTGGTATTGCAAATGGGCAAAATTGGGTAAAAACCGCACCTACATAACGGCATTTTACAACGTAACTATTGAAGATAAGTTACTCAAATTCGATCCATAGAGTTGCCCTGGAAAGGGAAATACGTACGTAAGTCTTTTATTGAAAAGTGGGCCCAATTTAGAAAAAAAGTATATTTCCAAACCTACTTGCCCAAACTTTACACAAATTTGTTACACACATTGCATTTCAAGTCAATAAGCAAATGTTTTAGAATTGTAAACAGCTGCCAAAAACCAAGCTCATCTCTCGTATGACGGTAATTTACAAAAATTAAAATATGCAATATTTCAGAAACTTAAAGATAATGCTCTCAAATTTTGTATGGCTGTTGGGATTTGAGGATGACGTATATGGAATTAAAAATTTATGGAAACAATTTCATATAATTTACAACAAGTCATAAAAGTTAGATATTGCAGTAATAGTAAAAGGTAATTTACTGAAATTAGATATACAGGATTGAGTTGGAAAGTATACGTATAGATTTCAACTTAATAAACATAATTTTGAAAATCATTTAAATAGGACCAAAAACATTAATGAATTCGATATTTAAGGAACTGTAAAAGGTAATTTGCTCAACTAATTCGAATTTGCTAGGCAATAGAAAGACCCACTTAGAGCAAATATGTTAACTCCAGAATCACCTCATCAAACTCTACTAAATTTAAAGCACGTTCAGTAAGAATACTTTTGAATATTACATAAGTCGCACAAAAACCACGACCTCGTCTTAAAAATCTATTTGCCTATTTAAATTATCAAAATGCCATTCATATTCTACATTTCCATTCAGTTTTAAAAGTAAATCTGATGCAATCCCGACTCGCGTTGGTGATGGTGATCTTCATTCCGACTGAGTTCGAATAGATTTCTATTCGTTTTAGTTCCGAGTCGTTAATTAGCTATTGGCAATTACACGGTGCTGCAAAACCACAAAAAATGGGCATAAAACGAAAGATGGATTCGAAGCAAGTTTTTTCTATAAAAAAATTTACCTAGCATTGCATTGTGTTTCATGCTGGTCGTTTTCTCTATGTTTATCTAAGTATTTTTTATATAAATATATTCTAATACAGACTCTTCAAAATGTATACAGATTATAGCAATAGAGACTTATAAATCTTCTCAACAATATGAATTTTTAATTATAAAAGGTTTGACTGACAAACAGGTATGACTTTTCAAAACAGTTAAATTTTGTCGGATTCGAAATCAAAAACAGCAATTCATTTAGATTCCAAAAAATGCGATCGGAATCGAAATGCAGAACAGACCTGATAGTAGTAATACCCTAAAATGTCATGCGTCGCTATTAGTCACCTATATATATAAATTTACTAAATAGTCATAATAATCTGTACAGTGATAACAAATTGATGTTCTATCACAGAAGGCACAACTCTTTGACATAACTGAAAATGTGGTTTATAATGTAGAACAATACAATGGCCAAAATAAATTTGGAATAAAACTTATATAGCACTATTTTCTAGTCAAAATTATTAATATCGATTTACTTTTATTGTAATTTATTTATTCTTCTTTTAAGTAAATTATGATATTCTTCTTTTCATGCCCTTTTTGGAGAAATATAAATAGTTAATGTTATTATATTGAGATATAGTTAAGTTATACAGGCCTAGAATATGGCAGGCTTTTATAAACATACGCACTGTTGAGATTAGAAATCCTCGATAAAAGCATTTAGCTTGTTAGGAATAATTAAATGAAATGTAATCTAATTCATAATAATGTAATTTTTGCGCAATAAAAGAATGATAATGAATGTCATGCGTCGAAGAATTTAATGCAAAATGTTTTCTATCAAACAAAGGTATTTTCATGCTGTTTCTAATAAATTTGAATTCAAATCAGCAGAAGAAGGCGGATCACGCCCTATTTTGCCAAATCCGCAAGTCCCCGTTAGTTATTTACAATATACTACGACGCAATATACTACATAATTTAAATTTCAGGCAGTTCATCAATTCGAGAACTTGAAAATATAGCAGCTATATGCGAAAATAATGCACTTTCCTCTAGGTTTTTGGACTTATCAAGCTAACGAAGTTCTTTGTAGGAAATTTCTTCTCTTTAGCGCAAAATAAAAAAAAATACTCTTGAACTCTGAAATTAATTGATTAGCGCAAACACTCGACTTTATCTTAGCAGCTGTCACGCCATTGTATTTTCATATCCAACGAAATGCATTATAACAATAAATAATCATGAACGCCCAAACGAAGTCATGTATAGGTATATACATACAAATTTACCTACACATACATATTTATTTCAATTCAGCTGTACGAGGAATAGTTAGCTGAAAGTTTTAATGAAATTATTGCGCACACATGTCTACAGCAGAGCTAAACAAAAGACAAACAAATACAGCTTCACATTTCACCTAGCGCATATGTGTGTATGTAACTATTTGTGTATGCTGAAATTCGTAAATATAACTGTACAGCGCCGCATGACAGACAGCTCCAAAAACTAAGCTGATACGAGTGCTCGTGCAACACCAACAGCAACTACATATGTACATATGTACATACATAAATGGAAAACAATTACGGCGCATATATGTATATACAATGTGTACGAGTGTTAGTGTGGTGTGGTACCAAAAAGTGTCAACAGCTAGCAAAGGTGAACATAATGCGACCATTGTTGCAACAAACGTGGCAAGGTGGCATGACAAAAAGTATATGAATGCGCGTTAGAGTGAGTGACGAGCTGACTGAAAGGACACACACGCACACGCGCACACATACGCAGACATGCATTTATGGGCAGATGAGGAGCTGCGGTAAAACACATAATACATACATATCCAACATAAGTGTGTACCCAGTCGGGAGAATGCAGACAGTCTAAAAAATTTAACAATTTAGAAGTATTTGGAAGTCAACTGCTTTGAAACAAATGCATGTTAAATTAATTATGTTGACCTAACTTGTATTTAGTAGTATTTTTTTTATTACAATTTTTCTTTGTTAAAATATATTTTCAATAAATTATAAAAATGTAATTAGTTTTATTAATTATATTTTTTAAATAAATAATAGCCATAAATATTGGGTTTAAAACATGCAGAGGTCGAAATGAAGCGGTGTTTTTGGTGTTTTGAATTTTAATTTTAAATTACTTTTTTTTTTTAATTCGTGCGATTTTTGTTTTAATGCTTTAATTTTAGTTAATTTTTAACATAAAGCTAAGAAATTAAAAAAATTTTGAGAAAACTTTAAACCCAAAATTTAAAAAATGTTTCATTTTGACCAGCTAACTCTGCACGGTTTTAGTCAATTCGTTAACCTTCATCTCCTATTCAAAAACACGCGCGTTTTCTACCCTCGTCGCTGACTTTCCACATATATGAGGTTTTTATTTATTTTCTGCCAATAAAATCATTTTGGGTAGGACAAAAACATTTATTTTTTTATACAAGTTTATATACAATACATTTTACGCAAACATTGCGAAAACAATCCATAGTTTTATGTGTATCGTTTTTACATATTTTTCGAGTAGTTTCAAACGATGGTGGTTACCTTTTGGGGAGGCTCTGGGAATGCGGAAAGTTGTGTTGGCGTTTTATCTGTACAAAAAGAGTGCTAGAACACCGCTTTGACTGGTTTTGTCAATCGTCATCAAATTCTCAGCATCGCTTGTTTTGTATGTTTGCTAATTTTCATCCATCAAGTGATTATAATCAACGCCTTCGAAACTGAAGTGTCGATCATGTTCGAAAAAACAGGCGGTGATTTCTACAGCTGTAACAAGACAAGATTTTGTCATAACCCTTTGCTTTGTTGTAATACTAAATAATTTCTGGCAATTTTTTCCATCAGATTGAACTAAACTAATTAGAAAAAGGAACTCATTTTGTATTGCAGAAGTACTAGTGTAATATTCCTTTTGTTTTGCGAAGAAATTGTCCGACACGTTCACCTTTATTTTCTTCAACACTTGATTTTCCGAAGTACTGTTGGATTCTCCAAACATGGTAAATTTCAAAGCAAACCAATAGCCAAAATTTGTTTGCCATATCTATCAGGGTAAGAACGCATGTATGTATTTGCGGAACTTGGATTTTCTTCGAAAATCAAGTAATTGCTAATAAATTTTAGCACAATCAAAAAGATTCAAATAATCAGCCAAAGGTGCGAACTATTTATCAAATATTTTCCGAATTGGAGTAAACTTGTTGTAGAAACTTACTAATGTCTTCTCAAAACATTGCCAAATCGAATAACTTGGTTCAGATTTTTAATTGTTTTTCTAAACAGTTAAACAGTCGGAGTTATGTGTGATAAGTCACAAATTAGGATAAGAAACGTAAGTATTAAAATATTTCGCAAACTAATAATATATTCGTTCGCTTAATAAATACGTTGAAATAATTATTGGGAAGCTTTTTTTGTGTAATTTTTCAAGCAAGGTGGGATGAATGTTGAAAGCCTATTGATCGTTTTGAATAAGATACGCAATGATCGCTTTAATGTTAAGTAATACAAAATTATTAATAAAGTGATACTCACAAAAAAAAAACAACACAAAATTAGCGTCATCTGAAAACCCTACCCTGCCCTATACCCCAATTTTTTTAAAGAAGTAAAGTAATGTAATTGAACAAGAAAACGACACTTACAATACTCTCGAGAATTGATGCCCGAAATAGTAATGTAATTGTTTTTAAATTGTGTACAAAATTGAAGTTATTAAGCAAATCAGACCAAGTACGGCAGAAATTGGATATTCCCATAAATAAATTTCAACAGATTCTAGATTTTTGTTTAAAGGACAATAATTATTTTATGTTCAATAACAAAATACATACACAAAGGTTTGGAATGCCTATTGGAAAACCCATATCCCAAAAAATTGTTGCCACAATTATACACCACCAACTGGACAATGCTATCTTGGAGCTAAAAGAAAAATTTAATATCGACATCAAATTCATAACTAAATATTCATGTATACGACGTCTTCGCTATAATCATACCTAAAGACGGGGATATTGTTCTAAACACTCTTAACAAATATTACAGCAAACTTCAGTTTACGACTGAAGTGAATAAAAATTCGCAAATCCCT
>OX639993.1:134667462-134765015 GCA_951828415.1 Anomoia purmunda | reverse complement strand
CTCACAGGTACACGATATCCAGCCACACATAATCCAACCGCTGGATCCGAAGGCGTACCGGCAAGTCCTGAGCAACATCCACAAAGAGACAGTCACTACCACCATACACCCTCTGGCCTTGTCAATACCTTACTATATGAGCTCACACACCACCAATTTCAGATGAAGAGTCCCTGATGCGCCGCGAGTCTGGCGCTACTCTGAACCGATTAAGATCTGGATATTGTGGTAGACTTAACTCCTACCTATCCATAATCAACCCCGACATAGCAAACACATGTCCGTTATGTGAAGATTCTCCGCACGATACCAAACACCTTTCCACATGACCTGTCAAACCAACTCATCTAACCTCCCTTTCCCTCTAGTCCAACCCCGTCGAAACAGCTCATTCCCTGGGCCTTCCATTAGATGAGTGTCTAGGGCGTGACTAGCTGGTACAATAACAACGACAACAACCACTGGAACACACTTCGGTTCATAGCGCATTGTTAGACCACATTGGGGCTCACCTCAGCCTTGTCGAATCTGCGAGTGGACAGAACTCTAATTGGGCTCATCTATAAATTTCTTACCAGCAAGGTAGTGAATTCGAAGCTGGCAGGACGGAAAGCCCGCAGCTCGGTCAGAAGGGGAACTTTGCAGGAAGGAGTTCTCTATCCACTTCTATGGGCAGTTACGGTAAACCAACTGTTCCGGCGCATGGAAGTGAATGGATAAGAAGTAATTTTATATGTCGCTGATGATCCGATAACGGCACCGGAAAAATATTCCCAAATCTTGTGCGATCTCATGGAGGCTGGTCTTACGTCAATGGTTGATTGGACTAAAAACTGCGGTCCTGATGTACGCCCAACAAAAACTGAACTAGTCCTCTTCACCAGACAGTATAAAGTACCGGCAATTGCACCGTCTAAACTGAATGGAGTAGCTCTGAAGCTTCAATGTACTGCCAAGTATTTTGGAATAATTCTAGACAGAAAGCTTCTCTGGAACGAAAATACACTACAGAACGTATACAGAAAGCTACAACTATTTGCTTGGAAAAAAGCAATTGGGATATCGTGTAGCTTTTGGTCTTAGATAGTCCACCGAATCTACATTGCCATCGTCCGCCCGCTTTTGCTTTAGGAAGCCCTAGTCTGGCCAACACCTGATAAATCAACAGCACTCAAACAGTTCAACAAAGTTCAAAGGAGCGCGGAGTTATGCAGAGAGCCCTTGCAATTTGACAAAGGGGTTCAGCCTGCCACCTGCTGATTGCCATCCTAACAAATTTTTGGTTTATCAGTAGCTTGCATGCCTGTAGATGGATGCCAGGTGAATTGCCTATATCACTGACCATGCCATGTTTTCTATCTTTTGAGTTAATTGTGTTGGTTAAAAATGTAAATTATTTTTGAGCAGTATTATTTTCACCAAACCTAAAAACTGCAAAATTATTACTCTATTTTGCTCTAAATTAATTTTATTTTATGACCGAATATAGAACCTCTTTTGTAATTTTAATTTTTTTTTCGCATTAATAATGACAAGTTTCCATGAATGGATATGAATATATATATAAGATTCAAAAACAAATTACAATATTAGAATTGTTAAGAGTGTGTGTAAAAAGAGCTTATCGATAATTTGCCTATTTGAGAAACCACATTGAAATAAATAATAATAATTATTATTATTACTGAACAATAAATACATTGCACAGAACTGTTTGTTGAAAAAAATAAGCTTAAAAATGGGGTGTCTTTTTATAATTTAAATTATGCTGAATTTTGTTAACAAACAAAGAAATATCATATTATTTTCCTGTATGGCAAAAAAACATAATATTAACGAATTGATGATTAATTTGAGTTTTTATTTATATGCATAACTGAAAAAACCCGAAACCATCTATCAGTGAAAGGAAAGTGGGATATGAAAAATTGTCGACTTCTTGATTCGTAACTAGCGAGCTTAATTCAGACGGACATTGATACAATGACTGTAAAATAACAAGAAAAATTTATCTCAATACTATACTTTAGCCATAGCTTCACCCGCATGGCTTTTGGCTTAACGATATGCTTTTAAATAATTCAGAAAATGTAACAAATAGTTTTACGAAATACGACAAATTTATCTATTTTTTTTTTTAACCAGGGTACCCGGCTAACGTTCCTGCGCCAATAAGGAATATGCATTTTATGTCAGTGCCTTAAGCAATATAATAAGGATCACCTTGTGTAAAAAAAAAATGTTTCAAAGTGTCTCACTCGAGAACATACCAAATACCGTTCGTCATATGAAAAGCATAGATTTTCCACATTTAATGCACTTGTTGTGATTTATCTTGTTCTTTATTTATTGGCATTGAGAAATCATTTGCGCTTGAAGTCAAATAATTTGAGATGTTAGAAATTTGTCGAATTAGAGCATTTTGGACTCTTGTTTTACCATTGAGAATTGTCGATCACATATACGCAAATATCAGTAATCTGCACCAAATATGTAATTGCGGAGCACGAGCTGATTCGATTTAGCCATGTCCGTCCGTCTGTTTGAACGCAAACTAGTCCCTCAGTTTTAGAGATATCAAAATGAAACTTGATAGGCAGATGTATTTCTATAATGTGTTAATCATTTGTTGGAACCGACCAGATAGGACTCCTACACGAAAGCAACTTAGAACATGAAATTTGCAATCCTTTCCCGTAATGAAATGAAGATCGGATTAGTCAAACTTATAGTTACGACCAACTGATTATTCATATACGAGGTTCGGCGTTATATCTCCTACACTGAAGTAGGTAAGAACATGAAATTTGGTATTCCTTTCACTTAATAACAATAAAAGTATACAAATAAAATCATCAGGATCGGGTTTCCATAACTTATGCTACCCATCAACTGATTGTTCAGATATGAGGTTTTGCTTTAAAACTCCTAAAAGAAAGCCATCAAGAAAATCATCGCGCGCCGCACAGATGATAAGATCTCACGAACGGTGGTCACGAAACAGCCCATCAAGTATCTTGGCTAGCAGTTTCATCCTCAACGGTCGAGTCTGTTCAATTTTCCGAATTGAGTTTTACTATTGCATCTCCCACTTATATGATATCAAGTCCACACGTGATTCTGCTGGTAAAAAGGAGCGCACCTCTTTGAGCCCAAACGCATCTTCCCCACACTAATTCACCCTACTGGCTGATTTGGATTGATTATGGAGCTACCATAGCCGGAACTTCGCTAACCCCTACCGTATTTGATGGACGTTTAATGAAATCCGGCAGGTTATTTGGGCTATCATCCTTCTACGTGTGATTTAATCGCGTAATGTCGCTGGTCAGCATCTCGACCACACTGTTATCGCTTTTTATGTTTTCCGGGAAAAATGATCAATCGGTCGCTACTGCTGGCCGTTTATAGCTTCAAAAAAATACTTCCTCGTTCACAGGCTGTCATCCAAGAAAGAAAAAAACGGAAGCGATTCGCTTTTGACAGATCTCCATCACCAGTGTCAGCTGATTGGGAGCCGCGCAGAGACTGAGTGGCTGACAAGCATTGGCCCTGCGTGAATTTATTCTAAATTAGAGTGACCCATTAACTTTCTTATGCAAATTAAGTTCTTAAAACATCTTTATTAGTTTAAACGTTTTGACTTTTGCAACGAAAGTCAAAAGGGATCCTGGTGTGATGTTAGAAAACAGGTTCAGATGATGAATGCGGTGATATTAATATCGTTGATAATATTAAAAAACGAAAAATAAAAAAGAGACGTACATATAAAGGCGTTCAAGGCATTTATACGCTTAGCAACACTGGAAATAAGCTACAGTGCAAATTTCCAACTATAGCTATAGGGATACTTAAAGCACGAAAATAATCTAGGGATTTTCGTAGCAGATATATTAGGTAGAATTTCATTAATCACTCAATCGTTAGCCATGAAAATTAATTAGAAAACCGAAAGTCAAAGTATGTTTTGGCAAATAATGCAAGGGTGCAGTACTCACTTATTGGAAAGTCATCGAAGTTATTTAAGTGCAAAATTCATTAATTGCCTAATTCACTTAAACAGATATTTAGTCGTCTGTTTCCAGTTAACCTATAAACTGTTTCATTGGCTGCTTGGGATATTTTTGGAAATATTACAGTACGAGTATGAGCCGATTACGTTTAAAGTTAAAGAATACTGCTGCAAATGAATAAGGCTTACTTTAATTATGAATATCTCACACAACAAAGATGTAGAGTATTTAAATTGATAAAGACATTTACAGTAAATTTCGAATAAATACTTATGAGAATTTAATGGCGCAATAGCACTTTAAGTAAGTGATGTGCATAAGCGTTAAGAAGTGAGTGAGTCGAAAAAAAAAATGCTTATGACTGCATTCATAAAATAACTACACTCAAATGATCAGATAAGAAGCCATTTACGAACTGATTTCGAATTTATGGCAGTACAAAAAGGTGTCAGATGGGACATTAAAAATGCTCTTTACCGGCAACAATGACAACGCTAACGCCGCCGCCGTCGGAGCGGGGGGCAAGGTTTGTGCAAAAGAGAAAATTATATGGCAACAACAAACCGTTTTGCTATAAAAGCAAGACTCATAAATTTTGCAAATATGCATAAAAGATAATTTGCGAGGGCAAAAAGCGATCGCATTCACAATACAACATAGTACATACATACTAAATACATACATACCTACATATGTAAAGAAGATACAAGCGACTTTTGCAAGTATGTGTGTGTGTATGGTGCGAATGCAGCAATGCGTCGGCAGCGCTTTAACTACAACTAAAAGTACTACGTATATTGCAATGGCGTCGGTAAACAAATAAAAGCCACAAACTAACAGCAGTAGCAAAACGTAAATACACACTCAGGCACTTAGTACTGCGATTGTGTGAGTGTCAATGTTATGTCACTTACATCATATACAAATGTAAATGTATTATTAGTTACCCAGCAGTGAAACATACTTGTCCTAAACTAGTCTACTACTGAACAACCCAAAAAATTAAACTTCTATCGCTTGCCATGTAAGCAAAATTTTTCTTTTTTTAACATGGCGTTCTCGTATGAAATATCAGTAACGCTTATCAAATTTGGTACACGATTTATACTTTGACTTAATAAGCAAAATATTGAGAAATTGTACAAAAACCACGCCCACGACTTCGAGAATTTTAGAAACCGGGTCAAAAATCACGGTACCCTTAAGTGTAATAGTAGTTAGCAAAAATAAAAACAATCGATACTTCAGGGAATTTTTTCAAACTTAATATAACGCATTGAATTGAACAGGTGAATTTGGAGAAATAAAAATGTTGGTCAATGGGAGTGACACCGCCCATTAGTTTAGCAACTTCTATAAAATTTGGTAGAAGTTTATGTTTAAACTCACTATCTACATATATACAATTTCGAATATCATAGAATTTGGGAAAAAAATACGCACATCTCTCATTAATGGTAACCTATAAAAAGTGTAAATTAGCGAGAAAAACACGTTAAAATCATACTAATTTCGTTTTGTTTCACTGTTCGCATCGCGACTTCGGCTTCACTCTTTCTGAGACTTCACATTTCTTTTTTCTCAGTTAATTTTCTTACTAATTTATTAATTGGTAAAATAAATATTGATTTTAGTTTTTTATTTGTATTTTTATTTATTGATAATTTATTATGTTTAACAAAAAAAACTTGTGTTTATTGGAGATTAACCCTGCTGTTAGGTTAAGACCATTTGGTCCAATTTTTTTTTTGTTTTCTTTGAAACTTTGGAACGGTGATATATACTGCCTAAATTTTTCAGCTCAGGTGGTCTTTTTATAAAACAATATTATGTGCGAAAATTTAATTCTCTGACTTAAAACTGGACTAAGATAAATTGAAAATTACGAATCTTAGGTTAAGGGACCATTTGGTCCATAGTATATTTTCTTTGATTTTCTTTACATTAATTTTCCAAAAATAAGTATTTATTAGTTTGTTCGATATTTTTTGGCACTACATGATGAGCAAAAAAATGTTTTTCGGTTGGTTTTGCAAATAAACGCACTGCAAATGGAGCATTTTACATCAGACTTAGACTTGCAGCAACTACAAATTCCTCGCTTTCGAGCTCCTGAACTAGAAGCATTTTTAGAGCAGCCCACTGGTGCTGGGTTTTACCAGAGTTGAGTAAATAATAAAATAATAATATTTAGCAAGTATTGAACCAAACTAAATATAAAGACTAAGATTAAATTGTTATTTTGTATGAAAACTGCAGTATGGACCAAATGGTCCTCTAACCTAAGATTCGTAAGTTTTTTTTAACCTAACAGCAGGGTTAATATAACGCATTGGATTGAACAGGTGAATTTGGAGAATCAAAAATTTTGGTCAATGGGAGTGACACCGCCCATTAGTTTAGCAACTTCTATAAAATTTGGTAGAAGTTTATGTTTAAACTCACTATCTACATATATACAATTTCGAATATCATAGAATTTGGGGAAAAAACTGCGCACATCTCTCATTAATGGTAACTTATAAAAAGTGTAAATTAGTAAATTATCATAATAATTTCGTTTTGTTTCACTGTTCGCATCGCGAATTCGGTTTCACTCATTCTTAGACTTCACATCTCTTTTTTTCAGTTAAATTTCTTACTAATTTATTAATTAGCGAAATAAATATTGATTTTAGTTTTTTAAAGTTTTTTTATTTGTATTTTTATTTATTGATAATATATTATGTTTAACAAAAAAAAACCTTTTATTTATTGGAAATTAAGCAAGTATTTGTTTAGTTTAAATAATACGTTGCATTATCTTATTTACTTCTTACCTCACAGCCGGCTCGAAGGAACGCCCCCAGCGTCGTAAGCAGTAGTATTCATACGACTTCCAGATCGAGAAGTATCATCTTCTTTTATATATACAGGAAACTTCAGATGTGGAGGTGTTAGTTCTCGAAGGCGAAACCAAAGATGCGCGAGATATGGTTTTAACAAAAAGATTAGATATTGAAAAACGAACTGCTTGGAATGCACGATAAATATTTAAAAATTTATCTGAAAGACAAAGTCAAGGCGAATTCATTTGATAGGTAATTAATTTCAAATACTTGTTGCTAAACGGCAAATAAACTCTAGTTGGGTTTGCCTTCCAAAGATTTGTAATTAATTTTTTATACTGCGTTTTGTTCGTATATTAATGAATACATGGTTTGAATTTTAAAACTTTTGTGTCGGGTACATGGCACAATATGCGCTAATTAAGGTGTAATTGCATAGAAGTAAGATATAGTTTACAACCTTTAAACTAATTTTTTTTTTTAATTTATAACTGTTCATTTAATACAACTCAATTACATGTTCGCTAAAACTATCGAATGCTCGAGTGTTTAAAAAAAAAGTTATGACAATCATGCAAGAATGATAGAAAACAAGATTGTAATTTGTTTTTATTTCACACAAACAACAGCTTTGATCTAGTACTTTTCCTGTGAAATACTGTAAAAATGTCATCTGTCAAAATTACTCTCGAAAGTGAGAGCAAAAAGAGACTAATAACCCAAATGTACAGGAACCCAAAAACACATTTTTCCTATAGAAACGTCTAGCTTTTTTCTTTTAAAATAACAATAAATTTAATTTCGTTCAAGAGCTGCAAAATTATTAAAATTTACTTTAAAATTTTTCGCTATAAACTTGATAACTTACGCTTTTTGGGAAAAAATCTTGCAACTTCGTTCTCTACACAACTCTCCAAAAATCACTCTCATTTGCGGGAGCACTTTTCCTGTACGTTCGGATAAATCCTGTAAGATTATGGAGTGCTGGCAGAGAACTAAAGCTAACAAAACTTGCAATCATTCTGTAGATGGCCGCGTCTTCCTCCTTTTTAGAATTCTTTCTTTTCTCTCATTTTCTCTTTCTCTGCACTCATTTTTTATTGCATTTATAGACATAGGCGAAATAACATGATTCAATTATTATTCATAAACTGGTAAAGGTTTGATAAATAATGCCAGCAAAGTTTTGCCTCTCCCGCATAAAAGGTTCCATTTGCGAAGGGATAAGAACCGGGGCAAAATCATATTTAAGGTAAATATTATTTCCATGAGTAATTTGCTACGATCTCCCGATTGGGGGTCTCTTCGTTATACATATACACATCAATGATTTTAATTAATAAATATTATTATTATTATTATTTATGGATACATATAAGAAGATTTTTATAATATAGAAAAAATGCTGGTAAAATCAAAATTTTTTAGTTTAAAATAGTAAACAGACATTTGGTCTCACTAATACTATAAATGCAAAAGTGTGTATGTATGGATGTTTGACGGAAAATCACGTAAAAAGTATGGATAGACCAAGATTAGTATAGGTTATAGGCTATATTTTATTCAGTGGGAGTCGCTTGTGTCGAGATATTCATAAAACCGTATTTATGAATTCATTTGGCTCAAATTGCGAAAGGCTGGCGTATGTGTCGATGTATCGGTCACGTAGAGGGAAACCTTTTCGATACCCTGTATATTTTAGTAGAGTAGAAATATTTGTACTTACTATATTGGTCACGTAGAAAGATACGTCAGTAAAATGTAGCGATGCAAGCGGATATTACTTCGTGTTTATATAAAAATCGACGTGACTGAAATTGATTTGAACTTGGTCTAATGTTCTGCACTAATGAAAATTGACAAATTGTGGCGCGTACTCATAGACATAATAAGGTCGATTTAATAAATACGCTATTCATACGTTCACCATTTCCTCTTCCGACAAGTTGTATATTACTGTTTTATTTTATAATTATCTGTATGTTTTTCTCTAATACAATTCTTGAAGTAAGACTGTGGCAGTGATTTTTGCATCGTGTCACGCAAGTCGGGTCAGAATCACGTCATGAAAGTCATGTCAGAATCGCGCCACGCAAGTCACGTCTGAATAGAGTCACGAGGTTACGAGATGGTGCTTGTATGCGAAAAAAACAAACATACATACTGAGCTAGCGATATGAGCGATATGTGTCCATCAGTACCCACAAATGTACATATGTAGCTTAGGACCATTTCGGCACTAGGTCAGGACCTTTTGAGGACAAGTTCTCGAACGTTTCTGCACTATTTTTGGACTAGATACTTCGGGACCATTTCAAGAACTCTCAGTATTTCGGGACTCGTTCACCGCTACAACTACTACTTCTACTATTAACGGGCCTTGCAAAAGGAACGCTACAAAAGCTTTTTTAAATAAAACAAAAACGGTTTGGGATATGAATTAAATTCTTTATTCCTGTGAAAGTACATTCGATGTCATTATGTATGGAAATCGATTTCTTTTGCATGGACACCACAAACCCAATTTTCGACGATTTTCAAGCATAAATCGGCCGATACTGCTGCAATTTCACATTTCGATATTCGAACGAAGTTCATCAATCGTCACTGGCTTGTTGGCATAGACCATAGACTTGACGTAGCCCCACAGGAAATAGTCTAACGGCGTCAAACCGCACGACCGAGGCGGCCAATTGACTGGGCTATTTCGTGAGATAACACGTTCACCAAACTTGGTTTTCAATAAATCGATTGTGACATTCGCTGTGTGGCTTGTGGCGCCGTCCTGTTGGAACCACATATTGTCCAAGTCCATATCATTCAATTCGAGCCAAAAATATTCGGTTATCATTGAGCGGTAGCAATTACCATTCACAGCAACGTGCCGGTCTTTATCATCATGGAGAAGTACGGCTCAATGACGCCGCCGGCCCATAAACTGAACCAAACCGTAATTTTTTCGGGGTGCAATATTGACTCATGGAGAACGTGTGGATTGCTGCCCGTCCAATAATGCATATTTGCCTTATTGACGAGGCCATTCACCCAGAAATGACGACGACCATAAATTGGACGTAACGCTCTTTAAGTTGAGGCCATTGACTCCGAATTTCGGTAGTAAATTTTAATAATTTCGACTCGTTGTTGGATCGTATGTCTTTCCAAGATGAAATGGCAAGCCTTACTGAAGAGAAATGTCAAAAGAGCGGAAAAAATATGGCGTCGTTTGGTGTCACTATCGGTCTACTTTTGTAGCGTCCAATTGCAAGACCCTATAATAAGTACTACTACCACTTCTACTAACTGCTACTACAAATAATAATTACTAGTACTACTTATTACTATTACTAATTACTACTACTTTTTTAATAACTTTTACTACGATTTTTACTAATATCTACAACTATTTTTACGAATGCTACTATCGGGTGTTTTTTTTACAGGTTTGTTTTTCGAATAGAGATAAAACTGGCATTTTGTGGTCAAATCTGGCAACTCTAATGTCATTTATGTTCAGTTTGGTTTGCCGTTTCATCATGAACAGGTTGACAAAAGAACAACGCTTGCAAATCGTGCAAATTTATTTCGAAAATAATGGTTCAGTTCGCGAAGTTTACCGCGAGCTCCGTCAATTTTATGGTCGACATAATCGTCCATCAGAGCAATTAATTCGGTTAACCATGGATCGTGTTCGCACTACGTTTACTCTATGTGATAATACG
The DNA here is from genome assembly GCA_951828415.1 of Anomoia purmunda. Lineage (NCBI taxonomy): Eukaryota > Metazoa > Arthropoda > Insecta > Diptera > Tephritidae > Anomoia > Anomoia purmunda. The sequence continues at coordinate 134,754,452 of OX639993.1, read as the reverse complement.
CATCCGCAGAGACGTCGAACAGTGCGCACCGAAGAAACAATTGCCGCTGTAGAGCAAAGTGTTGAAGAGGACCCGAATGAATCGATTCGCCACCGTGCACAGCAATTGGAGCTTTGTCCATCAACTTTATGGAAGATTTTGCGCAAAGATCTTGGCTTGCGACCTTTCAAGATCCAGCTTGTGCAAGAATTAAAGCCGCGAGACCATGCAATGCGTCGTGATTTTGGTGTATGGGCCGAAAATGATATTGATCTCGATGCTGATTTTCATCGCAAAATTTTGTTCAGTGATGAGGCTCATTTTTGGTTGAATGGCTACGTCAACAAGCAAAATTGCCGCATTTGGAGAGAAGAGAATCCACATGAGACCCTTGAAACGCCATTACATCCACAACAACTGACTGTTTGGTGTGCTCTATGGGCTGGTGGAGTCATTGGGCCATACTTCTTCCGCAATAATGCTGGAGAGGCAGTTACCGTTAATGGAGACCGGTATAGAGCCATGATAACCGACTATTTTGTTCCCGAATTGGATGGCATGAATGTGGATGAGTTGTGGTTCCAACAAGACGGCGCTACATGCCACACAGCGCACGTCACAATCGATTTATTGAAGGAAACATTCGATGAGCGCATAATTTCGCGGAATGGACCTGTAAATTGGCCACCAAGATCGTGTGATTTGACACCATTGGATTATTTTCTTTGGGGATATGTGAAGTCGCTCGTCTACGCCAACAAACCAGAAACGTTAGGGGAATTGGAAGCCAACATTCGTGGCGTTATTGCCGACATACGGCCCCATATGCTCGAAAAAGTGGTTGAAAATTGGACCTGTAGAATTGGCTTTATTCGAGCCAGCCGCGGCGGCCACATGCCCGAAACCATATTTAAACATTAATGGCATAAAATTATCCTTCCAATAAAGCCAAATTGATGGACCTTAAAACGATTTTCTTGTGTTTTATTTCAATTCGAAGTTCTATACCCCTAAAAAAAACACCCGATACTAGTAATATTTTTACAATTTTCCACTACAATTTATACTAATGGCACTACTTATAACTACAACTATTTTGATTATGTTCTACTACTATTTATACTAATTTCTAGTACTATTTTCGCTTGTGCTAGTACTAATTACTACCACTATTTCTTACTTATTTTACTACTATTTTTTACAAATTTCTGCTACTATTTTTACTTATTTCTACTACTATTTTACTAATGCTACTACTAAGTACTACTATTTTTACTAATTTCTACTTCTTTTTTATTTATGCTATTACTAATTATAACACCCTACTTCTAACAACTTCTACCATTTTTGTTAAAGCTAATACTATTTTTACTACTTTATACCACTATTTTCACTCATGCTAAAACAAAAATTACAAAACCCTTTCCCATATTTAACTCTATATCTCCTTGACCAACTTTTGAAAAACTTTGAATAAAAAACATGCGTGCACCTACCTACGTGAGCCAGAAACGACTCGAGTCGAGGTACACGCAAATTTTTTATTCAAAGTTATTCAAAAGCTGGTTCAACCAGGATTTGGAAAAAGAGTTTTTACCTACACGCTGGCATTTATCCTATCCGAATAAACGTTAAGCTTTTGAAAATTATTTTCACAATTTTCTATTATCTATTAAAAAGTTAACTTTCTACTACTATTTTAAAAAAAAATTACAAAATTGACACAAAGCAGCAACACTGTTTTTCAACAAGAGAGACAATTTGTAAAGAGTGAGTGAGAAACCTACTTATTTATCAACACTTTTATTATTGAATCATGGCGAAATGAGGCTACCAAAAAAGGGAGGTTATGTAACAGACATCACCTTGTTTATTGCATAAAGAATATCCGTTAAATACTAGTTCGCAAAGTATTTAGTTTATTTGTTGACAATTTTGGCATTTCACTACAGGGTAACTAAATTTACTATACTGCACATCAATGCTGTTTATTTTCCTCTAGTATGTTGCATGCCACAATGGTTTCACTCATGATTGTTTAATAAATTAAAATGACGACTAACGATAAAATTTGAGTTTCACATCAATTGCAAGGCAGAGCAAAGCAATGCAGTTAGTGATATAATTCCTGTACATGCCATGCTGATTGCTGTTTACGCAGGCATGCATACATAAATATGAACACACACACACACATACACACGCGCATACATCGCATAAACACGCATACACTTACGCAGAGAGTTAAATTTGTATACATGGCTTTGCATAAGCAATGCATTGGCGCTGATCGCCTCTGTTAACGTATCCAGCCAACACAAATTATCAAAATTTGCAATCAAAAGTTAAACAACAACACACTCAACAGCAGCTGCAGTGCGAATAACAGCAACAGCAACAGCAACAATTAATATCAGTTAGACAGCACTAACAATAACAATGGGCTTAGCAAGTGTAAGTAAAATTTACAAGCATCTTCAATCTTCAAACGCTCGAAGACGTTTTGTGAGCATTTACCACTGCAACGTTCATCTAAGTATTTGGTTTGACTTTAAGTCAAGTCATTTGCTATTGCTGCTATTGTTTTGTCGTGGTTGCCATCGTCGTCGTCGTCGTCGTCATAGTCATCGTCATCGTCATCGTCGTAATTTACCAGTGAGGCCGCCGCTTATGGCAGGCTAAACTGCTTAAGTCTTTGCATAAGAAATTGACCAGAAGAGCCACAAAACTAAACAACGTGACATATTGGAGCCCGCAATGTAAGTGCACACAAACACACATCCATGTGCATTTAGTTGTTTTAGGCAAATGCATACAGATTATAGTTTAACATGAGTTAAAGCAAACACCTAGACGCACCTGTCTTCAGCTGTTAAAGGTTGGCACACCAGAATTTTAACATTGCCCACCTACACATACACACATATTTAGTACAGATTTATGTGTATGGTGCATTCTGCGCCAAGTCGGACACCAATTGGTTTTTCCAACTCAGAATTTTGTCATAGTTTTTTATGTTATACAGGGCTGTTCTGCATTTCAATTCCAATCAAATTTTTCGGAATCGAAAAAGTTTAGTGTTCTTGGTTTTGACTCCGACAACATTTTGGCTAGTCGGTATGCAAACTAATCGCCAAATTAAACCTAAATATATGCATATGTATGTATATTGTTTGTCTGTCAAACCTTTCACTTTTAAAAACTCATAACATAGGGAAGATTTATAAGTCTTTATTGCTCTAATCAGTGTTCAATTAGTTTCATAAATCTGAATCAGAAAATTTCTCTTTAAAAACTATTTCGATAAACGCACAGAAAGCGATCAGCATGAAACTGACCTGTGCTTGATTCGAATTCAGCGCATGCTGCTCACCGAAACGTTCCGCATTGACATGCTTCATGTTCGTGACATTTATTATTCGCTTTATATTTATTCGTGCCTCAGTAAATGTTTCGAAGACATTATAAGTATCTATTAGTGCTGTTAAATTAATGCGTTTTGCGGAAATATTTTATTTGAATCACAGTTTTCATACAGAATCTGTGACAGTTGGCAACCCCTTCGACAAAATCATTGAGATCAGCTGATTATATCTGTAAACAAACTTCATTAATGAATTCGAAGCAAAGCCAAGGAAATTAAGAAGGTTTTATAATGTAAATTTGTTTATAAGGCAAACTTGTCTAGGACTCTAGCATTCGTTATAAGCCTACGTCTAATTTAAGCTAATTATTTTTGATGCTTCAAACGTGCAATGATATGCCTTCCCGTCTCATTACAGCCAAACAACATTGCTAAATTTTTCAAGAAATATAAACAATTGACAACAGCTGTTCAAACTGGTCGTCGATTCCGATTGAAAACGATCCGAAATAATTCACTCACCTGGAATCAAGACCACCATCAAAATTGGATCAAATTTACCTTTCAAACGGAATCGAAATGTAAAACAAGCCCGATAGTATTTATCAATTAACGGAGGACTTCATGATTTTTTTGAATTTTAAAATTTTTTCTGTGCAGCCGTTTTAATTAAATGCTCATAACTTTGCGAAAAAATTTACCGATTTGGACAATTTTTCTTAGAATTTTTATTTGTCAAAACACTTTTGAAATATTAAAATGGAAAAAATTTATACTCGTATTTTTCAAAATTTCAAATTTTTTAATACAAAATCAAGGCGAATTTATAGAAGGTGATGGCAGAAGAGCAGCTGATTTGATATTTTTTATTCACCTACATGTATTTTGTTTTTGCTTTTGCGTATGAGCTTTCAAAAGCAGTAAAAGCAAAAACAAAATGTATTTAAATTTTGACAATTCTTACGCAGAAACAAAAACAAAAAATACATAGGAATTTTGTAGTTGTATTTATAACACCACCTTGTATGGATTCGCCTTGTGCAAAATGTAAAATTCCAAAAAATACGTACTGATCGATTTTCGCGAAATTTTTTATAAAAAAGCTATCTATCATTCATCCGGCAACTTTTGAATCTAGTCTGATAATGGGACAACAAGATGATCGATCAACTAGTTCGCATTTCTTAATTTTCACGTTTAATTTATATTGGTTGAAAACTAATTGAAAATGCACGGCAAAAGTAGGATTTGAGTAGGCTTATTGTTTTTAGTCAAGTTTTGAAAGTGCATCTTCTATCAAACAACATTTGTAAAATTATGAAATATTTATTTAAACAAGAATCGCGCAGCGGTCTAAATTGGACCGTTGGCATTTTTGAATTTCCATCTATATTTTTTTCGGCCAAAACACTTGATTTTTTTTTTTTTTTTTGCTACTGAAGCGAACGAAATAGTTCAATAATTATTATGTATATATATATTATTATAATACAACACATCTGATGTTTCCCTCTACGATAATGTTGTATGTTCTCTATACACTGCCTCACTTTATACATTGAAATTAGTTCTGGTATGGCGAAATTGCACAAGATTTCCTTTTGGAACGGAGGGAGTGATGCAATTTCTTCGTAATCTACCTTCATTGTAGTTTTCACACAACCACGGTGGAGAGAGAGAGAGAAAAAAATATTGCCTTTAAAGTAGAGAAAGCATACAGAATGTTGTTGCTGTTTTTCGTATGATATAAAGGATGGTTAAATTTTAAGGGCCGATGTTGAATGTGAACCACACCTAAACGTCAAGTTTTTTTCTGCATTTCATTTGACATTTCTCAATTTCAGACTAACTCAATTTGAACATGGAAAGATACACAATCGAGCAACGTGTTAAAGTTATTCAGGCTTATTATGAAAATGGGCGTTCAATTCAAAATGCATATCGACGAAAATCATCTTCAGTGATGATGCACATTTTCACCTCAGTGGATTCGTCAATAAGCAGAATTGGCGCATTTGGGTGAATGATAATCCAAGTGTGATTGTCGAAAAACCAATGCACCCACAAAGAGTGACTGTTTGGTGCGGTTCATGGGCTGGCGGCATCATTGGGCCGTATTTTTTCCAAAATGAGGCCGGTCAGGCAGTAACTGTGAATGGTGTTCGCTATCGTGAGATGATAACGAACTTTTTATGGCCCGAATTGGAACATATGGATGTGGACGTTATGTGGTTCCAACAGGATGGTGCCACTTGCCACACAACCAACGAAACAATGGCTCTTTTGCGCGACAAATTCAATGGCCGTGTTATCTCACGTGGTGGCGATGTCAATTGGCCACCAAGACCATGTGATTTGACACCGTTGGACTATTTTCTTTGGGGTTAATTGAAAGAAAAGGTATACGTCGATAAGCCAGCAACATAGAACCTCAATTATGCCTCAGCGTCATCGAAAATTTGGACCATCGGATGGGGGTGTGCCGCCGAGATCGCGGCGGACATTTGGCCGATATTTTGTCCCATACATAGTTGAACCACACCATATGATCTTTATGTTGCCAAAGCAGAAAATCGTTTCACTATACATAATCGTAAGGCAGAGTTTTCGACAAGCTTGTGCTGCTCAAAAAAATTAAATAATTTAAGTAAATGTTATTTTATCAACGTCAAACACAGCGTCAATTTAGTATTCAGCGAATTAAAAAATTTATTTGTTTAAAAAAAACAGCTTTATGCTATAATAAATGACCAATCTTACTACATTTTAGAATCAGCAGGTACCAGTGAGGAATTAACTTCATATATAATTATACCGTGTAAATTGAGCTTTGAAACTGTGAGTATGTATGTTTTAAATGATGCAATCGCATTTTTGAATCAATCCGGGGACAACCGCATTCAAAAAATTCGATAAAATGTATCCTTTTATTATCCCAATATTGCACTTGGCTCAAAAGTTGCGGAATGAATGAGAGAATTTAAATTTTTTCCAAATTAGTATTCGAGTTAAAAAAAGGAGTCCAAATCGGTCAACTTTTCGCAGTTACGAACATTTAAATATCAGAAATTGATATCTCGAAAACGGCTGCGCAAAAAAAACTATTGAAAAAATGCCAGGGAGGCATCTCTCAGTTAATACTATATCATAAAAAATTATAATAATGTTCGTAGATGCAAAAGTCACATGATGTCCAACTTAGTGCAGAATGTCCCATATAAAATAAATGTTTGAATTTATATATTTAGTTGTTGGGTCGTTCTTGAAGTCTTAGTTAAAACTTTAACAACCTCCGTTAACTTCGATCAAATAAAACAGTATATGCATAAGTATGTATATATGTAGTAGATATATAAAAAGACAGAAATTAAAATGGTAACATGCTTATTCTAAAATATAGGGTTATAGTTGTAGGCATACTTACGTACTTAACACTTAACATCAATAAATTTTATGGCCACAAGCCATTCAAGTTAGAAAAATGTCATCTTCAGAGCTTAACGCCCAATTAGCAACTGATTGCCGTTTTGGTACCATAGAATCGGATTATTTCGCTTAAAACCAACTAGCGCAGTTGATAAATTTTAAAATGTTGTTGAGGCCACGTTTACACAAATCATGCTGAGAATTTCACTTAAAACGCCCTCAGAGGGGCGCGACGTTAGGTCTACCCTTCGCCAGAAAAACTGTTATTCTCTTAAGGTTGTAGACTGATGTTCTCTAAGGTTTCTGGCTAGCTTATCGGCTGCCTCGTTTCTAGCTATGTTGCGATGCCCAGGAATCCAAATTAAATCTACTGAGAGTTGGTTGCAACCCCGCTCAGTAGAGTCCCGCATTGCTTAACCAGATTCGAGCAAATATAGTCCGGCTGTCATAGGAGATGGCTACACGGTCATATTAAAAATTGGCAAGGCAGTTAGGTCCGAGAGCGCGTCAGCCTTCAACAATAGCAAAAACTTCCGCCTGAAAAATATTCGCAAGAATTCTGCAAATACCCCCGTCCCAATTCCTTGTACCATTTTGAAACCGCCAGTGAATATATGGCGATTCCAAGCGGACATTCAGATTTCAACGGGACTAGAATCCCAAAGGGCCTATAGAATACTTTTTCTAGCTGCATATAATCAGTGCCCAGTCTAGTCATGGCAAGAAGGGGAGAAAGGGTTCTACTGAAAGGCCTTCATCCTTTCCTTCTACCAGCCCAGTTCATGGAGCCTTACAGCTAACATGAGGAATGCATTATATTAAGATCTATATGCAGGAGGTGTGTTATACCAATAAGGGCATCCGTGGGGCATGTAGTCAATGCCCCGTCACTCTACCTAGCTTGACTTGGTTATGTTGGTTACGTAAGACTGTCCGCCAGACCAGGGAACTATAGCTTAAAATTGGACGAGCTACGGCTATGTACGTCCATGGGCCTATCTTTGGCTGCAGACCCCACGTCTTCCCAAAAATTCGGTTGCAGGAGTAAAACACGATGTTCGCTTTTTTCATTCTCTCTTCGATATTAACTTAAGATCCGGAAAGAATCCTAGATAGCTGGCTTGACAGAATAAACGAGAGTGTCTGTTCATTCAGTTTTGGTAGCTTAAAATTGGTAATCTTAATCTTGGCCGTTAATAACAGCTATACTATTGTCCTTGTTTTCACCCAATGGACGGAAACTATGATTACATTTTTAGAGCGGACTATTCGTTCATTGAGAGGAGATTCCGCTTTTAAATATTCTACCCCTCGCCGGTTTTTATACCAAAATTTTCAGAATGAAAAGCGAAATCGATTAAGCTACATACATATATCTGTCAGTTCGTCGTTCATGCATTGGATAACTCTAAACAACTATTGAGATATCTCAACAAAACTTGGTACACATATTACCTTTAAGTTTAAGTAGGCTGGTGTTGATGGGTGAAATCGGATAATAATAAAAAACATTTAAAATAATGTGAAATTTCAGTAACTATAAAACTTAATTTGATCAAATTAGAAGTTATTTGAAAAATTTTGGCGTAACACCGCCCACTTTAAAGCAAATAGGAATACGCAAAATTTCAAAAATTGGAAAAAATCGAAAAAAAACATCGTCCAGCACGGACGGACATTTTTGGAACCCAAAAAATTATATTTCCGTAAATATAAAAGGAAATTTGGTCAAATTTTGTACACAGGTTTGTGTAAGGGAAAGGAATACAATTTTAAAACGAATAACGATTTTATTAAATCATGTAGAAATCCAACATGATGGTAGTACGTTAAAATCATAATAATTTCTTTTTATTTATATTTACCAAAGATATGAACGTTGCGCCGATAAAGCACATCTTCTTTTTCTTTTAGGCAAAAACAAAGAGCTTTTAACACTTAAGGCGTTCCACGAGAATAAAAAGCTGGATTTCAAGTTTATTTTTATAAATATTAAATAAATGCACAAAACGCCATAAAATGGGTTTTTACTTACATGCCTAATTCTCTAAAACAAAACTTTTAGGATCCTTAAACAAGTATTGGAGCAAATATGTTCAAATAACAATCTAAAGTAATTCATAAAGGCAATTTCAAAAAAAAAAAAAATGCTGGCCGAAGGGATCTTCCACTGAGATCTGATAGGTGGATACTAAAATGGAGTACTTGAGGTCAATGAAGTGCTGAAAAATCGCCTCTTCAAGAAGAAAACAGTATTTAAGATCCGACTATAAATTTTTGAAGATATGCACGACTCTTAGGGTGGCCAGCATTTTTTTTCGACATTGCTTTTAAAGATACTTTAGATACTCACCACAATTTTCTTATAAGAAGAAAAATTATAATTTTTATTTATTTTTCAACTATCCGGACAAATTAGATATTCAAATTTCCAGATTTTTTGTGTAAGTCTACTTTACCTTCCTGATATCCAAAATTAATATGCAACATGTGCAAATAAATACGTAGATAATAGAGTTCCTAGTAAATGGAATAACACCTATATTATTATACATATGTATAAAGGGTGCTTTTCTTAGGCGTATGATTTTCAATGGGGCAATGCTTTTTGCGGAGTTGGTCTTTTTGACAACTGTTACTTGATTCACACTCAGTTTGGTTTGCCATTTTTATGAACAGATTTACTCTGGAACAACGTTTGCAAATCGTGCAATTTTATTACCAAATTACGAATATTCGATTAAGCCTACTTTTGGAGTGTTGATAATCCTCATGCCGTTGTTAAGACGCTGTTCCTCAAAAAGTCACTGTTTGGTGTGCTCTATAGGCCAATGATTCCCGGTTCATATTTCTTCAAAAATTAAGCCGGCCATAATGTTGCAGTCAATGGGGAACGCAATAGAGCCATGATTATTGACTTTTTCGTGTCTAGATTGGAGGATGTTGACGTGGACGATCTTTGGTTTCAACAAGACGACGCCTACATGCCATACAGCTAACGAAACAATAAATTTATTGAAGGAAACTTTTGGTGAGTGATTTATCAAACGCCGTGGACCTGTGGCGTGGCTTCCAGGATCTTGCGATTTAACACCGCTGGACTATTTTTTGTGGAGTTATGTGAAGGCGCTTGCCCACGCAGATAAGCCCGAGACGATTGACGCCTTGAAAGAGAATATTCGGCGCACTATTGCTGACATGCGGCCCCAATTGCTGCAAAAAGTAATCGAAAATTAGGCCTCTCGGCTGGAATTTATTCGAGCCAGCCGCGGCGGTCACTTGCCCGAAATCACTTTTGGAGTATAATGACAAACCCTTATATTTATAACAAAGCTAAATTCTCGGTCGTAACACTAAACTATGTGCGTTTTATTTGTTCTTCAAAACCACATGGCAGAAAAAACATCCTTTATGTATTGTAATCTATTGATTATTTGCCCTTAAAGGTTAAGGGGGTTCCAATGGGTATTTGTAGGGCTACAGCTGTGATGTCTTAGAAACTGTTTTTAAAAAACCGTAACGGTAAAGATAAACATTTCATATTTGGGGTGCCTTTAACACTTAGGGGCAAATAAAAAAAAAACACTCAGACTTGCTAGATTGTTTTGCAAAAGTCTCCTGAGTGATGTCCCCTTTCAGAAAAATAACAAGGCTTACTCTTTGCCAAAAAAATATTTAAATTTATTGTACTGTTTTGTTATTATTGCTCATCAATTGGTTGAATTTTTTATGGATATCTGAAAATACCAATATTAACCGGCTCTTCGTAAAACCGGATATTCGGTTAATATTCATTTGTGCACGCTATCGAAATTTTATCAATGGATAATCTGCATGGATATCCGGCAATTTGAATATGCGGATATTTCAAGTCCTAATATGTACCTACATATGTAAAAGGCTAAAATATATTTATTTGTGAAGAATACAGGAACGTACAACACCAAAGCGTTGACTGTCAAGTCAAGCAAAGGCGCTTGTATTGCGGTATATCGTTCATTAAACATTCAGTTTAGTTTCAAGGGAGAGTTAAATCTTGACAAAACGACACCTACTCGACGTGTACAACATAATTTCTAAGTGGTCGCAGGTTGCTCCCAAAGCGAGCTGAGATCCGCGTTGGCATCATGCTGTTTGTGCTCAAGGAAGTTGTCCAAAAAATTTATGCACTTTGCCGCCAATGTCAAACCAAGTCTAAAAACTACTGAACTCAGTAGATACATATATCCCGTTATACACACACACACACACAAACACACTAGTGTGAAATCATGTATTCATTTGTATGTATGTATGTGTGTATGCATGTAAATGCTTATGCATAAATAAATAGATTTGGCTTATGTGTAGGAAGCTTTAACTTTGTCACCGCTGCTTTTGTTGCTTTTGCTGTAAGTGATTGCCACTTCGGTGGGAAGACATTCAGCCCAAACCCTATCGACTCCATCAGTTCGACTTACTGACTAGAACTGACTAGATGGCTTCCTAGTTAACTGCCTGGGCATTAAAGTATTTGTGCTGCTGGCCAAACATTTGTGTGTGTGTGTGTGTATGTTTGTTTGTGTAAGTGTTTGTGTGCACTGTAGCCGCTGCATAAGCAATGAGTTTGTCTTGCGGGTCAGCAGCATGCATTGACCGGGTGACCGCAACCACTGGCCTCACCTTATTTCTCAATTCAAGCAAAGCCTTATATATTCTCTATATCTAAGCTTAGGAATACATTAGCTTTTCCGCTGTCCGCTCTCTCAGGCATTCGATGTCTCAATGTTAGTTGGTGTCGCCTAATTTGCTTTCCTATTTTATTCAAATAGCTGTTTGTATGAAACTTTGTGAGTTAGTGTTTTTGAACACACACATCCATACATATAAACATTTATATATATGAACATGTATATATGTATGTGTGCACACGTGGGTGAGCTATTGTTTGAATTTGCTGTTGTTTGTTATTGGTTGTTATTGCTGTTTGTATTTTTGGTTTGTATACTGAATATTTTATGCCTGAGTGATTTGCCGAATTTGTTGGTTTTGCGCTTGAATAATTTGCAATCTATGTTAAATAAAATTTTATTGCATGTGAGTTTTGGTAGAGAAATGTCACTAAAGCATTTTCAGTTATTTTTTAATGTTTTAGTTTTATTTTTAAAACGAGTAAATTTAGTCAGAAAAGAGGCAATAAAGCTCGTTTCTGCAAAATTAGTGCAATCGTTTTCGAACACCTCTACAACCAAAGCCCAAAAAGCCCAGAGCATCACAAAGTATCCACATTTTCAAATTTTCCCAGGCGTTACAGACTATAGTGATAAACAATTGTTTCGAACTGAGTTCGAACTTAGTTCTGGTGTGCTTGAATATGGCAACAAATATCTCGAACTACACTTTGTTTGATTTTACAATTTACAAAATCCAATTGTCTTATTTGTTGATAGCTTCTTTTTAGTCTTTAAAACATTAATAAATTTATCTAGCATTATTATATTCTTAGTTTTTAATTAATACTGAGATAATTGAAACAATTTATGTTATCATTAAGCAGTCAGTATACACTACTGTGTTTTTGGATAATAAACTAAATAAATAAATAAAGCAATCAATAACTCTTTCAACTTTTAACCGTTAATTGTGGAGGTGATTTTTATGGCCATAGTTCGCGAGGCGGTGGTAATATAAAATTAATAAAAATGGATTTTCTCATAATAATTATTTTTTCTTTGAAAACAACCTACTTCATTTTTAAACTAAAATAAATACAAAATATGATTTTCGCTTTTAGTCCACAAAAGTTCATTTTATTTGAAAGTATTTTAATTCTTCAACTACGAAAACATCACATAGCAAACAAACCGTAAAATAGAGTTTTACTAACAAATCTCTGTCGACAAACAATTAAACAGAGGAGTGGTAAAATTAAATCTATGATAACCTAACACTTAAAACTTACGATTACCTTGACGTAGAAGTAAAATATTTTTAAGAAAATTTGCATCGATGTTGAGAAGCGGTATTTTTTATACCAGCGTCCGCATTCCTCAGCTCAGGCTACACCTACAAAAACAAAAATACAACTCAATAATAATGGCAGAGATATATGAAGATATGTATGTATTGATAGAGTCAAGATGCTGGAGCGCGTTATAAGAGATTAATTAGAAAAAATTTAAAAAGTGGTAAATTTTACCACCACCTGCACAGCTGAAGGATAGTAACAATTTTGCATCTAATTTAGACAATCAAATCAACAGAAACATTTGTGTCCTTGAAGTAGGCCTACAATACATACAATTAACTGACACGCAATTAACAGACTTTACGAACTCAAAGCACTTCAATTCATCTATAGCACTCAAAGGTGAAAAAAATTCCATTTTTTTTTTAATATTTTATTTTATTAGGCGTTCTTGTGTATTCCCGGCAGTTTAACTAGTACAATTATTGCCAACTTCTAATGCCTGAACCGGATATAAAACAATTAACTTCTCAAACACATTAACAAAATCACAACACCTACATAGATTAATGTGGAGTTCTAGCTTAATTCCATAATATTAAATTGTTTAAGAGTATAAGAAAAAATAAATAGGATCGAGTGAATACAAAATAAATTTATTGCGTTGCGCTCACTAAACTTGTTGTCCCATCTCTTTCGTATGAGTCCTGATGTCTGCTTTTAGACCTAAGTAAGTAACAACTTAGCTTGTGAAATTAATTGTCTAGAAATTTTAAGTAAAACACGCTTATTATCAGAGCTCCAGAATAATAATTATTTGACCGCTGAGCTTAAAAAAATTCATCCCAAATGTTATGAAATTTAAACAAGCTGTTTGATAATAACTATGACTCAATAGACAATTTTTTTAAGTTATCGATATTTATTATATTGAAACCTATGTATATTATAAATGGCTTTTCATAATAATTTTGTGTGAGAACAATTTTTTAAATCAACAATAACTACCATTTTGAGACTAGTATTTTAAAAGTATTTCCATATTAACTATCAACGAATTACATTTTTCTACGTCTTTCAAAGATTTCTATCTTGAGACTTATGTTATAAAAGTCTTTGCGTAATAATTATAAGTAAAGCAACTTTTTTTATATCTGGAAAGACGGAACTACTTCGGCACCCAAAATAGTACCGAACTAGTTCCAAATTGATCTCTATCAGTCCCGAATTTATTTCGAGTATCGTATTTCAAAAGACTTACACATTTTTCTCCAACTCATAATTATAATGAGAAGACTTGCAATATAAATCTCAAATAAAAGTCTTTGAAAGCTTAAACAAATTTATTTCGTTTATAATTAACTTTTATAACAGAAATCTAAAAATAAAAGTCTTTGAAGAGTTAAAAATATTTATCTCGCTGATGACTTTTATGAAAGGACTATTGTAATATAACTCTTTGAATAATAGATTATAGATTACTCGCAAATTTTGTATCTTACTGTAATAATTATTGATTAACTTTTACTCTTTTGTCTTCTAGCTATGTCTCGGCTTATTCCAGTAAGGAACTTACTTCATTGCTATCAATGCTCCAATATCTCAAACTCTCAAACTTTAATCCTATATAACGAAATACTCGCAAGGTATATAAGTTGATGATGTGGTAGTCCCTTAATGGGGAGTCACTTCGGTTTATAGAGAATATCATGGTTTATTAGACATATTTATAAATTTTGCTTATCTGTTATCCTCTACTTCTGTGTTATAAAAAAAAACTATGGAAAATCGTGACAGTATGCAGAAAATTTTTTTAAAATAATGACCGAAGATGAAACATGGAATCTAATGGAACGCAATTGAACGTTTTTTTTTTAGAATTTTTGTATGTTTGTTTGCCTGTTTGAACTCACTTATCTGCAAAACCATTGTCGGGAGTTTCTTCATACCGGAGTTAATGTTTTGTTTTTGATATTTTTTGAAGCGGATAGGTGCAACCTGGCTGGGCCGTTTTGGGTGGGCAGTGCGGCATAGATAGCAAGTATCCGGACTTGTTTCACTCAAGGCGAATTTATACCACAGTGACACATAACACATAGATTTGATATTCAGTCTAGTAAGCGAATTCACTCAGCTATTTGCTCAACACCACCTTATATAAATTGGCTTTGGTTTCGGCTATTCTTAGTTTTTTTAACTACCTAGAATTTTTTGTTTTCATAGTAATTGTTACTGTTAATGTAATGACAAAACTGTTGTCAAATGAATCTAGTCAAAGAACTTGCTTTGTACTCTTTGGACTTCGCCATGATGCAATAATAAAAAGGTGGTGGATGTAGAGATAGTTCGTTTTGCTACTGCCTTAGCTCAACCTTGTATTTTCGAAGTGCGAAAAGAAATGGGAAGAAATTATGGACGTTGTGGGGAAAAAATTCTGATCGAAATATTTTTATTTTCAGTATATTCCTAATACAATAGTATATAACTAATAATACGATAAAACTATTTGTTTTCCAGTATATTATGAATGAAAGCAAAACTGTTCTAAGTTGTCTTATTGAACCCAAACATTACCAGATATAGAACACAAAATGGGTTTAATACTAAGAAAGAACAGTCTGACTATGCAATATGCAATGTATAGTTAATGGCTTTAAAGACGCTATAGTTGATTTTATTCAAAATTATGAAGACATTTAGAAAAATTTAATTTAATGAAGTAAATGAAGCATACTTTTTTCTTTTTTGAAACAATGTAATTGTATTATCCGTATATATTTGATTTTATGTTTTCTAACGTAGTCAATATCACTCATTAAATGTAAAATATATTTCTGAAGATGACTATAGCTCAATATAACGAACTTTCGGAATAACGCAATTTTGGTTTAACGAATCATCACAGCCATTATAAAAAAGGGTTTTCAATAATTTTTGAAGTAATTTAGCTACGGCGGCCAAAGGTTGGTGTTATAAACAGTTATATAGGTTAAAACAATCACTATATTTAAAGCCACCTTTCGATTTTAAGAATTAGGTGCACATCTTAGCGTTATCTGTATATTAGGCGCCCAAAAAGTTTCGGAAAATTTAAATTAAATTTCGATGTATCCAAAGAATGGCACACTCACAATCAGGCGATGCTGAACTTGGACAAGAAAACTTAAACAAAAAATCTCCATAAAAATTAGAAAAAAGATCACACTTTTTTAAGGCAGTCAACATGGCGGAATTAGAGTGAGAAGTTATCCACGTTGACACCAAAGCAAAACTATAAACTATTGGCATTTCGGGTTACACTTTTGGCAGCACTCTTCCTACCAGGTGCATAATTTTTCGAGCGCAGAACAGTTGTGGTGCAAGCCAATTCTAGAATTTCGAAAATGAGCGCTGCAGACAATTCTGTATAAAGATTTAAGCTCATTTGCATATAGAATTTAACTAACATAAGGTATGTTTGTGTAGCAAACTTGCCGATTCGCTTGGAACTTTGCCAGAAATTGTGGTGTGCTGTCTCATCAAGGTACGTTATCGGGTCATACCTCTTTGCAGAAAATGCCTTTACTGTTACTATTAACCGTAACCGTTATTTGAAGGTGTTGAAATATGTTTTCTTTCTGGAACTACTTCGATAGAGAATTCCTTTGAGTGGTTTCAGCAAGATGGTGCAGTTTGTCGCATAGCCCAGACCTGTTACGGCAGTAGGTCCGTACCCGACCTGCAAAAGGACGCTCCAACTCGGATAAAATTTCCTTTAATTACAAAATCAATTCTGTTAGCATATCTCATGAAACATGCCATTTGTTTAGTACTTTTCCAGAACGGAAAATAATTGTGCTGCAATTCGTTATCCTTCCTAGGGTTGTTTTGCAATTATGTTACAAAGAAACATGCCAAGTATTGCGCATTCAGTTGGCCCCCTAGATCTTCTGACCTTTCTGCGCCAACACTTTATTTTTTGTAATGTAATTGTATAGAGGAAGTTTGCAAAATAAGCCCACCAATTTGAATGATTTAAAGCAATCCATTCGCACCATAATTTAGGCAACTCCTGCCTCAACCCGCCTTTATTAGATTACACAAGTATACACGGTTTTGGATCTGGGCAACCAAAAGTGGTTTCTATGACAATTGATGACACTGAATCCGAATCTTCATTTCGTTTTTTAAGATTGATTCTAGTTTTTGAAATAATCAAGAATTTAATTTTTTATGATTTTTGTCAAATAATATTCATTTTATTAACTTAAAAGTAACATATCAGAAATGAAGATTGGTGGAACTTTGCCTTTTGTATTGTTTAGTATCTGTTTCACGTATTAGAGTCCAACAGTAGTCGCTCATCATGCCTTCATCCCAAAATCCTTGGTATCTTCTTTCAATGTTGGCTAGATCTTGGTGTAGCCGCTCTCCTTGTTCGTCGCTCGTATCACCCAAGTTTTCGGGAAAAATATCGAGATGGGAATGCAGGAAATGGATCTTTAGAGACATTCTAGCTCCAATCTTTCGATAATTTTGCAACATATCGCCAATAATTTCCTTAAAATTAGGGGATTTGTGATTACCAAGAAAGTGGTGAACGATATTTTGAAAAGATGCCCATGCGGCTGCTTCATCGGGCGATAAACATTTTGTAAATTTTTTATCAGCCATTAATTTTCTAATATCAGGTCCGACAAATATTCCTTCTTTGATTTTTGCATATGACAATTTAGGAAACAACTTAACTAAATACTGGAAAGCCGGTCCTTCACGGGTTAATGCTTTGACGAAGTTCTTTATAAGGCCTAGTTTAATGTGAAGAGGTGGCAGGAAAATGTCTTGTGGATTTACAAGTGGTTCAGCGGAGACGTTTTGCTGTCCAGGCTCATATTGAGTACGACTTTGCCATTCTTTTCTCACATAATGATGTTCAGTTGCGCGGCTATCCCACAAGCATAAAAAGCAACAAAATTTGGTGAATCCAGATTGCATCCCAGTTAAGATACCAATTACCTGTTGAAATAATATAAAAAATAAGTGTTTTCGATTTAATTGGAATCAATGTTTAAACCTTTAGATCGCCACATATTTTCCATTTATGATCATTGTATTTGATGAAGCACAGGATCTTACGCATTGTTTCGTAGCATTCCTTTTTGTACTGCATGAGCAATGGGAATAGATGGTTTTTTATTTCCATTGTGGAGAAGAGCAGCTTTTAGGCTGTATTTGGAACCATCAATGAATAAACGCCACTCGTTTCGATCGTACGGTGTATTCATTTCATTAAATAAACCATTAATATCGTTACAGAAACTTATGTTGTCTTCTTTTTTGAAGAACGGTCGAAGTGTCTGATTTCTGTTTCTGTATACAGTAACTTGTGTTCGAGAGTCTAGATATTTCCATTGCTGCAACCGTGATGCTAGCAACTCTGTTTTTTGTTTGGACAAATTCAAATCACGAATCAAATCGCTTAGTTCATCTTGCGAAATTAAATGTGTCTCTTCCATGACAAAGTCGCTATCATTACTCGGGGGTGATGGAGCTAAAGTTTCCAGGACGTTTCCACTTATACTTGGACAAACTGGCAATGAATCATTAGCAGTACGTGGAACAAGCTTGCATACTGATGATACATCAGGATATTCATATTTTGCTAATTTTTTTGCATTTATGCCCTTAATTTTCATCAAACAAAAGTAGCAATCATCTACATGGTTTTTAGGTTCTCTCCAGAGCGCTGGCATTGAAAAGGAAAATTACTCACGTTCTCTCAATGACCACTTATACAGCTTTGTTTTGCATGCGTTACAAATAAATTTCGGTATCCATGACTTATGAGTGTCTGCTACTCTGAAACCAAAGTAGTGCAGATACGCATCTTTGAGCGCATTTGTTATTATTTTGCCAATTTTTTTAATCATATAACTACCACAAACGTAACAAAAACACTTTGAATCAACTTTGCAACACTGTCTCTGCATTTTTATTTGCTCTAATGACTTATTTTATTTTACTTGAAATGACTTATCAAGCAGTGCCTGTAAGATTGGGAGAATGTTCCTCAATCGGTATTTAATTACTGTGCTTGCAAACTGTGCTTGTAACAGCACAATGGTGCTATCATGCGAGAACTCGGAAACTAGAATCAATCTTAAAAAACTAAATGCATATTCGAATTCAGCATATCAAATATAGTTAAGAATCGTTCTTATCTGCTCAGATCCAAAAGTTGACCTGAATTTGTAAACTTGTGTTATTTTTAGAACCAAGTAAAAAAATCAAGCACATATTACTTTTTCCTAAAATAAATATATGCAAAATAAATCAAAACAATTAACTCAAAAGTTATTTGATTTATTGAAAACCAATTAGTATGCTTTCGCAAAATATCACTTATAATATTCAAAGTCTTCTTTCGTGAAGAATAAATTAAGGGGGTCCTCTACTCTTGCGGTTTCAAAAAATCGATTTTTTTTAACTCAATTTCAATCTATATATATCCAAGAATACGCCAGGGTAAGGATTTCGTGGAAATCACATTCCTTTGCATGCTCCTAGTCTCCGTAATGTACCCGTCTCCGGCTGTTTTCGGGAAGCTGAGCATGGCGCGCCATTTTTAAACGCGTATTTTTTTAGCTGCCTAGTAAAACTTTTCATAAAAGTATAGATCGTAGTTAAAAAATTCTTATGTTGAATTAATCAGTGAACATACCGCTATGTTTTCCCGAGCACAATTTGCGAAATTTTATTTTGTTGTAGAGTCTCTAGTAGTTATATCAAAAAATAACGTGAAAATTTAAAATTTTAATAAATTGCATCAGTTTTACAATTTACAAAATAACAAAATTTTGTTTCGAGAAAACATAGCCAACGTAACTGCGAATATAAAAAATATTTAACTTTTGATTACAGATTACCCAACTGGCCAGAATTTTACTTGAGAGGAACCCATGCAGCTTTAACATCAGTTTAGTCAATGACGTTTCAAGGTTGGCAATCTTTTTTTTTTTTTTTGGTATTCGATTCAAGAACTTTGAAGTCAAAACATGTACCTTTTAAATAAAAAAACATATTTGCTTAGTCCATCCCATTTATTTCCAAAAAAACAGCTTGATTTCAGGCCTTGAGAGTAGAGGACCCCCTTAAATATTTAGTATGCTTTCAATTGTACCGCTTATATGCTATATATGCAAATAAAATTGCTGAAAATCTAATTTACGCGTAAAAGGAAAAATTTTGTAATGCTTCAAATTAAAAACTAAACCGCTAGATGTGCTCAAAATAAACATCTATATATTTACATATGTAAATGCTGTTTGTATTTTTATTGATTTTCCTTACAATAAAATCGAATTACCCTTTGTGGCTTTCCAAACGATTCGTTTGATAAATAAATATCGTATGACTTTATGATTTCATAGGTTGCCAATCTACAGAACGTTCACTGCCAAAGTCCGCTTGCCACATTTATCGAGTGTAGTTTGCCTAAGTACCTCAATTGATTTCGAATTTATCAAACACAATAGCATCATTTCCATATTATTTACGCTTTGCCTGATCACCCTTTCTCCGCGCACTGAATGCTTTTTGTGAAAGAGATAAGTGTATAAAAATATTAACGTATGTACATATATTTATTTACTATGTGTATGTATGTCGGAAAATATGTGTGTAAATATGTACATATATTGCAATGGCACTCAATTTTTTTTTATTTCCTGTTCTACGCACAATAGGACATTTGTTGCTTACTTCCTTTGCTTGCTGGTTTGATTTATGCGATTTGATAGGGGTAGGCATGACTTACACTAGCCATTTACGTTTTGTACAAATAGAAAATAAATAATAAGGAAATGAGACCATTCTCATATGTCTTGCAAACAAATATTCTTACGCACAATCAGTCGATGATTTATAAACATACAATACGAATAAATACAGTATATGTACATTTGTATGTATATGTGTCTGCATGTACGTGTTAGGGAAATCTTTTACTATACTAACTACAAACAAACACACTTTATTGAATGAAGTATTCATTGCTCTGCATGTATCAATGAATTGCTATTTGAAGGAAGGGTGTGCAATAAGATTTAATGCCACACGTAGAGAAGAAATGAATAAATAAAGTGACGTTGTAAATTAGCTACGAAATTAGCTGTATAAATGACGTGATTTAACTCGGTACAAATTTAAAGCGGATGCAAATTTAATAAAAATGAACTTCTATTGAGCCATGCAAGTTAAAAGCACGGAGTCATTTTTTTATCGGATTAGAGCCATACTAGCTAAAATTAAGATAGGCACATTGCTTATTTAATTTAACTTTAGTGCAAATTTCGTCGATGATGTTAGTGAACCTGTAGTGCAATTCACTAGCTTTAAACGATTCGACAATCGCAATTTTTGTCGACAATATTTGTTGTTTTCACTAAGGATTGTGCGACTCACTAACTTATTCTTAACGACACTTAACGGCACATTCGTTGTACATAGCTATTCAAAGTAATAAAGAGTGGCACCTCTGTCAAACTAAATATCAAAATAAGCGAAGAGCACAAAGAGGAATGAAAAAAATACAAATGAATGCATTTTGACGAATAAAAGTTTGGGCACGTTTTTCTTCAGATTTAAGTATAATAATATACGAGTTTATATCAAACTGCAAATATTTATAATTATTTTTATTTATTGCAATGATTTTGTAGAACACTCGAATCCGAAGAATATCCGGAATCACTTGCCAAATACGCTCCATTGTTAATTGTGTTGTGCTCCAGGGTATTGAGATTTCATAGTTAATTTTTTTTAAATTATGATCATTTATCTATATATTAATAATAAACAATATTTATGTTTTTTATACTTGAATTCTTGATAAAAGTTTGCTTTTACCATTTGCGCATGAATTGTCATGGTGGTTGACATATGTAAGTCTCCTCAGATCCTTTGGCGCCAAAATTGTTACATGAGTACAATCGACGGTCCCAATTGTGCCTCCCACAAAAGTTGACGACGACATTCCTTTGAAAGCTTGGCGCTCTCAACAGCTTCTGAAATTCTGTTGTATTCAAATGCAAGGGATTTTCCATCTCACGGAGTAAACGTCGATACACTGTTGCAGCGCTTACTTTTTCATCACCTCGTGAAAAAATCATATTCCAAACGTTCAAACGACATTATTTAATGGTCCTTTTTTAATTACAAGAAAACAAATCACCGAATTTAAAATTTATCTCTCTCCTTTCTCTATTGAGTTAACAACATCAAATTTGTTGGCGTTTAGTTTTCGATACGGCTGATTCGGCGATAGTGAACAGCAGCGTCGTTAAAATTTTCGTTAAGATGAGTTAACCATGCGAAAATCATTAAAATAAGTTAGTGAATTGCACTACTGGTATTATTAGACTTTCTGTTTTTCAAAAGAGAAATTTTACTCACGGAGGAAGATGTGCTAAGAGAAACTTTAAATCTAAAGTCATCCATTTGTGGATGGTTTGTCTCATATTCTCTATTGATAATAGTCGCTAAATTGTTCGCAGGTATTTCGGGCATAAAATAATTTTTTAAATTAAAAACGTAATTTATCAGAATTAGCATGGGCTTGTTGAAGTGAGATCTACTATTTCAAATCTTGCTGTTTTCGCAGATGATTGCATTACAAGTTTCGGAGCTGAGTATCAAATCGATAGAGTCGAGTACTTATTTAGGGTAGTGGTTTTTTTCCTTAAAGGTTCTCAATAAAAAATAGATTTTTCATTAATCATCTCTTTGATCAAGTTTTTTCGACAGCAATAAATCGCTAAATATACAACAACATGTCTTATTTTTATATCTGTCAAATACATTTTCCAACCTTCGTTACAAATGTAACATGCCTTCAGGCACAAATCAACCAATATGAGTGTTTTCACTGTTTATACATAAATACATATGTGGACACTATTTACATACATATAAATATTAACTTAAGCAAGTAAGTAGTGTTAATATGTTTGTAGTTGTAGGCTTTTAATTTATTTAGTTAAGAATATACTTTGTTTTTTTAAACAATGTTCATATTGAGATTTTAGGTTTAAGTATTTTATGAATTGTTAAAAATTGTAAGTTTCTGTTATCCTTTTTTTCAAAATATTTTCTTTGTTATGAAGATATTTGTTTAATAAAATTTAAAATCAAATTTAAGTTTCCAAAAATTCTATTAAACATATACCAAAAATAATTTGAGCATCTACAGAGGTTATAATAAATTTCTGTTCCACATCAAAATTGCACCGGTCTCTGGTACTATAACATAGTAAGCTTTGAAATGATTGTTTTTAAATTGGTGTTTAATAACGTTATTGAAACTTAATTAGTTTCTGCAGGCATGGGATCAACAACGAAAAAAATTAATAACGAACGAAAAGCACCGCAAACAAATTTTTTGCATTTGGGCTAATAACCCCAATATTAGTAACAAGAAGTTGGTAAAACTCAGTGGATCATCCTATAACACTGCATGATGAGGGTTGCGTTAAGGAAGGTGGATCAGGATAGGATAAGCCAACAAGTGGTCACCCAAATGAATCAGCAGATATCCAACTGGAAAAGAAAGTAATAGCCGTAATTAGGGAGAACCGCTCAATGTCGACAAGAGACGTCGCCAAAAAAGGTAAAACCACACATGTGCAATTCACTCGAATTAAGAAGAGAATTGGCATAAGACCTATAAAAATCAAAAAGCGAAAAACAACTAAAAAAGCATGTCCCATGCGCATAAGTTGTATGAGACACAGTTGGCAAATAAAAATGTTTGTATGTTTACGAACAACGAAACTTGTTTGGAAAATGATTTTTTATTGCTTGCAGTTCGGAGAAGACATTTCTGAATTTGGAAGACCCCATCCCGGTAAAAAAGTTTGGAAGAAAAGTTCTAATTTAGCAAGCCATTTGTAAATGTGGGTATAAATCCACGTCTTGCTGCACTATAGGAACTATCTACACTGAAATTTACGTAAAGGAGTGTCTTCAAAAACGTTTCCTGCCCGTCCTACGTTAACATACTGGTTGAACTCTATTTTGCCCAGATTTGGCTCCACCATATTACGTTAATGTCACCTGAAAGTGGGTCGAAGATAACAACGTGCATTGCGTAAGGAAAGACTTGAATCCTCACAATGAGCCGAGTTGGATCAACCGCATTTCAAGGAATGCTGTAAATTTTAAAGTATCCAACCAGAACCTACCTTGATGATTTCCTCAGTAGACCTGATAAAATTTTATAAGCTTACAAATTTTCTCGGTTTTAACTGTCTAAATACAGAAGTTTTAAATCAAAACGTCATATCTTAGCAATCAGTTGTATGGGAGTCATAATGATTTTCATTTTTTTTTTTTTATAACTGAATTAACGTTTTAATTATAACTAAAAGGAGTACCAAATCTCGTGTTCTTAACTGCTTTAGTGTAGGAGTTATAGCGTAGAACCTCATATCTGAACAATCAGTTGTATGGGTGCAATATTTTGCTTTATTTTATTTTATGTCATTTAATTTTACTTCATATTTTGTATCAATTTCAATTTATTTTATTTTTGTTTCATTTAGTGTTTGATTTTAATTTAATTTCTTTTTACTTTATATAATTTGTGTTAATTTCAGTTTCTTTCCTTCCATTTAGTTTCATTTCTTATATTCTAATATTGTTAATTTCACTTTACATTACTTGATTTATATTACTTAATCTTATTCAAAAAAAAAAAAACAAATCTTATTAAATTTTATTTCATTTGAATTTTATTTTGTTTCATTTCATTTACTTTAATCCCATTTCATACTATTTAATTTCAATTGCAACTAATTTTATTCCGTTTAATTTGTGGTAATTTAGTTTAATTAAATTTTATTTTCTTTTGCATTATTTTATTTTATATCATTTGACTTTACTTCTTATTCGTATCAACTTCTTTGTATTTCATTAAGTTTTATTTTGTTTCACTTCATTTCATTACATTTCATGGGGCTTTATTTTCATTAAATTTCATTTCCCTTACTTTTATTCAATTTAATTTGTATTAATTTTATTTATTCAGTTTGATTTTATTTCATTTATTTCAATTCATTCGTTTCATTGAACTTCATGGTTTCTTCAAAAAAGCAGCATTATGCTAGAGCTAACAAAATATAAAAAAAGCAAACACTCTTCCTGTCGTTTACCTGCAAAATTTCCTAAAAATATGCAACAATCACACCAATTGGAGAACTCTCTATACAGATGAGTCCAAGCACAAAAATACCATCGCTGGCAGCGTCGTGAATGATAACGCAACACTCATGTCCGCAGTTTTACCACCATTCGCCTCAGTGTTCACCGCGGAAGCTACAGCAATCCTTTACGCCTGTCATATAGCAAAAGAAAGTAAACACAAGCACATCATCTGCAGCGATTCTTTGTCATCGCTCGAAGCCATTTCAAATGTGAACTTTGTCGATCCAACGATATGCCAAATTAGAGATATTTTTATATATAATGTTAAAAAAATAAAACTTTTATCTGTACCCAGCCACATCGGTATAAAAGGGAATACTCTAGCTGATTCTGAAGCCAAACTGGCGACCAGATCTCCCTTAAAGCTCATAAATTCCATTAATAAAAACGATATCAAAAATCTAGCAGATAAGTGTTATCGGGAATCAGAACACGAGTGCTGGGCGGGGGGTATTCGCATTATTACAAAATGATAAACCCTAATCGCCAGCCATGTATACTTCCCACAACGATAACTAGAAGACAGAGCATAATATATACTCGCTTTCGGCTTGGCCACACCAGACTTGCACTCAAACACATTTTGGAAAATCTGACAATTCAACATTTAGTTGAAAACTGCTTCTCACTGGAACATGTTCGCCTAGAATTAAGAAACTCAAATTTAAAAGAACTGTTAACAAATTTAACACATGCCAACATAAAGGAATTTATAAAATGTATATGTAAGCTAAACATCTACAAGGTCTCGCAAAAGTAATCCTCCTATCAGAAAATGCTATAAATTTTGCGATTGGCCCCTAATGTCAGTTCTGTTTTGACATTTGTGTAGTAAACACATGCGAAATACACGTTAATAAACAATGTTACGCTACACTGCTCCAGAACGCGGAATATTGCTGACTATTTATTTGACCAATAATCGGTCGGTGACTTTGGCACAACGTGAATCTCGTCGCAGATTTCCTGGCCGTCCAACGCCTACTGGTGAAACACTGCGACGTTTAGCCGCTCGCCTCGAAGAGACTGGCACAACACGAGATGCTGCCAGGCGTGGCAGACCCCGGAGTAGCCGTTCTGCAGAGAATATTGCTGCTGTAGCCGAGGATGTCATGGAAGCGCCGTCGACATCGACCAGACGACGTGCCACGCAAATGCGTATCAGTCGACGGTCTTTACAGCGAATTTTGGTACAAGATTTGAAGATGTTTCCGTGCAAAGTCCAGACGGTGCATCAGCTGTTAGCTGCTGACCGCCAATCGCGTCTAACATACGCTCAAGCCATCCTTAATCACCACCAAGAGGAAGATGATTTTTCATCAAAAATAATCATGAGTGATGAGGCCCATTTCCATCTTAGCGGGTACGTAAATAAGCAAAATTTACGCTTCTGGGGCACTGAAAATCCGGGTGTAACCCAAGAAGAGTCATTACACCCGCTCAAAGTCACTGTATGGTGTGCTGTTTTCGCTGGAGGAGTCATCGGACCTTTTTTCTTCGAAGACGTCGCGGGCCAAACGGTTACTGTGAATGGTGAGCGCTACAGAGCAATGATCAACGAGTTCTTTTTGCCGCAACTTGATGAATTGGGATTGGAAAACATGTGGTTCCAACAGGACGGTGCAACGGCACACACTGCACGTTCCACAACCGATATGCTGAAGGATGTATTTCCCGGGCGCCTAATCCCCCGTTTTGGCGATTTGCACTGGCCAGCAAGATCGCCTGATTTGACCGCTCCAGACTTCTTTTTGTGGGGCTTTTTGAAGTCGCGGGTTTATGTCAACAAGCCTCAGACTCTTGCAGCTCTTAATGAGAATATCTGTCAAGAATGTGAGGACCTATCTCCGGAAGTTTTGGCCAAAGTGATGGAAAATGCCATAAAAAGGGCTCAAATGACAATCAACTGTGGCGGCGGCCATTTACATGACATCATATTCTCGACTTGATGTAAAAAAAATTAAAAGACCAAATAAAAATAATCCACAAGAAGAATCAAAGTTTTTCATTTTTTTTTAAATTACAGCCAAAAACCATCGGAAGTTTACTTTTGCGCCACCTTGTATTTTGAAGTTTGATATTTTCCGAGAATTATTCTTTCACTGAATATTTTACTTAATAATTTATGAAGCTGATGGCCTTAGTCGCTGAAGCTGATCTCTAGATTGTTAAGGTATAAGTTTATTGCCCTTTTACATTAAATAAATACAAATAAATTGATTTCGCTATACTCATTTCATGTTGCATATAATTTCACTTAGTTTTATTCAATTTAATTCATATTAATTTCATTTTCTTTCAGGTTAACAGTGTTTAATTTTTAATAATTTCATTTTATTTTATTGTATTTCTTTCCATTTCATTCCATTTCGTGTCCAATTAAATAAGAATTATTTTAAGCCAGTGAGTAGAGCATTTCCCTTATTAATTTCTTTAAACAATACATAAACATATATACATTCATACATATATATGTATGTAAAAATGTTTACACCTTTTACTGCCCCAGTTACTCACTGCGCATAAATATTGGTATTGGTTAAAATGTTTGAAACGGTTGAAACGGTGATATATTCGGCAAGAGGAACATTAACACGTACACATACAAAACGATAACAGCCAGACAAAAATCGTAACAACATACCACACCCCACACACACACACACTTGGCATTGTAATGGGGTTGATGTTGGCAGTCAGCGATTGCAGCAAGCGGGCCGTTGTATCAGTTGTGGCACAGACCATTGAGCTTCAATGACGTGTGCAAAATGCAAGCAACAACAGTTTTTATAGGATTTTTCGCTTTTGATTTGGTTCCTTCGCTTATTCGCCTTTTTTTATATTCATATTTTTTATGATGCTGAATTTTTTGACGATTTTATATAACATACATATACAAGGTAAGTTAGTACATATATGTACACACATAAATGTTTAGTCTTTTGTGTTCCACATATTTTTGATTTATTCCCTCACATTGTTGCCACGATTGCTATTGAAAAATATATACATAATATGTAATATGTATGGACATGCTTGCATGTGTGTTTGAGTATTTGGTAACCATGAATTTAATATGCATAAATATTATTTTCTTTTCTTTTTTTTTGCGTACAACGCTGTCACTCATTTGGTGGTTGGCGGCTGTCATTAATGCGTCGGCTGTGGTTTATTTTTAATATAAAAAATGTCCAATGAAATTTTGGTTTATTTTTCATTTGAAATATTGGTTTGTAGTCGTGTTTTATATGTAGATTAAACACATACATATGTACATAGATAACGAAGCACTGAGTTTCTTCCAATTTCATAGAGTTCTTTATTACCTAGTTTTTTTTTAATAAAGTCTACCTGTCGCCATTCTTTTATATAGTGGATTATGCACTACACGTCTACCCGAGGCATAATAATGCAAATTTTTCTATTGCTTTAAACAAAATACAGATATAAGTATACCACAAACGTTCTCTTCGAAAATCCTGTTTCATTCAATATTTTCATTCAGCGCTTTTTAAATATAAAGTTGTGTAATTGGTAGTAGCTCATTTCTAAATTGTTTCACTTTTGCAGCACAGGCAAATTCTCGCACTTGCGACAAAATTTTGTGAAATATATATAAATCAGGATATAACGTATTTTTAACAGAAATAAGTAGAAAGTGTACAATGAAAATTATCAATAGCAAGTCACAATAGCTTAAAGCTCCCATACAACTAATCATTAAACTATGAGGTTTGGTTTAATATCGGTATTCCGTATGCAGTCTCTAGTCACGACTTTTTTGTGGTGAAATTGATATTGAGACTTTTCGGCCTTCAGAAAGCCACCTCAAGTCTCCACACTCAAAAAAAAAAAAGTCACTTATTTGTTAGCTAATCCTGAGCGGATCACAAAACAAAGAAATTGAGGAAAGTGTTGAGCAAACGCGAAAATGAAGTAGCACTCGATCTGCCTCTTGCTCGTACGCTATATTTGGCTAAAATCTGTAAAAAGAAAACAACACTTAATTTTCATAACACATAATAAAAAAAAACTATTTCTTTAACGACTGTTAAAACGACTGGTACGATGAGGACTGCCGCGCCGCCATAGAAAAGAAAGATGCCACCTAAAGGGCCATGCTGCGATCAGGCGCAACGCGAACCGTGCGGGAGAGATATCGGGAGTTGAAGAAGGAAGCGAGGCGCATTTTCCAAAAAGATAAGATAGAGGCCGAGATGCGCGAGTGCGAGGAGCTTGAAATGCTAGCCGATTGAAAAAGCGCCCGAAAATTTTATCAGAGGGTGCGGCGGCTTACAGAAGGTTTCAAGCCCGGGGCAATTTCCTGTAAAAATCAAAACGGCGACCTGGTAACCGATATCCAGAGTATACTCAAACTGGGGAGGGAACACTTCTTCACGCTGCTTAATGATAGTGGCGCGGAAAACATTGAAGATGATGAACCCGAACCCCCAATCAATGAAGACGGAGTCGAAGTACCGTCACCCGACCTGGACGAAACACGAACGGCCATTGCGCGTCTAAAAAATAATAAGGCCGCTGGTGCTGACGGACTGCCAGCACACACCATCTTTTTGTCGACTTCGAATCCGCTTTCGATAGCACAAGAAGAAGTTGCCTATTTGCGGCAATGTCTGAATTTGGTATTACAACAAAACTAATACGGCTATGTAAAATGACGTTGAGTAACACCACCAGATCCGTCAGAATCGTGAAGGATCTCTCCGAGCCGTTTGAAACCAAACGAGGCTTCAGACAAGGTGACTCTCGTTCGTGCAACTTCTTTAACCTTATGTTAGAAAAGATAATTCGAGCTGCAGAGTTGAACCGTTCAAGCATTATATGTATTTTATAAGAGCGTGCAACTTCTGGCGTATGCTGATGATATCGATATCATCGGCCTCAACAACCGCGCCGTTACTTCTACCTTTTCTAAACTGAATAAACAAGCGAAACGTATGGGTCTGGAAGTAAGCGAGGGCAAAACAAAGTACCTCCTGTCATCAAGTAAACAGTCAGCGCACGCGCGTCTCGGCTCCCGCATCACTGCTGACAATTACAATTTCAACTAAGTGGAGGACTTTGTTTATCTGGGAACTAGTATTAACACCTACAATAATGTCAGCCTAGAAATCCAACGTAGAATCTCTCTTGCCAACAAGTGCTACTTCGGGCTGAGTAGGCAGTTGCGCAGTAAAGCCCTCTCTCGACGAACCAAAACCACACTCTACAAGCCTCTCGTCATGCCCGTGCTATTGTATGGCGCTGAAGCATGGGCACTGTCAGCATCGGATGAGACGGCCCTTGGAGTGTTCGAGAGAAAGATTCTTCGAAAGATCTATGGAGCTTTGCGGCTTTGCGACGTCGAATACCGCAGACGAGGGAACGAAGAGTTGTATCAGCTTTACCGCGACATAGACATAGTCCAGCGAATTAAAATACAGCGGGTTCGTTGGCTAGAACATGTCGTGTGAATGGGCGCAAATGCTCCAGCTCTGAAAGTATTCAACGCGGTACCAGCTGGTGGTAGTAGAGGAAGAGAACGGCCTCCCCTGGGTTGGAAAGACCAAGTCGAAAAGGACTCGACGTCACTTGGTATTTCCAATTGGCGCCAGTTAGCAGGAAGAAGGAGTGTTTGGCGCAATTGGCTAAGCTCGGCCAAAATCTCGTAAGAGATTATGGCGCCAATTAAGTAGATAAGTATTTGTTTACATTTCCTTATGTATCGTGTACAGTCATTCTGACCGAATGTGCATACGGATGAGTAGCTGCATTTATCGATTGTTGATAGTTCTATATTTTACACATATTTCATAAAATCGGTTCACATAAAATGCAATAATGAGGATTTTGAACATTGAAATTGTTAAATTTACGATAACTACAATATATTGGTTTAACTTTTAAAGAGCAATAATTCGGGTGACAAAGAATTTAAGAAGTATATTCTGCGCTAACGAAAAACATATTTTCATTGCGGTTGATTGTGCATGTCTAGCTGAACATACAATCAGCAGATTTTCTCTACTGCTTTTTTTTTGACTGTTTCTTTCTGAATACGGAGTCACAAAAAATGTTTCTAATTGAAAATCTCAAATTTAGTGGCTTGAGATGAGACAGAGTTACAGAATACCGGCATAAAACCCCCTTGCTTGGTGTGCTGCTACACGAGATTAATGTGATGTATTAAATCTTGGATACTCTGAGGAGGCCATATACCTAAGCATTACGATCTATAGAAATCCGAGTTAGAACTCCCATCCTGACAAATTTTTAAGAGACCATGTGTGCTTGTAGAAGACACCTTGGTATAGAGGAAACGATACTTCTACTTGTAAGTAGAACCTTAAGAAAGCATCGATACCTGAAAAATTTCGGAACCAAAGTATCGATACCGACTCAAGCCGATAATTCTGACTATAAAGATATTCGGTATACAAATTTTTAGCGCGAATATAAATTTTCTATAATTTTGATACACTTAATGCTAATATTTTTACGATTTAAAACATTTTTGGTGTAAAACTCTATGCTTGTGAATACATTACGCTTAAAAAATTGTACAATTACACATAGGATATGTTATTTGGAAAATTTGACACAAAAATTGTGCTACCGAATCTTAGTCCGAATTTTCGTGAAATCTGATAAAATTCGATCGCTGATTCCAAAATCGTTTGCCTCTTGTGGCTATTATTTCAATGTTTAATCATTCGAAATACAATCCCAATTATATCTTTTAATACAAAGGCATTGTAAGACAAGAAGAACTCTTTCGATGCAGTAGTAATGGGTTTTTGTCATTTAAAATTATATTTTTTATATTTCTGGAGAACAAAACTAAATTTAAATAAAAAAAAGAATATAAGCCCAGCCAGCATTGAATTTTGAGTGATTAAAACCATCAAATATCCGATTAATTTTTAATCAAATAGGCCTATCCATGAACTATCTTATGATTCTGGTTTTTGGGCAATTGCAATGTGTATTTCTAATCATATTTTTCAGGTTTTATTCAACAATAGTAGCTAATTTTGACTCATATCAGACTACAATACAAAAATTTAATCATACAAATACCAACTGAGAATATCAAAAAATATGAGAGTAAGTGATTGTAAAAACTATTTTAATTAAGACTGAAAAGGTAAATAGAATGAAACCAAAAAACAACAAATAGAAAATTTAATTTTTTGTTCAAGTAAGTGAATAAAGTGAAAGTGCCATGGATGAAATTTTACTAAAAAAAATTTTTTTAAAGTAGTTCAGCAGCATCAACTTTAGTACCTAAAAGTACCTTGCCGAAGTCAATGGTTGTGGAGAACGTCTGAAGGCAGTTTGATAATAATAAATTTCAAAATAATGCTTAACAACTAAAACAATAAATAACGAAAAAAGGCATGGGAAAGGAAAGTGATGGCACGGATTTATTAGTGTAGGAAAAAATTTGGTTAATGCTTTATTTTGAAGAAAAAATATTTTTTCTGACCTAACCTAAAATAAATTATTTTTTTCCAAAAATTGTATTTCAAAGAATCCTTAACATAGTTTGCCGCTTTGAGACAAGTTTAAAAAATACGATAAATAGAAAGCCCTAAATTTAATGAATGTCGCCCTGCTATTTTTTTGCGATTTTTTGTAGAAATTTAACTTTATTGTAGGCAATCTCCGAATTATGAAATGGCATTAAAAATAAAAATGATTAGACTTAAACTGGATTTACCCTCTTTGATGAAAATTTAAAGCCTTGGAAATTTCGTGCTATGCTGGATTAATTTTTAGGTAATGTGCTCAAAATTTAGTGTTGTAAAAGTTGTCGCTTCCAACGTTACTCGGGGCGAACATTCAATTATTAATCTTAAAATTTTCCAAAAAAAAACGGTAACAAAAATTCTTAGAATTTGTAGCCCCTATATTATATCAGATTAACCTTTGTGATATCTTTAACAATAGTAGTCTCACCATAGGGGTTGCGGTTTAGAAAATGTTAGAAAAAATGTTCTTCCTACATTTTAAGACCACTCTTATGTACATTCACAAAGTTCCATCCAAATCAGAGTACACAATTTTATTGACGGAGTACTTGATTTATTTCGTGCAGTTCAGTTCAGTTGTACAGTTCATCATTCCATCCTCGTCGTCGGTACCCCTCGTCTACGTGAACAAAGCCACATATCTTGCGTAAAATAGTTTTCTCAAAAGATTCCCAGGTCTTCGCATCTTTGTTCAACACTGTCCACGTTTCTGCGCCATACCAAAGGGCGGACATGATTAGAGATTTCTTAAACGAAATTTTTGTTCGTCGGGAGAGGGTTCTACTTTTTAATTACCTACCGAGTTTAAGTAGTACCATCTGCCAAGAGTTAATATTCGCTTAATCGTGGAGCTCTAATTATTGACGCAACAACGATTGCTGAATCATAAGAATACGAAATCCGGTGATGTGTATCCCAACACGCGAAGACTCTATGTTTGTTGCAAGTAGCTACTTCGTTTTGCAATCGTTTACTGCTAACCCAACTTATTTCGCCTTCTTATCTAAACAGAGAAAAACTGCGCTAATGGCCCTGCTGTTAAAGCCATCGATGACAATGTAATCTACAAATCACCGGAAGCATCGGACTTTTGGTGTATATGGTGGAGTTGCGATTCAGATCGCAGCACGTAGTACGCTCACCAACATCATATTCTTTGGTCTCGAACGGCTCTAAGAAGTTTTTCTTAATCTGGACGGAGCTAAATGTTATGTTTAACGACACTCCTCATAGCCGTATCAGTCTCGCGAGGAGCCCAAAGTTAGACATGGCGTTGTAAAGGCAGCTTCCCGTGGTCCTTTCAAATGCGGATAAAAAAGTCGACGAAGTATGTGTGTCGATTTGTCTATGGAGGGCATTTTTCAGGATTTGGCACGCAGTGAATATCTGACTCATCTATCTATCTCACTGATAAGGTCTAATGAGTAGGCGCATATCAGCCCTATAGAACCTTATAAGCGATGTTTAGAAAACTTATCCCGTAATAATTGGCGCAAACAGCGGGATTGCCCTTATTGAGAATTGGCCAAAGTACACTGAGATTTCAATCTTCGGGTATGTATTCATTAGACAAAATTGTCATTCTCACCTTGTCGTGGTCTAGCGGACGTGGACGTGAACATCAGGCCAAAACATTGAACTGGTGTCGTCTTGTTCAAAGACATCAACTTTTTGCCATTCAGAAGTGTTAGGAAATACTCCTTCCACATCTCAAGTGGGCTCTGGGCGCCCTTTAACAGTTTTCCGTCTGCGTATGGGCAGAAACAGCCCGTTCTTGAAACCATTCGTTTGCTGGCTTACCTTCTTTTAAAATATTTGGACGCCTGTCAGCATTTTAATTTGTTTAAAAAGACGCCTCTCATCCCATCTCTTCTTCAGGTATTGCATTAAATGAAATAATTATCATTTTTATATATGGGAGAATTTTTCAAAGTAGCACAGGCGTCATGCTGCAAGGTCTCAGGGCTAAAGGCTAAGTAGACATTTTTGCTCAAAAATTACTTGTAGCGAGAATTTGATTTTAATAACTACAACCAAGCACACGGAAAATACGCTGCTGAAGCACAAAGAAAGCTGGCTATTACTTTGCGCCAAACACTAAAGCTGTAGCAATTATTTTTTGAGAAATCAAATCACATATGTATATCGTGTTTGCTGCTTAACATGGTAATACGTTACTGAATATATTGGGAAATGTACAAACATATATGAACATGCTTTTATTGCTCTAGACCGGCGCTTTAAAATTCATCATCAGCAGAAATTCAAAATGATGACGTGCAATAAAGATAAGCTTCGTGTTGCTGCCAAAAATCACAATTTATGGCATTCATCCCGGTAACTGGATTAATGCGTGGACATATTTTTTACCACTCACGCTAGATGCCACACCATTTCAAAAGCAACGTTTATTTTACATTCAACTTGCTTTATATACATACATACAATATACCAGTATATAAATTTTTTATATGGACGAGTATATCTGTGCTTTCATACATCTACGTATTTTCATAAACTTATTATTATATAACATATAAACTATATACATATATATATATATATATTTACATATTAAATGCAGTTACACATATGCAGCTATTTCGAATATTTATATGCAAATATGCGTGCAAATAAAAATGACTCCACAAAAGGGAAAGAGGTCAAGGGTGCCGACCAGAGCAGAGTGCGGTAGTCAGCAGTATATTTAAGTCGCACTTGACAGATTTATGTGCAATGCAAAATACTTTAGAGCGGCGGAGGGTAAGCGAGATGCATTGTAGCTGCACTTGCATATTGAACAGATTTCCATTACGCTCATAAAATTCCAAAAGTAGCAATAAAATTTAGTGCCCGTGGTACAAAAATCTTAAACGAATAATAAAAAAATAAAAATTGCATATGCAGTTTTAATATTTCAGCGGAATTTGAATTTATGCTCGTGTTTATTAAATTAAATATGTGTACCTAATGTGAGTGTGTTTGTACTCGTATACAACATATGAAACTAGGTTGTGTGTCATTCATTTTGCATATACAAAAATACATATCTAACTCAGAAAGTAAAAAATACTATCAAAACCGATGAGATTCGAAGAGAGCTTCCAAATAATGATTAGACTAGTTTACAAATATATAATAATTGAGTGGTACCTCATTAAACACTATAGTCCCAACTTTTTAACAATTATATTTTTCATTAGTTTAAACAATATGAGCATACTAAAAGACTGCAAATATCATATGATATATGAGTATTTTCCATATTGGTTTTAGGTTTAGGAACGCGCCGAAAATGGGGCGCTGAGCATATCAGCAAGCAGTAAAAATATAATTAATCATTACTTCAAAAACACTTATATTAACTAAAAATAAATCAAATGAGTGTAATTAGAAGTATACAGTAATGAAAATTAAGAATGAAAAGACTCAAAGCAATTTGTATGACTACCAACATTGCGTTTGCGGCATTTTTAGGTCTTACATATATTTATGACATTCTGCACATCTTATTTGAGTTGCGCTCGATGTCATTATGTGACCTTGGCCATCTAGACGAATACCATTCCGAATACTTCGTATTTTTTCTTCTTCATTGGTCGACCCAATGCACGTTGGTTGGAATATTTTCCCAGACAAGTGGCGTTGTAGTGATACTAAATAGGAAAGAAAACTTAACATAGTTCGATTATTTACCTAGGTAAGTGGTACACGTATGAATGCCAAATAATCTAAAGGACGTTTGGCTGCACCATCGGGGGAAAGTTTGGAAGTTGTAAAGCATTGCTTACCGATAAATTCAAAAAACACATCAATAACTGTCAGTATTACTTCTTGCGGTTGACACTGATGCTATAACATTCTACATTTTGATCTAAACGATCGATTCCAAATATATATCTATTATTTTGCAGAAATCCACGACGGTTGTTAAATTGTGATCCCCTTTTTTGGCTACTTGACCATAGCTGTGTCGAACCCATGAGAGCTACTCCTTCCCAAGAGGATGCCACAGTTACATTGTCATTGTATCGAACTAGCGTTATAACCGATTTTTTTTATTAGTTATTTGGTGATAGGTACCCCTAGATTTTTGATTTCATGGTTTAAAGTGCCTTAAAAGTTACTTTTTCGACACGATTTGCGCGAATAGTGTCCGTATCTTGGTGCCCAGATTGCTTCACTGGATTTTGAATCTATCTGGCAGTTTGAAATCTGATTCATTACAATAGATCCACCAACTCCTAAGTCGGGGTTGGTGTTACCTGTGGCGACACCTTGATACAATTCGGCTTTAATCTGTTAGCCCAATCGAGTTGCCATGCACCAAACAACCAAAGCGAATAGACTTGCAATGAATGTGTTATTTGGTACTGCAGTGGCCGTAGTAAGGTATCATGGATTCATCAATACCGACCTCTATATAATTCGGGGAATATCGCATTCACTTTTCGTTTGGCTTATTCCATAATGGTCGAATCTTTGTATATTTGTGTTGTGAATCTAGCGAAGTATTATCGTTAGCATGCATATATCTCAAAATTTGGTCAAAGCGTGTTCTAAGTACTGAATTAGCCACACCAGGATGATAGGTATCACCAGCAGTGTCCCAGAACATTCGCTGCCTTGCGTAAGCGCAATACCCGCTCAATAAGAAGATCGCAAGTAGGAGGCGAATTTCTTCTTTCGTTACATCAAATTGTTCGTTTCCTTCGTAAACAGCAAATTTTTTTGAGTAATATACTAATACATCAAGTACTGGGTCATCGTAAAATAATTCTAGCCACTGCGCAAGTAACATAGCTGTATTCAAAAATTCAGGCCTGCTTCGTTCCTGCCTTACATATCCTGGAAGGTCTTTATTCTTCCATTCCCTTCTTGGAAGAGGCATTGTTTTAATTTTTCCTACATGGAAAGAATTTTTCAATTATGAAAGCGGAACCTCGTCATCGCTGTCTTTAATATTTGCTGCATCTTCCTGTCCAACATATTCTCTTTTCAATCCATCACCGGATTTTCTAATGGGTTGTATCTGCTGATTACCTGACAGGATACTCAAGTCATCCTCAATAGTATTTGCTTTTTCGTCACTCTCCTCATCACTGAATATGTGCCGCGTCCAAAATATCTTCAGAATTGTCCAATATGCCAATTATATCGGCCACAGTCAAACTGAAACAGGGATTTCAGTTGAAGAATCTCCATACCATATTAGCGTTAAACGTTATGTATAGCACAATAATGGTTAAAATAAAGGTACAAGTTAATTTTTCCCAAAAATTATACTAATACGTTTCATAAGGTTGTTGTAAAGTCAGGAGCACTGCCGCGCTTAGCGCTCCAAAAATAAGGCGGCCCAAAAAATCTTCTACAAAACTTCACAACGAAAATATAAATAGTTTTTTTTTATATTTGCCACGTCTAATACTCAAAGCATATACCGAATATAAAAAAATATGTATTCTGAAATAATTAATTCCAAAAACTTACTTATTGTTTCCCGACATGTTGTTTGGCATAAAAATGTAGACTGCTTTCAATCGTTTGACAGATAAAACTATCGTTATTTTGAAAACAAACCACATTAAAATTAAGACTTTTAATGAGGCGCTGGGCATATGCGGGCTAATAAAGTATTTATTAGACTAATCTTGGGTCGCTGAATAGAAAATGAGTTTCATTAATTTTTCCTCTTCTGAATTCCAAATAAACCTAATCTTCAATGTTCACAGTTTTAAAGGTAAATTCAATATATTCACACTGATATATACTTTGCGTAAATCGCAATAACAGTTTTTAAGTTACTGTCGCCTGGATGCAAAAAATAAACAATTTTTCAGAATTTTCATAAATTGTTAAATTTCATTTACTCTTTTTAGTGAACAAACTATGTAATAACTTCAAAATAAGTAATAAAAAATATGATGTGGAAGGAAAATTTGATTAGGAAAATGTGAAAACTAACTAACAGCGCTTGAATTGAACAGAAATTATAAAAAAGTTAAAACAAAGGTTAAAATTGCTTTACAAAGTAAAACTGAATCCTGTTATATAGAACAATCTCTTTATGACTACCAGCTGTTTACTTGAGATCAAAGTAAAACGTGCCTAGCTAAACGGTCAGTCGTACTTTAGTACACTCTCCGACTGAAAATTTATTGTACACGCGTCTGTATGGTTCTTCTTATACTTACAAACATGGTACCACAGTAATAACATCATTTCATCTTCAAGAAAGGTATACAAAATGTGAAATAGTGTTTATGAAAATAAACACGACATCCGGTTTCGAAACATTAACTGCATTAGAAATAGACATAAAATTGTATTTTAGTTTTCACGTTTTTTTTTACACCCGAGCGCACTGGTGCTGCCCAGGGTATTATAGATTTGTTAACTTAACGGTTTTTTGTAATAGCATAAAGTAGATGATATAGATATAGACATATATGTATATACCAAAATTCTTAGAAGTTGATAAAGCCATGTCTGTATGTCTGCCCGTCAATCAGATAGCTCGAGTAAATATTGAACTATCTTAACGAAACTTAGTACACATATTGCCCTTGACCCAAGGTACTTCGGTATTGCAATAACCACGCCCACATAATGGTGTTTTATGAAAATCAAAAGACCGCGATATTTGAGTAACTGTTGTAGATAATATTCTCAAATTTGATGGTTGGCTTTGGCAAGGAATACGTATGATTTTGAGCTTTTTTTTGGAAAACGGACGCGACTTCATAAAAAAACTATATCTCCGAAACTACTTAACCAAACTCTCTCAATTTTGGTACACATATTTCATTTCAAGTCATTAAGCAAAATTTGGAAAAATTGTAAAAATCATACAAAAACTATGCCCCACCTCTCATATGAGGGTGAAAAACAAAAACCAAAACAATCGGATATTTATTAACTATATGTACAAAGGTAATTTGCTCAAATTTGATAGACAAGATTGGTTATGAAATCCATGGTATCAGCAAGTTGGGAATGACCATGTTATCGCCCAACTTAGAACAAATTGGTATATCTCTGAAACTTCTCTGTCAAGTTCTACCACATTTCGTATACTTTACATTTCTATTCAGGAATCACAATTTCGAAACCAATAGAAACCAGCCTATAGCCACGCTCATTTCTCATATAACGGTAATTGGCAAAAAATAAAAATATTCAATATTTTACTAAATCATGTTGTGAATTCTTTCAAATTTTTTATAAAGAATTTAATTGGGGAGAGAAATAATTAAAAATAAACAAATTTTGGAAAATGAGCGTCTTTTGTCTTTATTTAAGTCAATAAAGGTCGTCACCAATTAAGATATATTTTTTTAGGTATTGAAAAGTACTTTTGGGATTATATATTATTATATTATATATTATTATAGTATTATATATTATCTAAAGAAGTTATGAGTGTATCGAATATCATATGTATCTACGACTAATAGCTAGGAAAAAGAGGTGGTAATTTGAGCGCCTATAAAGGACTCACATCCTTTTTTATGAATAACATTAACACTAAAATTGTAACGTGCCTCTGAATACTTTGAAATCCTAGATTTCATTCTATTAAGCGAGTTGAGAATAGATTGTACTGAAACGCGGATTAAGAATTAACGAGGTATTTCTATATAATCAAAGTTTGGAAGTGCTTCTTCAGTATAACTTTGTAGAATAAAAAAGCAATTCTGGGCGAAAATCTTTAGAAGGTGTTCAATTTAAACACAATAATTTTACGTGATGTTT
The DNA here is from genome assembly GCA_951828415.1 of Anomoia purmunda. Taxonomy (NCBI): domain Eukaryota; kingdom Metazoa; phylum Arthropoda; class Insecta; order Diptera; family Tephritidae; genus Anomoia; species Anomoia purmunda. The sequence goes on along the minus strand of OX639993.1, from coordinate 134,714,206 downwards.
CTCTCTGCGATGTTCTTAATGGTGACATTTGTAATCAGAAAGTCATAATTTATGGGTATTTTAATCTATGCCTAAAGTCAATTGAGAATAGAATAGAAAAGTTACTTAAAGAAAGCAGTTTCAGATCTCTGTTAGGCCTAGAATGTTCTACTACACATGCAAGAATACAAATTTTAAATATATGTATATTAGAACCAAATATAATTGTAAGTACTTATGTTTTACTAGTATAGCATAGAAATTGTTAAAAAATATTTTAAATATATATAATATTTCAATATAGCGAATAAACAATCGAGTATTCAAAAACTGATAGCATACTTTAAAGGAAGCAAAAGCCAAATAACTAATTCTACTTCGGAACAGAGAAAAGTGTGAAATAACTTGCAACTCAATATATTGGGTAGTAATAATAGTGTTTCAAGGACTTTTAATCGCATATGTTGCTTTAGTGTCAATTTTTTAGCTCATGATTCTAATATTCAGTTTAGCTTTTTTTTATTAGCTGGCTTTTTCTTACATATGTGGCAAATAATTACGAGTTGGTAACCTAACATTTAAAAGGCACTACTTGCTTATTATGTCCCTTATATATCTTGTCCATGTTATTCTTATTTTACATAAGTAATAATAACTTATTTAAAAACTATTTTTTTTTTTAATTGTATAACAATCAAATAATTTAACTTAACGCTCTTAAATTCTCCTACATTAGTCATTTCTCAAAATTGGGTATACAACATAGGAGTGCTCTTAATTGGAATACATAAATTCATACACTCATACACAGTAGTCAATTTTTTATATTTTAATATATTACATATGTAGTCTAAAAATACCTTCAGGGTTCTCAAACTGATAGAAAAATTAATTTCCATCCCCCGACCATTTTTTACCATATATTCGTACCTACCGAGCGTGTTCCCATTACCCTGCGTTATTAATTACCTTAATTCCCCCAATCTGTTACATTTCGTCTTATTATACCCCACGTTTCACATATCTTAACTTAGCTTCTATTTAAAATAAAACAGTTAATTAATAATTTAACTATCAACACCCTGGGTTATAATTAAATGATATGAACATTTGCATAATTTCTGCTCTAAAAACTATATGTATATCTATAAGTATATATATATATACATTTATATGTATGTACGTAGTCACTTCAGGTTGCACGTAATTTTTAATTTATTTCACTTTTTCACAACTTGCAGTGATTTTCGCTGTTTGTCGAATAAAATTCAATTCAACTTGATTATAAAAGTTTAATAGATTTTCGCAGCGAAAGCGGGGAAAAAGCCAATAAAAATAGGAATTGCTAGGTAAATATCAAATAATATGGAATGTACAGAATTTGCCATAATGAAATGAAAACAAAAAGCAAACATATAAAACCTGCAACTAAGCAATGCAACTACAAGAATTTCGCTTCTGCATACAGTGTGTCCCAAAATTTGGAATCAAGAGCGTGTTTTCAACTTGTCGATTTATAATAGTTTGAAAATGAGCAATTACAACTATGCTTGCTTGATTTTGGCAGTCGTTCCAAACATCATCGAAGAAAACGTAAGGCAAGTAAATTTAATTAACTCTGCACCCTGCATATGCGATCATTTTGCATCTATATTGCGAGTGCAGAGCAGAATCTTAGTCGTACGTGGTATGGTTCAAACTTTGCACCCTGAATTGTAAAATTAAGTTTAAATTGCAAACCACTGTTATTATTTTTGATTATAATCTCCTTCATCGATTTAGCGCATTAATCAGACTAGAAACTAAAATCGTAGAATTCTTAAAATTTCCATTAACACACAACTACTCATACCATTATATATGTACGTAATTTCTATTTAGCCCTTAATTTGTTTAGTTTTTTTTTAGCTTTTTGTAAATTATTACCTTTACTTTTAATAAACACGCTTTTTTAAAACTATGTTTTAAAATTTTCTCTTTCTATTTAGTTGAGAGAATTAGAATCAGTTTCTGGAAACGGAAAACCCCCAGAAATTCCACAGGGGGGCAGAGATATAACAAGATGTGCCCAAATTTTGAAGCGAGTACGATAACGGCGTAACTATTTGATCTATTCTAATGCCAAACAGTCTCAAGATGGTATGAAATTTTGTCTTGGATGGGAGATCTATGCTCGAATGCCAATTATAAGTCGGCAAAGTTTTTAGTTTTGATTAGATATTTTGATTTCTGTTTTAATATATAGACTATCTTAGCTCAACGATCCGCCATGCACTGTGTTTTACTTGTAAAACTTTACCCAATACCCATATTCAGAAAATTGAAAAAATTGTAAAATCCGGCATTTAGGATTAGCGATAATCTCAGATTTTTACCATTTCATGGTGTACTTTATTTTTTTCATGATCTACTGTTTTCTACTACTCGTAATAAGTGATAACTCAATGGACTGCTTCTTTATATGCCTAAATAAGCTATCATTCATCTGATATCAACCTTACTTAACCTAAAAGCATGCTCCTAACAACAAACCCCTTCATATGAAACCCTTATTGAGAAGGTTGTGAAAAAACGTATCATTCGCCATTTTGTGACGCTGTCCACCTTGGCTTTATAATGATACTGAATTTTTGTCATCCAAACCAAAGTTGCAAGCTAAATATGAGGTAAATCTGTCAGTGAAAGGTAGATAAAATTGCAATTACTAAATTTGATTCAAGCAACAAACAGAGCAAGCCAAATAAATCCGTTTGAAAACAGACCGAAATTTGACCGATTTACAACTTTATTAGCTTTATTATTAATACCAAACTATTTATTCACAAGGCAGTTTTAAATATTGAAAGTCAGCTATAGTCACTTGGAACCAATTCGGAACTTCATAGGAAATGGTCGAGCTACGTGAAATCTCATTTTTTGGTGACAGCTATGAAAACGCGCAGCGTATGGGTCAGCGCATTTTTATAAAACCACCAGGCTCTTCGAGAGAAATCACCATTAGTATATCGAAAACAAAAAAGCATAGTAATCATCCGTTACTTGAATGTTGTGATATTTTAAATAAACTTCTAAAGCTCCCTTGAAGTCCCACTAGATTTTAGGTATAATCTTTTGCTAAGGTTAAGTCAACTTAACGCTTTTAACAGCGGTGAGCTCTAACGATCCGACTACATTGATTTCCTCTTATGGAAAGCCATAGATTTATCGTCATTAACAATTAACCATATAGGCATTCAGTGTTCACAAAGAGATAAAACCTAAAAACAAAATTTCCCTCGCTCTTGTTTTTGAACAGCGCAAGGCGTTTTGGACCCAACTTTCCCCGGCATTATTTATACGTAAAATATGATGTATGATTTTAAGCGCTATTGTTTTTTAAAGCCCAATCATAATTGCTAATTCTTTTGTTTTTAGCCATTCCGCCCTACTGTCTAGTCCACAACTTCGGTACCTTTATCTGAATAAGCCCCAGATGGTTATTGTTTTTCCCCTTGCAGCGCAATAAGAACGAGAAGATTGTTCGTAACCTGCACATAAACTTTTTTGGATTAGGGCGATGTCTTTCCCTTTTCAAACAAATTTAATGCCAGTTCGGTGTCCAATATTTTTTTTTCGCAATTTTAACCGGTAGCCCATATTTTTTACACTAATAATATAGCTCCACAAAACAAAGATAGCTTTCTTTTGAGTAGATCATGCTTATTATAGGTTTTTGGGCTAACAGAATCTAAATCTGAGGTCAGTTATTTCTTCTTTTCTTCTTTCAAAACCTAAAAATAACATAGAAAAATAAAGAATAAATTAGTCTGGCTAATTTATAGCCAAACTATTGTCAGCAGTGCCTAATCCACAAAGGGTGTTGTAAGAACGAGACGTACGCGCCTTTTGGTACGATCTTTTCGTGTGTTGCAATCCAGGGTACCACTTCGTGGTTGACAGCGGACGACGGAGTCATCTAGAGATCCGACAGAAACCCAGAGAAAGTATGGTTTCACATAACTTCGATGTTTGCGTTTACAAATTGATAAGGAACGAGTCGTGGTTTTAATTACACATGGCCCTGCTTAATTTGTTGGCTACAAGTTGGGCTTCTTAAAGATTTCTTTTTTTTTTTTGCCAAACATGTGGTAAGTACGGTATGCTCAAAAGAAGCTTTATTTTTTTTTTTTTTTGTATAGCTGTGAAATTGATAAATTTTATTGTTAGTAGGTTCGGACGCCGTAGCCGAGTGTGTAGAGTATGCGCGCTTCATTCGGTGGGTCCCAGGTTTGAATTCAGCTCGGGGCAAGTAGCATCCAAAAATATAGAAAAATTATTTTCTAATAGCGCTCGCCCGTCGACATGCAACGGCAAACCTCCGAGTGGATTTCTGCCATGAAAAAGCTTCTCACAAAAATATTCGCCGTTCGGTTTCGGCGTAAAACTTCTTTTAAGCAGACCATGTTTGCTATAGGCTTTTGGGGGGTCCACAAAGTCATAAGTCTGAGGACGCCATAACATACAATTTCTTCATAAGCGCAAAGTAATGGCGAAAAAAAATAAAACTCTTTAGGAAGGCTAACTTATAGCAAACAAAGGGGGATAGTAAAAATGAGAATGGTTTGATGTTTACGAATTGCTAGCTACGACAATGATTTTGGTCTATAAATGGCCCTGCATTATTTATTGGATACAAAATAAATATTTTCTTGACCGTTCTTTTGACCTGAAATTTGGATTTAACCATAAAATCATGCAATAAACATGGTCTGCTCAAAAGAAGCTGTTGTTTTTTTTTTGTGAAATTATGTAATTTGATAATTATTTTATTTAGGAGGTGATGACGAAAGAGTTCAGTTATTTAAGATTACTCAAATTTATGCTTCCGACAAATCTAATTTGCATATACCACAAACTTTTTTGGCCTTACTATATACTAAGTGCACACGTACATATTTGAGTTGAAATACAAAAAACAAAAAACTGCAATCATTGCCATTTTGCTGTGAAACTCTGTTAGGTGGCACGGCGTATAAGTGACTTTTAGCAATAATCTGTCAATTCCACGCGTTTACATGCATCGGCAGCTATGTACATACCTATGTATTTATATATGTATATATACATATGCACATGTATTTGAGCGCATGCGTGCTTGCGCAAATTGTATTTGACATGTCATTGTGAATGCTGCCAACAATGCTGGAAACGTAATTAAAAAACTTTTCTGATTTTCCGATTGCACATTTACGAGCAAAACGGCAGGTGCAATGCCGGAACGTGCTGCACACACCAATACATTATACATTTAATATATATATTTATATATATATATTACATATATTATTACAGTTGCAATGCTGAACTATTACATGTACGTACATATATACAAATAGTACATATATGTATACATATATATAAATAACATATACTAATGATGAAATTCATTACAATATTTTCTATGGCGGCAAGTAATATCGAGTAAGGAAGTTGTTAAATTACAAACTACACACACTCGTTTGCACACTCATGCAAAACGCACATTTGCAAATACTTATAATGAAGTTTATAATTAATTTCCTGACTTTAGCAAGCAACCAAAAGTAATTGTTGCAGCTGCACCAGCTGCTGGCGATTGCATGTAATGTATTTTAAGCGCAAAATTTCAATGTTTTCAGTTACATATCTACATATATGAGAGTTAAAGATGTAAGCTAAAACAAGACATTCATAAAAATTATGTATGAACACAGTGTACATATCTACGTAGCTAGCAGGCTAACGAATAAGAAACTTATTAATGACTGGCAGGCGGCTTGTTCTAGCTACACTATGTTGAATAACAATTTGGCTTGCGAAGTAATCAAAATGCCGTGTATGGGAAACATTTAAAATCACAGTAATCTAAGAGTTAATTTTTATCCATTGTCTATGTGATTTAATCCAAACTGTGCCATAGTGAAAATGAACTTTCCCAAGTGGCCTCGTAGAGGTCTCATCGTGTGGTTTACAAAAATTTGTTTGAAATTTTCCAAACACCGTCAGTTTCTCATTTGTTCGTAAAAACAAATTTGGCGTCACATCGTCCTACAAAACATTCTTTATTTCCTTTAACTTTTTAGCCATTTATGCTTTTAGTCAAAGTCTATGAAGAAAGTGTGTTAAATAGAGACAGCGCTGTCATTCGGCAGTCAGGCTACGGCAATTTTCTAAACTTTAGGAATTCTAATTTTCCAACTAGATATTCGGTTTTGTGAAAAAAATGCAATGTCGGTTGAGTTCAGCTTTGAAACTATGAAAACAAAAACTTTGTATTAATTAAAAAAATGCACAAAAGGCCAGGAAAATCATGTGCCGTATGCAGAACAACAATAGACAATAAATTCGGGTTGTACACAGATTCCAGTAACAATTTTCAAAGAAGGGGGTGGGCACAACCTTGCAATATAAGATTCACAGAATCTATACCTAAATTTTTTGTATTTCATCAGCATCATACCCTTCTAGTACTATCAATATCGGACCATAAAAGCGGATTTCGTGAATATATTGACTACTGTGCCACCAAAAGGATTAAAATATAGGTGAGTATGGCCGTCCAATGGGTCTGAGGAGTTTACTATCGAAAATTTGATTGAAATCCGTTCGAAAATTGTTGTCCAAGTTGTAACAAAGAAAACGGCTGCACTATTATATGTGCGTGTATGAATATGCGATGCCAGAAGGGATTGGCAGCGTCGACGAGACACATATTACAAAGCCCTCGCCACACATTTGTGTTTAAATAAGAATAAATATATAAAATACCTACATTCTTAGTGAGTTCTGCAATTAGTTCTTCACTTTACGTGCCCACGGCATTGCTAATTAAAAATGGAAAAATTGGGACTGCAATTTGATGTTCGAAGACGAAAATGGAACAGTGAAATTCAGCACATATTTTGTATTACTTTTTATTATATTTGTTTATTATAAATTTTTTGCTAGTGTGCCTAATCTCACAGCACATCGACGTACATATAAATTTAAAAACTCTAAGATATCTTAGTTTAGAATTAGAAATATACATATATACATAATTAAAGGGATACAGAAAAGAAGAAGGGAGAGTTCAGTTGGAGGAAGTCAATAGAAAAGAGGCGAATGATAGTAGTAGGTCAAGGAAAATGGGTTTAGATAGCCCGCCTGAAGCATAAAACATTCTTAAACATTTTGAACAGCGGGTGGTAGAGAGCTACAAAGTTATGCAGCATTTATGAGTTAAGGGATTATAATATTTAACATTTGCTCATATTGCCCAAATATTAATTTTTTAATTAAGTACTCGGGTTTTATAATATAAATTAAACTGTGTAAATAAACAAGATTTCTTACCTTAAGATGAATGTCCAGAGTGTTGTCAAGCATTTGCTTAGCGTAAACTGAAATGTGGTCATATTTTCGTCTTGCGAAGTATTTCCAATTGCAAGTAATTTCATCAACACGTTATATAATTTCCAAATTACATAGTTTATGTGGTCAGCACAGGTCATCATAGTATTCACTTTAAAATCCAGGTTAGTTACAACATGATCGAGCTGTATTTCAATACCATCTTATTTAACAGGAGATGGCCTTGGTTTTAGCAACGCTCAGATTTAAATAATTTTTCGTGCTCAACTAGATATACGAGTACGTGAGAGATCTTCATTTATCCTGCAGACCAAGTCTTCTCATAATCCAAGGGGCGTCCGCATATAAATGTACTGCTAAATTATAGCAGCAGTTCACTATGTCATTTATAAGTGTGGGTTATAGTAATATACCCGATTGGAAACTTTTTCATTACACTGAACTTGTTGCATTTGATCTGACAAATAACTTTTCGTGTGTTTTATTGCGAAGCTGCTTAACCCAAATATGTTTGCCAATTTTAACAAAAATAGGTCATGGTGAACAATAACAAAAGTTTTGCTGAAATCGAATAGTATCGTTAGGATCAATTGGTTTTGGTTGTATGCAAGACGAATATCTTCAAATACTTTAAGCATAACTGTGGCTCCACTGTGATGTGCTCTGAAAGCAAACTGATTTTTAGTTTATAATTCATTTTCATTTAAGTAGACAATCCATTGGCTATCCATATACTTTTCAAACACCCTGAACAATACAGGGAGAATGCTTGTAGAAAGAAAATCTTGTGGTAATTCAGGGGTAAATCATTTTCGGTATTGATATAATATTTCAAATTTTCCAACGGCTTGGAAACTTACAGGAAGTAATTGAGAAGTTTACAATATGTGTGAGAGGAGAGATAATAAAAGGTAAAATTAGTTTTATAAAGTTTAAATTTATAACGGCGGCACAAACCGGATTCGACCTAATTGCGTAAATAGCATTTTCTACGTGCTGGTCCGTCGCCATAATTAAATTAGGCACACACTGCGAAACTTCTTGGATGTTATCAATAATTGAACTGGAATTGGAGTTGTGAGAATTTTAGAAGAAAGAACTCATAATTTCTACATCGAGATTACATATCACTAAGTTTTGGGCGATAATTTCTTGCAAAAATATATTGCAGCACATATTCGATAGTCTCAATTTATTCCCACGTCTGAACTAGTTAATTTCCTTGAATATCTTTGCAAAATCATCCCGGTGATTTTGTGCTTGAAGAGCAGCAGTATAATTAGTTGAAAAATCTGTACTTGTTCATAGTATTTTTTTAATATCAGGTCTTTCTTCATCGGAGATTATTTCACAATATATATTTATGTTCATAACATACCACCCTAAATAAGTAATATTAATTTACATATATCTACATATACAGGTGGTATTTATGTGTAGTCTTAACCTAAAATCTACAACAAACTAAAAGCCTCTTATCAGCTTGTCCCATTAATCTTTGGTCAAACAGCTTTGTAGTTGAAAGCGTCAGACGACAGGTGAGACATGGAGGGCAAATATTGTACTCGTATGTGGCTTACTATTACATACAAATAAAATTTACTCTACAACATTCTGCATATTGCACAACTGCCAGAATACACAAATATTCCAATTTCATTCGCAAACTTACTAAGTACGTTCTATAAGAACTTATAATTCCTGCTATGCTGTTTGAAAAAATAAATTCGGAAATTCAAAATATTTTCATAAATGCAAACTCCTAAGCGGTTGTAAGTACTTACATGACATGCAGGAGTTACCTAAGCGCAAATTTGCATATGCAAAAAGCCTTTGGCAAAAGCCTTCAACAAGCAGGGTATTTCTTTGTAAAAACACCAGCTGTTGTTAAGTGGTGTGAAATTTTGTTAAAAGATGTTACTAAAATGTTACCAACATTTGTATTGAATAAATTGCACTTGCGCTTCAAGTAAATGTGTTTGCCTTTTGCTATGTACTTATTTTAACGATGTTTACCACAGTGTATGTCGTAATATAATAAAATGTGTGGCCTAGTATTCGAATGATTTCACCTTTAGCTCAGTCACGTAATAATAATAATAATAATTTGACGCTCAGATCATATATGTAGCTCGATGTTTGGCTAAACTTCTACTACAATTTGTAGTGTGTGTTTTGATGTTCTATTACAAATTAAGGAGCGGAATGTTCAACGCCATCTCCGAACAGCAGATTATTTTTGTGAGATTTTTTTTTTATGTCCGAAACACCTCCGAGTGGTTTGACATTGCGTAATTAGAAAAAAGTTGTTCAATGATTTTTGAGTTAGTATTTGCCTCGGCAGAGATTCGAACCTTGGCCGCTATAGATGCAGCATGCGCAGCCTATATGCCCCGAGCGCACTAGTGCCCAGAGTATTATAACTTTCTTTACATAACAGTTAAATTTAAGAGCATAAAGCAACATATAAAGACTATTCATTGGATAATTCAAGTAACTATTAAGATATTTCAAAGAAACCGGGTATAAATATTATCCTTGTCCCGGGTTGATTGGTATTGAAAATGGCGAACACGGAAAATAACCGAAATAAAACGGATGCGATATTTCAGTAACTATTAAAGCTAATTTTCTGCCGCGCGGCACCCCTCTAATATAGGTTGAGAGTATATTGCTGAAGAAAATCCAAATATCCTGGCAGTTTTAGTAAGTTGTTGCCACCATTGAGTTGGCTGGCTACACCCAAGACAAAGTTTTTAGGAGTAAGGTCTATCATCCCGATCACTTTTGCCGCTATGGCAATTGAAAATATTTTTTTCTTGTAACACGTTGCAGTAACCTGGCAGCCTGAAAGCTTCCCTCGCTGAAAATTGCATGGAGAAAACTCAACATCCTTTCTCCATTTTTGAGCCATCTGTGAAATTGGAATCTGGTCGGAGTTTAAGCCCGTGTCAAATTTCCAATCACTTCTGTCCCGCAGTTGAAACTTGAAGTTGTATCTGAAATCGATTCTCGCGATCTGATAGTTGCATTTTTCGTACTCCATCCCTACTCCATTTAGGATAGTTTCATAAGCCATATCAATTTTTCGCAGCCTTTTAAGCTCCCAAAGGCTAAGAGCAGTATTGGCTGCTTCCCTCAACATCCTTTCTTTTAAGCTCCCAAAGGCTAAAAGCAGTATTTGCTGCTTACTTTTCTTTATTATACAAGCTGGCCTGGCGCGCTTTGCTTCACCCTTCAAATTTCGATTATGATTTTATACGTTTTGTGTGCATATATTTTAACTCGGCTGCAGCGGCACCATCGATTAAGTTTTCACATATTTATAATTTTTCAGCTAATATGTGAATTGAATTAAAATGAAATCGGACTGTAAGTACGGCTTTCAGAAATATCGCGACAAGAAAATAGTTAAATCAAAGTGGCTACTACATGTTCTAAATTTTAGCCCGGCTCCAGCTCTAATTAAATTAAAAGAACCAAAATTGTTATTTTCATATATGGGGAATATGTACTTGGAACGTGAACAAATATTAACTGCAAATTCGGTTTTTAGGAACATCTTGGCTCCACTGCCACTTACGTTGTCCTGCCCATATTAATTTAATAGCTACCCTTTGTATATATAACCAAAAATCTTATTTCGATTTCTCTCGAAAATAACTTGCGTACAATTTGATTGAATTTGACTTTTTCTATAGGTGACAGCCCTCTCTAAAATACCAAGTATAATCTTGACCTCACCAAGACCACACGTTTGGCGCTTATATTTTATATACTTGTGTGTAAATCCATTAACAGCTGGCAGTCCTCCTAAAATGTAGCTATTAAGCTTCTCCTAGCGAAATGAACGGGTTAACACCCATATTACGGGTTTCAACCAAGAGGCAACATTGTTTAAAGTATATGTTAACATATTGAGTTTGAACCAAATTTAGTTTCTGGAAATATCTCGACCCCATCGCCGCATACTTTGGCCAGCCTGGGTTTTTCCCACATATACCTTGAGTAAGATTTAATTAAATTTGACTTTTCCAACATGTAGCAAAATATAGGTACGAATCTCATCCTCGCCAAAGCGAACCGTTCGAATTTCATATTCGGACTTATGGGGTTGGTTATCCAAAACAGGGTTAGGTTGCCCAAACAGCAGTCCTTGGTCGGGTGAAACTCGTGTCATTCCGGCACGTAGAACCGACTGTCTTGGAAATATCTTGGGAATTTTAGTGGATGAAGCTACAGACCTGTCAAATGCCGCACTCCGGACTGTAACGGGATGCCTTCTGATGTCGCCTGCTCAGCTAGCTGTTCCTGATAGGATGCCATCGTACGGGACACTAAGTACGTCAGAGGACATCCCCATGAACTTAAGGACCACTGGATCCAACGGCGTACAGCATTCACCAAAAGTCAATTCCCACCTTTATGAACTCTCGCCCTGTGAATGCTGTCATTCAGTCTGACCCAACTAAGATCTGGATATTATATTAGGATCAACTCGCACATAGCCAGACAACAACAACAACAACCACAATTTTATATTTTAATATTTCTTGGTATAATTTAATTAATTTTGACTTTTCAAATATAAAATATACCTATAAATTTTCCCTAGCGAAAGAACGACTTGACACCCATATTTTATTATTGCATATACTTAACTTACTATGTATAAATTTATTAAATTCAGCTTTACAAACAGGTGACAGCCCCTATAAAAATTAGCTTTGCACCATAATGCCGGGACAAAATGTAGACGTACCTCGAACCGTCAGTATCTTAACTTTTCAGCATTATGGGATATTCAAAAAATTACTCAATACTAGTTCTAGCAATTCGTAAGCACCGAACATAACGCCAGCACAACCATTTTAGTCTCCAGAGCCATGTGAGAGGTCACCACCATCATTCAAAACTACTCGAAAAATACGTTAAACGGTTCCACTCCCTATTTAAGGAAAACCTAAATGTCATATACATATATTACTTATAACCGCAATGTTTATATGTAATGTTTTGCAGATAAACTTTAATAAAAAAAATAATAATAAATAAAAAAAAAAATTGTTTTCTTCTAAGGATAACTTTATTGGCGCAAAAATTCGACATGTGTAAATTGTCACACAAGAGGAAAATGTAAGTTTTTTTTTTAGGGGGAGATGAAGACTAAATAATTAAGTTTTCAAAATGAAGTTTATTACATTAATTCATTTTATTACATATAATATAAATTATTCTTTCGGTTCAGATTTAGACTCTTCCTATATTTTGTTTTGCTTGAGTGTTTTATTGATTATGATAATGATTAGATTGAGACCACATAACAAAATAACAATTAAAATATCTCCTCAGTAATAAGTGAGAAGCGGAAGTAGACTATTTAAAATATTTGCATTTGGTTTGGCTCGGGTGTATTGCTCCAGTGACCCTTCTATAGTGGACAGCGAATCCATAAACGCCTCCTTAGATAGTCGAAAGTTTCTTATAAATCTGTAAACAATATTCATATGTATATATCACCGTATATATTGATTTTTCAAATATTACACATACGCGTTGAAATCCGTTTCTAAATGGTTTCATCCTCCTCCTCTGAAGAATCGTCAAACCCTCGTAGTTATATTTTTATTTTTATTTTTATTTACTCAACTTGCTTGCAGCTTTTACTTAATTTCAATGACAACTGATAGAACTATACGAAAAAATAAATTGTTGGTAGCGATGAGTAAGTTATCGACGATCTTGTCTAAATACAACAATTTTTCTTTAAACTTCACCTGACACTTTTTTTAAATTAGATCTGAATTTGCTACTGAGCTGATTTGGCAATTGTTTGAATTATTTATTTTTATTTATTATACCCAACCAACCAGCGGATCCCACAATGTGCACAATTTGGATACCCTATGCGGTACGCTAACCTTCCCAAAAGAGTAAACTAGCCGGGGAAAATTAATTTTGTAAATCATATGGAAAAAGTGTACCTATCGGTATCGGTTGGTTGGTTGGTTGTACCCTTGACCAGGAAAAATCTAAGAGAAAATTAGCGCTTGGATCACCATCTTAATGCGATGGTTCTTGTGAAACCTGTTTTCCTGCTACTGCTACTATTTGGTTTTGTAGATGGATCTACTAATGCTGTTCATTGTGCAGCTCGAGATAAACTTCAGGTTGCTCACTGAGAAAAATCCTAGTGCCTGTTGTCTGCTACTAGCCAGGTTCGGACACTCACAGAGGTAGTGAAAACTGCCAGTCTGGATATATATTTCCTAGTAGATTCCACCGTTGGCCAGATGTCCTTCGCAATTTTGCAAGTGGTCAGATTTTTCGCAAAAACTTTCAGTGGACTTCTCTATATGGCTATGATTTCTAGAAAACATGTTCTGATTATTTTGCCTATAATTTTTTTAAGACTTTATTTAACTAGCATTCGCTTGGACATTATTTAATTAATTTTAAGAAATACTTTAAATAATACTTTTTTCGAACGTAACATAAAATTATTCAAACAATTTTTTCAGAAGTAAAAAATTTTATTTAATTTTTAATTTTATACTTGGTTTTTAAATAGAGTAAATTTACATCTGCTTTATAATTGCCAATTACTGGAAGTTTTCATTGAAAGGTTTGCCAATTAAGTTCAATGAAACCAAAGAAATAGAAATCTCATTGAAAAGCCTGATTGTAATATCGGTCTTTCAGGGTAAACAAACTCTCAAAAAATATATTCCTGTACGTTATGTACGTTGACAATTTCAGATTATTTTATAAGCGGCTAAACTGTGTTTTAATAGAAGAATGTACCGAAACAGGTTTCAATATCAATTTAATATTGTTACCATAAATAAAGTTAAACAAAGAACTTATACAAGAAACATTTCCTAAATTTTATAAATTTGGTAACTATTTTATAAATTGCTTATAAAACAATTTTGAACTATGTATATATTGTATGTATATGGGTAGTTCGTATTACGTACGTTTTTGAGATATTCTGATTTCAATTAAGTATCATAGTAATACTTCAAGGCCATATAAGAAATGTTGATATTAATAATAATTCCGAAAAATAAAGTGAAAACAAATAAATAACAGTCTAAGTTTGGATGAAATCGAACTTTAAATACCCGGCGCATATTTGATGCTAAATAAATATTGCTTGTTGTATGAAATAAAACCGGTAATCTTCTTATATATACGCAAAAATCCGTTTGTTTCCTTGGGAGAGGGTTGTCACCGGGTTTAAAAGTCATATTAAATTAAATTAAGTATATACAAGTTATGTGAAATATTGTGCGAGTCAAACGATTCGTCTGGCGAGACTGTTCATTTGTTTGAAACTTAAAATTTTATTTAATTATTCACTAATATATAAAATATTAATGAAATTGTATATCTTGAGCTAGTAGTCTCCTGTTTCAAAAACTAAAATTTAATTAACCGAAACACGTTTTCTGTTTAGATATGCAAAGGGTAATTAATAAATATTGCCAGGACAACATCTGCCGGGTGTTTATAGACTGGCTTGTATTTAAAAAAATTACGTACGAAAAGCTATAACTTAAGGACGAATAAACGTATTGTATTCACATTGGAACAGTGTATTCTTTAGTAGGTATATAACCTATATTTTAGTCCGTTACTTGGTAGACAGAAAATCTGTATATACTGTTGGATTTTTATGATAGTGGAAAACTATGCTGCATGTGCGATAAGAAATATGTTTACAAAAAATGTATACGCTGGGTGGCGCTAGAGTCGACATGATCGACAGATGATTTACAGCTATTCCATTTAAGACGAGGTTAAACAGTCCTAATTTTAGAGCCTACTTCATCGCAACTGCGACCTTGGTAAATTATTTTTAAATTAATCGAAACTTAATTTTAAATTCTGTGTAGACGTCCAAAGTGCTCAACGGATCTAGATTCATGCTGTCACTTGGCCCAACATGGGATGTATGTATGTATATAAATTTGAAAAAAGAGCAATGCTGCGCCTTGTTGATGTGCATATTAATCATATTTGGTCATATACATAAGTATGTCTCATAGATCATGTTGTGTATCAATTCGGAAAACTATAGAAATGAGATCCCAATTTCTTTCAACTCGCTAACTATTTGACGCTGATGTTCAATATTTGGTATAAAAATCCTATATAACAAGGAAAAAGACGTTATGGCGTGTTCACTATAACTTCCCAGATATTTGACGTAGATTTGTGATATTTAATATATACATATATCCCTTAGATCAATGTATAAACCCAAAAGCATTGCAATAAAATTAGTAATAAATTTCTAAAAAATTATGTATTTATTGGCATAGCAAAGCTAAAATAATATTTTAAAATCTTTAACGAAGTTTATTGATTTAAACAAAAATAAAAAGAATTGGTATGATTTTAACGCACAGCAACATTTTTACCAGCAATTTTGATGTTTACTTATTTCTTTCCCTAGTTATAACATTCTGAAGCAACTTGAAGGATTTGCTAAGGTTTAGTAAAATATCGAATATTTTGCTAAAATTTGATGTATGAAAGGTGGGCGTGGTTTTAGTCTGATTTCTATATTTTTTTGAAATTGTGCTTTCTGAATAGATATTCAAAGTTTGTATGAAATTTAGTAGAATTTTTGTTGCATGTTTGATGAAGTGGTTTCGAAGATATACAAATTAGATTTAAAGTTTGCGGTACCATGACCGTTTTGTGAAATTTTAAACTCCCGTCTTTATTACTTTAACCGAATTGTGTGTATACGATTTGGGCAAATTTCCTTTCATAGGTACTGAAATATCAAATTTATACTAAAAACTTGTTTCGTTATATTTAAACTAAAAACGCAACCGCTAATTGACCGAGTTTGACCGAAGCGTGGGTGAGAATTCAGTTCGTTAGGAGAATTCAGACGCGTACGAGGCACGAAAATAAATAAAAACTATCTCTCTATTTTTCTTTAACTTTGAATTAATCCCGAAATTTATATCTAAATTCACTACAACAAATATTATAATAAATAAAAGACATTAAAGTTAACTTGGTTTAAGTATCGTTATTTATATTTTCGAAAGTCTCGTATATTTTCGCTAGTTTTTCTTTTGCTTGCAACACTTGTATTAAACGATTTCGGTTTGCATTCGTTGGATTTCACACAATTTGACAATTGCCAAACATTTAAGAAAAAACAACTGCATAACAATATTGAAATCATGAACTAGGTTTTGTTGTTGTTGATGGTGTTTGTTATGTGTTGTTTAAGGCCTTACATATTCGAATACCAACATATGTCCGCACACACATACATACATAATTTCGTGACCGGACTTTTTGACGCCAGCTTGAAAAATGGCATGCCGCTAAGGAAGTTTTACTTCAAAAAACATTATTCTTCAAAAAAAAAACTGCAGTAGCCTTTATTTTAAACGTTGACATCAACTTAAAGTATGTCTATAGGTAGAAAACAATCGATTACGCGCCTGTGCCTTGGCATGCCATACATTTTCACAATTTCCTTTGGGGTTAAGCAAAGTTTGTGGCCTTCATGTGATCCTTGAAGTTGTCTACCATTCATATAAAAGGAAAAAGCGAGCCACGCCCATAATTCCATTGTTTTGTTAGTTGTTTGCAAAAACAAAATGTACATTATTTTGCCAACGGTTCAATTACGAACTTCGATGGTTCATATAACCATTTTGAAGGCATACTTCGAAAATGGAGAAATTTATGTTCCAACTTATGAGTCAATCTCTAAAAAAAACTGCTTTGGTCCAATACCCACAAAAGAAGTTGTCGTATCGTGCGGATAAACTAATATCAATAATTGCCTTGGAAGCCAATCTTTTTCTCGACGTCCAACATTTCATTAGGTGTTGTTTAGAAATTTTCAAATTTTGTAGTGACAATAGCGGTCACCAAACTCGAACTAACTACACATTATGCTATAGAAATCTGAATCACTTCAAAGTATTCGAAACAATCAGCAAACTCCACCACTACTAGATTACGTGAGTTTTTTTTTTTTGGGAAAAAATGGTCCGAATTTCGCAGTTCGAGTTACTGCCACTTACAATCTGATATGATGCCAAACTAGTGAAAAACAACGCGCATGTGTAAGGCAGGTGATTGTTTGTGTTGCTGACTGATAGCTGGTGGCGTTTAGTTTGACTGCATGGAAATAACGAATTCTTAATTAACCTGTCAATGAGAAAATAATGAAAAATGAGCGAGTAATGAGGGTAATTAGGTGATGTTGCTGAAGTTGTACTTTTCTTTGTTCGAGTATCCGTACTTCCACCACGTTTCGCTTCTCCGCACGTACGCTACGTGATGCTACTTTTCGGCTCTTAATTCAATTCACGTACATCCTTGTGCTGGGCCAAAATTATATATTCAACATTTTTTCGATTAGCTTTTTGCTTTCATCATAGTTTACGTTGTAGTGGCTTGTATCGACGTCGAAACGTGTTTTAATTAAATTATGACCGCATTTAATTTTTTCTGCCACGCCATATTAATTGTAGCAGAGAAAATTATAACAAAAAAAAAAAAACAATTTTGTATACTTATATGTAAGTGCTTTGGAAAATTTGAGCACCAAAATCTTTCTAACTAATTGGCGTAAGTGTAGATATTTATATGTAAAAGTAAAATTGGTTACAAACACTTGGCGTGCAGCTCGTTGGCGAGACGTGTCGTATAATCACATTATTCTTAGGTAATTGGGCCAATTGACACCTTTCGTGGTTTTGTAAAAAACAAAATTAATTATGGGATTTTGTCATCATATAAAGGGGAATTTTTCATTTAAAAATTCATATTTGCCTCACGTTTACCAAACGGTATTCGGTATATATTCTTTTAATATGGAAGTCAAATAAAATATTTATGTTTCATTGATTGGTTACTATGTGGTGATCTCGACCACGCTTTCGATCGAATTTATTTAACGAATTTAATAACTTTAACAGAAAACTTAAGGCTTTAAAAATCTTTACAAAAGCTTTTCATTGAATATATTTTTTACAAAATTTTCGTTGTAATTTAAAATTAGCAGCATTGCTAAAATTTGGTGCTCAGGAATGCAAATACCAAAGCTTAAATATATTTAGTTAACCTTAATCCATTTTGCTGCCGTTCTAACAGGTGGTCACGAACCATTTTGCCCCCAACGAGAATTCTTCCTATTTTGTCCTTGCTTGAACCTTTGTGCAAATTGAGGTCTTTCTTCAAACAATGAAACCAGCATTTCCAATTGTTGTTTCGACTTACGACCTTACCCTGCATAAAATTAACAAAAGTAGTTTAATAATAGTGCTTGGTCGCCAAAAAGCGAAAAACAATTTCAAAATATTTACATTTTCGACAGAAAATTCGATGCGCAGCGAAAATTTCGACAGGGTTGCACAGCTCATAGTATTTGATTTGTTCGATAATCAGCAATTAACGCAAACATGCCGTAATCAGGAGGTTCACTTTTCGGTCACTTTTTAAAACAATGCAAGCCAACAGTAGTTCGCACAATGGCTTCTTTCGAAACGTAAGAATTTTCTGGTATGTTAGCAAAGTTTAATGACTTCATTTAGCCTTAGGGCTAATAACAGAGAGAGGTGACTGTCCTATTTTGAGAAATAGCGCGTTTATCATATGCTTCCCCTAACCAGTCGATAACTGTGTTACCGTCCTGTTGAAAAAATATATTGAGACAACATTCCATTCAATTGGTTCTGCATATAGCGCTTGTGGTTCTCATTGACAAAAAAGAGACCACAGATCCCACCGCTTACAACAATACACCAAACAGTGAATCATTTCAAGTTTCTTTCTTTGCATACAAAGAGAAATAGAAACGAACCTCATTTCCGAGAGTATTTTTATTTGAAAAATCGCGATTGTGATTATGTGTTTCTAAACCAATGAATATACAAGGGTTTTCCGCTAAATTTCTGAAAAACTCAAAAATTACTTAATACTAGCATAATTTTTTAACTTATAGTTATAACATCGACCGACAAAACATAAAGTTTATGTTGACCCCATGAAATCACCAAACATTTTTGGAAAGTAGAGACAATCAAGCTTATCACTAGATCCCGTAAATAGAGTGATCTAAAAAACAGGAAAATACGGATACTTTTTTACCTCAAATTTTTGAAAAAGCTTGATTTTTTTCATGAGTAGAAAATCGCGTTTAAATTTTTATAATTCCAGTCTCAAAATAATTGTCATCAGTGACTTAATGAATAACTGCTGATTGACTTTTATTGTTTTCTCTAATAATATTTATGTCTCTGCTAAAAATATAATAAACACCTATTTTCGTAGAATATAAACAATAAAACAGTATAAATTCTTAGGACACAACTAGTTTTCATACTGATTTATAATCGCACATCACGATATTTAGGATAACCTTAATGATACCCATAAATATGGGAATATGCCGTGCAGTAACATTTAACAATTCCTGGTACCTATAAGCGTATCAAATACAAAACACAAATTGATGCCGCCTATGGCAAGTATGTTGAATAAAACCAACAAAAAATAGTTCAAACTCTAGTCCACTTAGAAAGTTATGCATGCCAAAAAAAAAATAAAACAAATGCTGTGCTGCAACATGTAAACCCAACAACAAAACAAAGCTTCTTTCAAAAACAACACATAACGCCGATGAACGAAGTTGCAAATACGCCACTGCGTTACCAATTTAAAATGAAAAACAAAAAAATTGTTGTTGTTCAGATGCGAATAGAACGGCCAAAGAAGTGAGTAGGCTTAGCGAAAACCAACTGATTTTACAACAGCAAAATGAAAATCAAACATCATCAGAGGCAGATACTGTATTATTGTAAACTAACAGACGTGGCTGCAGTGCTACTCGTATAGTAGTAGTTTTTGTAATAACAAAATCAACAACAAACTAAAGAGCTAAGGCACTGTAGAGGTAAGTCGCAAAATAATGGAAATATGTGTTGCATCGTTAATGGAAAACTGAAAAAAAAACAACAAGAGTAATTAAGAATTGCCTGGCAACTTTGAATGAAACAAGCAACTAATATGGAACCTGACACACACACACACACAATAAACAAATTTGAAAACAAAAACATAATTGCATACATAGAGTCAGGGCCGGATTAAGGGCAGGGCCGACGGGGCCACGGCCCGGGGCCTCCACATTTGGGGGGCCCCCACAAAATGAAAGAACAAAATAATTTTTTTCATCAGTACAAACGATTTTTTTTTTGCTTTGACATTTTTATTCCATTTTATTTTATTTAATTTTTGTTACTCAGTTGATTTGAATAAAATTTTATTATATTACTCGACACAGTTGATCTTATCATTTTATTTTAACCTGATATAACAAAATTTTTGGTTAAAATCGTGTTACAAATAGGTAACGCGATATTGGTTAGGTCATATTTCGTTCAATTTTCCCTCCACCTCTCAGTGTGAGCAACGCAGTTGAACTATCGTTTCATATCGAGAAAATCGAGAGTAAACAAAAGTCAGTTGAAATAACGACGTTACACTTAAAGGAAAATTTGTCTCACTTGTCTTACTTTGCTAATTGCTGTAAAATGAATCTCATTAACGATATTATTTTCTCTGAACCGTTTGTTTCGAGTTTGTTCGATTAATTAACGTCAGCTAGAAATATAAATGTATCAATATAACTAGTTAATAACGCATTTGCTAGATATATCTGCACGTTTTGCTAACATAATTCATGAAATGTGATTTATTTTTAATTTGCCAAAATTAAACGTGTAAAATTAGCTTTTCAAGAGCTTTAATTTTATTTTTTGATTTTCATTCGTAAAAAATAACCTTACTCACCTGCATTGTAACTGAGTTAATCATGACATAAAAATACAATCCAAGTTTGATTATTAAAAAATAATCGAATCATAACTATTATAACCTTACTTACATTAACAAACTTATTAATCTAAAGTGCACAGCGTTTGAATAATAAAAAATTAGTTGTGTTCAAGCAGCTGTGTTAGTGACTATATACATATATATGTACATTGTTTTCAGTTAGGCACGGGTAGGCCCAAGGAAATTCCATAATTTTCATTTATCGAATATAAAATGTCAGGCACTCCGTAGTCGTCCATTTCGCACAGACACGGTCTTGGCATAACATAAGGATTGTTCAATCTACAAAATTAAAAAAAAAATCTTTTTTGGTTTCCTTTAAATTTATTAATTTTAAAGAGAGATATTTGCATATTTAGAATTTAAATTTAAATAGTTTATAATAAAATATTGATTTGTGGTGTTAATGATATGATTTAAACATTTTAGATCGTGAAAATATATATATATCAATTTGTAGAATTATATTTGTGGTTTTAATTCTTATTAGAATTACAAATTTTTTTTTTTAATTTTAAAAAACTCCATATAGTCAGGTTCTATGATTGTCATATCATTATTCATGTTGGCAGTTTGATTGTGAATTGCTTCGAAATAGTATTTTTAGTCATAAAAGTCGGCAGTGAAAATGTGTTTGATTTTGTTTATAGATAGATATAAAAGAAGGGCCCCACACGTATCCAGGCCCCGGGGCCCCCATATTCTTAATCCGGCCCTGCATAGAGTTATGAAAGAATTACCAGCAGTGCCAAGAGAAGTATTGAATCATGAAATCAGGATAAGCAATTTACATTCGTATTTTTGTATTTTAGAGAGCAGTTTTTGAATGCAGGTATTTAGTAAGGTTAATGAGTAGGTAGGTACATAGGTAGATTGTTGCAGTTACTCACAGACTGATTGACTGACTGTACAGAACTGTATAATGTATACTGTATAATGTATAATGAGCACTGGCTGTGTCATGACAGTTTCACGTTTGACACTTACCATCATTTGCGAGAATCTACTCTTACTTCGAAAATATATATTTGAAATGCCAGCAAAAGTTCAAACAAATTTCTGATTTTCTAGGTATTTAACTTGAGCGCGATCATAAAATTGTGAAATTTAAACAAAATAGGCCCAGCTACCGCACAGTCTGCTGCCTTTTTATATCTTTCATGAACATGAAATTGTATGATAACTTTGATCCGATGTTTGTACGTATAAGAAGAAGAAGAGATAGAACCATACCCAAGTATACTAAAATTATCCGGAGCACGAGCTGTTTCGATTTAGCCATGTCCGTAGTGGGTAATTACCCACCTGGAAATTCGAGCAGAAAAAAAAAATATATAGCGCATGGAGCCATTTTCATTATTCTTCTTTCGATGATTGAAATTTTTGATCCTTATAAGCGAAATGCTCACCAAAGATCTTCAAAAGTCGGAGCTCTGCGTAGTTGATTCGTTTAGGAAAATAGAAGCTATTACCTACACACTAGAGGCTTCCCGAGTAAATGACAGCAATGTTAAAAATCATACATTTACATTACCTGAAGATTACTACTGAATTATTCCTTTGATAAGTTAGACCTATGAACAATTCATTTCTTGGAATTCTAAACCGGTGGCTGTTTTTTCACTGTAGAAATGAAAAATTTTGCAAATAATTATTTCTATGTATTACTTATGAGCAGTAAACTTATTATTCGCAGAACAATAAATTCTTTTCCCGAAAGCCGTTGATTTTCTTAATTGTTCGACAACCCATTTCCTTCACCTGGTATACCCGTACTACTTGCAAAACTACCCACTCGGGATCAGGACATTTCGCCGCCCTTGGGTTTGTCTGTTTGAACGCAAACTAGACCCTCAGTTTTAGAGATATCGGAATGGAACTTTGTAGACAGATGTATCTCCATAATGTATTGATCATTTGACTAGATCGAACTTTATATATGTATGTAGTATACAACTGAAAGCAAGAAAGCAGCTAAGAACATGAAATTTTGCAATCCTTTTCTGTATTATTAATGAAAAGTGTGTAGTGAAAATTATTAAGATCGGATTACTACAACTTATAATTTCGATCAACTGATTAATCAGATAGGAGCTTTAGCTTTATAACTCCTACACTAAAGCAGCTAAGGATATGCAATTTTGAACTCCTTTCACTTATAATTAAAACAAAGTATACAGTGAAAATCATCAAGATCGGATTTCTTTAACTTGTAGCTCCCATACTACTGATTGTTCAGATATGAACAATAATAAATCTCTCTATCTGTTGTCGGGTATTTTATTGATGCCTGGAAATTAACCTTCATCACACTGACTTTCAAGGGTGGGAGTAAAAATGATACAACAAATTATAGGCCTATTTCAAGCCTTTTCGCAACAGCAAAGCCCTTTGAATGAATTGTTCAAGAAAAGTTTTTTTACCTTTAAGAATATTGTATGTGCGCAGGGGCATGGTTTTTGCCGGGATACTTCTGAAGTATTTCATCGGATCTGAAATGTAATTTTGATTAAGAAATTAGCCGGCATTGGTTTTCACTCAGCCTTTTTGAGATATATCGCATCATATTTGCATAATCGAAGTTACTTGGTTGTCGGTAAAGTTCAATCGTTTTGGGATTCGGCAAGGTATTATTTTGAACCCGCTGTTTTTTGTTTTTTTTTATCAATGACAGCAGCTCTGGGTTCTCGTCGGCAAGATTTTTGCTTTATGCGGATGATATGTAGCGCTTTTGACTCTGAGTTGATGCAAACTTATTTAGCTAATATTCTCTATTCTCGATCTATTTTAAGCGTTTCAATATCATTATATTTCTAACTCGCTCCTAACATGGGTAACTGAAATTAAAGACTTATGGCTTATATTTGATTCGATGCTTACTTTTACCGGTCATACTAATTCATTATTATCAAATCTGTCGCCATGCTTGTTTTTGTTAGGCGTTATAATTCAAATTGCCCAGACTCCTTTATGCTGAAACTTTTATATAAGTCGCTTGTGAGGACCAAACTTGGTTATGCTTCATTTATTTGGTCAATTTACTATTTGTGGTATATATGTGGCTAGAATTGGACGAATCCAAAAAGTTTTTATATCAATATAACTGCCTTTTAATTTCGATTGGTTTCAAGGTGATCTTGACTGTAGCATTCTCCTTCAGTTGATTTTATTTAATAATCCATTCAGATGTTCTTAGCCTTACTTTATTGGAGTTTTTAAAACTCTTTACGAACTTTTGCTAATGCTCTAATTGAGTTCAGTAGAATTTCTTAATTTAATGAGACAGATTTTTCATGTTCAAAATTCGTTGAGCTTATTTTATAAATAGCTTAGTTATACTTTTTTCCAAATGAAAATTTTGGAAAAAATCGAAAACACCTACAAAGGCAGCTATTTTAAAACTTAAATAGCGCATAAAAAAAATTCGGCAGCAGAACACGGAGCCCGAGTACGTGCATCATGACTTTGCCTATTGTACTGTGTTATCATTACAAGCCAATAGTTCCACTTAATAACCGCTGCCATCTTCTGCCTTCAAACCGCAACGAAAAGGTTACACCAACTTGACATGACAAGCTCCGCGCCATGTTTTCCGGTGTTCTCTCGAGTAGACAATGGAAACTCTGTGGCAACGAATAGTCCCCGGCGCACCGTCGCATTTCATTAGCATTGACAAGCAAGCGCAGAATTTCCGTGACATTTGATACACTTAACCGCTGAAGCGCTGCTGCGACAAGCGACTTCAGCAGTGGCATGTCAATGCGCGACAATGATGGGGCGAATAGCTCTCTCTGAACTGAAGTAACAAGCGCTAACACAGGCGTACAAATTTTCCACGGATAGATATTTGTTTGGCCTGAAGCGGTGCATAGTGAATGCGTAGATATATGTGTGTGTGTGTGTGTAAATACATTTGCACATATCTATGTATGTATGTCGTATAGATAAGCTAGTTTAAGGAAATAGACACATATTTAGGTAGTATATTTATGTTGCAGGTATAACATAGGAATTATGAGGGTACATGAGTGAAGAAATGAAGGCAACATGCGAGTACATACATATGTTTTGCGTCTAACAGTCGAACAATGCATTTTTGCCGGGGGCTAGATTCGATTGCACTCATTAGTGGAAGAAATTAATGTTAATTTAAGAGGGTGGGCATTGCGAAAGTCAAGTAGGCTCATCAAAACATTGACATATCTACAATCTATTTACATCGATAGTTACCTATAGATTCTGATGATGTGCTACATGTGGTGAAATGACACGACAAATACATACGGAAATATATTTGCAAGATCTCGCCAGCCTTTAGTTGGGCACACACTATGTGCGACTAGTTAGTTCCTACATGAAAGTAGATGTGCGTACTTGCCTGCCAGCTGCTATGTACCTAAATAGATCCGGTAGCACATGTCGTATGAGCAACCACAATTTGTGGTCTAACAATCTGTTGCTGTACTTGTTGCCAATATGTTGTGTTTGCTGTTTGTAATTCGTTAACTAGACTTACAATTGAAATTAATAAGCTACACTATGAGCATTTATGATAATAATGGCATTTGAAAAAAAAAACATAATGATTTTGTTAGCATTATCATTACGGGAAACCCGCAAATGTTAAGTTAGTTAATGAGCAAGGAACAAGTGGTAAATGCGCCCTAAAGCGGACCTTATACATATAAATCAATATACTAAATTTTTATTTCTGATACTTGTATATAACTAATGATGTAGCTTTCAGTTTTCATAATATTTCCAACAATGTACCTTTGGGTGGCTTTCTTTCGTCAACTTAGGTTTGAAGTTAGTCATTATTAAACTAATATTATAAATGTGAAAGTTTGTTTATGAGTATGTTCTCTGCACTTTCGCGCTAAAACAGCTAAGTGGGATTATATAAAATTAGACTTAGGATATAGAAATGAAAGTTAATTAAACAACTTATTTAAAATACATATTATTAAATCACGGCTGCACAGATTTTCACATCTATATAAGCTACCACAGAAATTATTTTTTAAAATGGTTGCCAGCTGTCTTAAAACCTAAATTAAATTTAAACAACAGGTATAATTAAATAATGTAATGTAGGCATAAAACGAAAGAGATTTATTAAAGTTTAATTTCCAAAATATGTGACAATAAGCCTGGCATCTGTTTAAAGGTAAATAAAATTTAGTTTGTCGTTATTTTGTGATTTTTATTTTTTTTTTAATATATTTGATAGATTTTTTTTATATTTATTTTTTTGATCAAAACTAATCGTTATTCTTGAAATAAAAAAAATCATCATAAAAACACGCAAAAAAATTGGCGGCGATAAAAATAACAATAACAATAGTGCGATTTATGTTTTACGATCGAAAAAATCCAAATCACTAAATATAGATCAATTGTGATCGGAAAAATTTAAATCCAAAACATCCGAACAAAAAGTTATCGATAAAAATGAGAATGTAACGACCAAACGATCAAAAATTGAAATCCAAGGAAAACGGTAATTTTTGATCGAATGATAAAAGTCACAAAATAACGATTATTAAATGATTTAAAACAAAAAATCTTCTAAGTAAAATTAAAATCAAATTTGCATAGCATAGAACCTCGGGATTAGAGCGATATTTTCGAGATTTGTTTTGAACGAAACGAAAGGAACGATTATTTTCGTTTTATTTTGAGAATAATTTTGAAGAAATAAAATAAAATTATTAAGTTATTATATTACTTCTGGTGGCATATTAGAGATGTATGTAATTATGTTGAGCTTCAAGCGAGTTTTGATTAGAGAATATTAGTTTAAAGCCTAGCAATCCCGGGTCCCAGGGTTCAAGCACTGATTAAGTTTGGCAAGCAACAAGTCTGGCGAGGAGATGTTGTGATCTCCGAAATAGCAGCTACCACTTGCACCACTTTGAAACCCCCTTTATTTTCCCATATTATTTTCTGGCCTTGAGCTCAATCCTTTTCCTTCAATGATTTCCTTTTACTTTGCCTTATATACTGAGGGCAAAAAAATTTAATATATGTATATATATTACGAATCATCATCATTATGTATTATTATTATATAATTTTTTCAAAGTTTATTAACCAACACGCAGTGCTGTAAAAATGACATAAAATCAAATTAACAAATTTCATTCAATATGTTCAAATTTTTTTTTTTATGTGAACTAAGGTAATGAGCGAAACGAATTATCTAATAAAAACTGGCCGCATGCTTAATAAAATAACACAAATTATTAAATAAAAGCAAATATTACGGAATGGACTTTAAATTAAGTGGGCATAAGCAATCTTTTTAATGAAAATGTATTTAAATGGCATTGCTAACTCTTTGAAAATATGAATTAAATTTAATTTCTAAGCTTACTGAAATATGACAGTATTGGTGGGAAACCAAAGCGTTTACACGAAAATATTATTAAAGAGGGTTGCCGCATTTTAAAGAACATTTATTAATTTTAATTGGTAATGTTACTAAAATTCTATAAAACGCAACCGAAAAGATTTGAGTAAGCTTTATTCAAAAAACATATACGGATCGGAACTTTTTGAAAATTAAATACGAATTTATGAATAACGTAAATGAAGTCAGGATAACTCTTATATAGGTATCGATATATATATATATATACACATATATTATTTGAAAACAGTCGATACAAGAGCTGCCACTTTTCTTAAACTAAATGAGTTTTAATTTAGTGTTTTGCCGGCTCGAGGTCAAGGGGGTGTTGGTAGAGTAAATCAAATGATTTACTTATTTTTCTTCCAATATATTTCGGTTACACTACGGTAACCGTCTTCAGGGCCCTGAGTATAAGTAAATCATTTGTTTTACTCTACCAACACCACCTTGACCTCGAGCCGGCAAAACAGAAAATTAAAATTGGAAAGGTCGCGAAAAAATCATTATTATTTAAATGAGTTTTTGTTTGATATGAATTATGATATGTTATTAAAAAAGTTGTAGTATAGATATCATGTGACCTAAACACAACCCCGTTCTTGGAGCAGTGTCATAAGATGATCCACTGAGTTTCGCCAAGTTTTTATGACTAATATTGAGGTTATTCGTTTTGCGGAACTTTTCGTTCAATATTCATTTTTTCGTTGTTGGTGCCTTGACTGCAGAAACTACAACAATTAAGGGCTATTCCTAAATAGTCGCGTCAAGCGTCAACTAACTGTCAAAATTTCACATGCTCATACAATTTGTATCGAGCATCGAGAAGGAAGACAACAAAAAATGAGAGAAATGAAAAGGCAAATAAAGTAAAACACCAACAACGAACTTCGAAAGAAAGAGGAAACTTCGTGTTTATTTGGGTATGACGCGTGAGTTGTAACTTTATTGAATTATAACTTTATTAAACACATTCTTTCTTAATTTAACTATATATAGATATATATGAATGAGAGTACTTAATTTCTAGAAGTAATTTTAAGGTTACAGTAAAGAAAAGAATTTGATCATAAATGAGAGAGGAAAGTTATGTACACATAGGGTTAATTATTATAACATCTAACTCGCGCTGTCACAAGTTGACGTTAAACAACGGAATGTTTGACACCGCAAATGAGGTACCATAGTTTGTTTCAAAAATGTAATTAAACACCAATTTGAAAACAATTTTTTCAAAGCCTTCGAAGTTATTGCTAAAAATTTTGCAGCGAGTTAAAAATTTGCAGTACTTCTTGTACCGGTCCTTTTGCCTATGTGTAAGGAAACGCAATTTCAGATTTCCAGCCTACCTCAGTGCTCTTACATTCCATTCCATCCTAATGTATGCTCGTACTGGTAATTGTACTATCGGGTCTTGCAATAGGTACGCTACCTAAGTTTTTTTTTTAAATAAAACAAAAACGGTTTGGGATATGAATTAAATTCTTTATTCCTGTGAAAGTACATTCGATGCCATTATGTATGGAACTCGATTTCTTTTGCATGAACACCACGGGCACGCTTGCAGAAGTCCAGACGCTGAACACATTTTTCGACGGTTTTCAAGCATAAATCGGCCGATACTGCTGCAGTTTCACTTTAGATATTCGTACGAAGTCCATAAATCGTCACTGGCTTGATGGCATAGACCATAGACTTGACGTAGCCCCACAGGAAATAGTCTAACGGCGTCAAATCGCACGACCGAGGCGGCCAATTTACTGGGCCATTTCGTGAGATAACACGTTCATCAAACTTGGTTTTCAATAAATCGATTGTGACATTCGCTGTGTGGCTTGTGGCGCCGTTCTGTTGGAACCACATATTGTTCAAGTCCATATCATCTAATTTAGGCCAAAAATATTCGGTTATCATTGAGCGGTAGCGATTCCCATTCACAGTAACGTGCCGGTCTTGATCTTCATGCAAGAAGTGCGGTCCAATGACGCCGCCGGCCCTTAAACCGTACCGAACCGTAATTTTTTCGAGATGCAGTGTTGACTCATGGAGTACGTGTGGATTGATACCTGTCCAATAAGACATATTTTGCTTATTGACGAAGCCATTCAGCCAGAAATGACGACGACCATAAATTGGACGTAGCGCTCTTAAAGTTGAGGCCATTGACTCCGAATTTCGGTAGTAAATTTTAATAATTTCGACTCGTTGTTGGATCGTATATCTTTTCATAATGAAATGGCAAATTTTACTGAAGAGAAATGTCGAAAGAGCGGAAAAAATATGGCATCGTTTGTTGTCACTATCGGTCTACTTTTGTAGCGTCCCTACTGCAAGACCCTTTACATATTTACATACATATTTATATACATGTATACATACATTATATTGTCGATTGCATTTGTGACGTGCTGCTGTGATATGCATTTGATTGTGTCAGTAGAACATACACAACAGAAATAAATGCATATTAGTCTTTTATGTTAGACAACAGGCGGTCCATTCAGGCGAAGGAGATTTCTTTATTGCACAGCATATTTTTCCACACACACACATACGCACGTGCCAAAAGCCACAACTACACGTGCACCCATTATAAATAGGCTAGTACTATGTGTATGCAATTTTCGAAATCTATCTCGATGTGAATATCTACAATGTATTTGTGTTTGAGTGTATGTGTGTGTGTGTGTATGTGTGTACTTACATTGATAGCATACAAAACGTTCTTACTGTGAAAGGAAGTTTGAAATTTATGATCCTTCAATGCAACGAGAGAATTATGGCCAAACACAACTGGCATTCCGCTATATTTGCTTTTATTTTTGTTTAACCCAACTCGTACGTATTAGCTTTGTTACGAGCATTTGACCCTTGTCAGGTGGGAAGTCAACTCACATTGCCTTCCTGTATGCAATGTCAAACTGATTGGAAATCAAGCAATGATTGCCGTAGGTGTAATTGTGTATGTGTGTTAATCTCGCATACTTCTTACTGCTGCGCAAAGGATTACAAACAAAATTAAAGTCATAATTCAATGGAGGACGACAGACTGTCGACCACTCTGCTGCTCCATTGAATGACTGCACTGGCTGTCAGTGTGTGTGTGTGTGTGTGTGTGTGTATATGGTGGAGAGTGCCGCATTGTGCGGGAGTGCGTTTAATGGCTATCATCGTAACCTCTCCATCCATCGACCTTTTTCCATATACACCACACTTCTCTGCTTCGATAGGCTGGCCGGCACCAGCAATAGGCTAATCTGCCATTCGTACGACATAATGGCGCATCGTTTATGTCCTTGCGTGCAGTCAACAACTGAAACAAGCAACAGCAAATACCTTACACTCAATCGTTTTTACTTCTACACTCTTTGCAATTCCAGTATCCTCCATTTATATCGTTCGATTGCGCTTCCGCTCTGACAATTTCATTCAAGCATACTAAGTATACACACACACACACACACACATTCAAAACATGTACATATTTATGTATCTGGTAGCTCAATATTTTGTGATTGTTTGTACTACATACATTTGTCTGTTATAAAAATGTCATCATACTCATCATTAATACGCCCACTCAGCCGCGGTCGTACTTTTATCTGTGAAATGGTAAGCCAATCCGTTTTTATGCTTCTTCGGTTTTTGTTTTTGTTATTATTTTTTTGCCTTTGTGATGTTTATTTTATGTCGTTTTACTATCTGTCATTGAGTTCAGCTGCGGAGTCTTTAGGGAATTAAATCTTTCCATCTTTATGTCGATCATTTTAGTGGACGCATCAAAATTCTTGCCCAACCAAATGCGCTCTGAACACACACTTCCGCACTTATGTATGTGCGCGTATAACGATGTGTACAGGGTGTTCCATTTCAATTTGTCACAGAGCGAGGTTGATTTCGCATCAGGTTCGACACGACATCGCTCTGGTGAAGTCGTTCGAGCGAATACGGATCGAAGTCGTTTTTTTCCACACAATACGGAATATCGTTCCGACTTCGAATATTATCATTGAATCCAGTTCATTTCGAGTTCGACATGGTAGAATATACAAACCTATCCGCAACCAGAATCACATCCTTAGAGGATTGAATCATGTACATCTGTCTGTCCATACGTACAAATTTCATTAAAACAAATCTACAAAATTTGGCACAAGTATTCCTCCTATGGTCAGAGTTGGTAGGGTTAGTGTACGTAAAAATCGTATTATATAATCTGTATTCAGTTCGATGAGAATTCGTTTGGCAAACAAGTAAATGTTGTATTTTTTCACCAAATGCTATTTGGGCAATACCAAGTCTCTTCCACTGTTAATCTGGACCGAAAGTCAGTCTCATATCTTTACGCCTGAACTAGATTGAAAAGTAATGCGTCTACACTAAGATAAACCGAAGAAAAATTTCGATATTATCTCCCGATTTCATAAAGGTTTTTTGAATATATGTAATTAAAAACCTGCGTATAATTAAATCTGTTTTCTCCTAAGGTAGTAAATATTTGTTTAGCGCAAATTTATTCCCATTTTTCTTTCTCTTGATAAATCTCTGAGGATGAATTGGCTTTTAGACGTTCTTCAATCCAGAAATTTTTTTTGGCATATATGGGATCAGAAAACCCACACATGTTCGTCAAGAAGATAATGCATACTCAGATAATGACAGTTTAGTGCAGTTTTTGTCGGCAGCTCATTTTTACACGGACATGTTGAATGATTTTTTTGTTGCTGGAAATTGAGTGCATACACATTCATACATATAGCCGACGCTGCAATCGATCTTTTGAGGGTTTGGTTCGGTAATCTTTTGAACAGCTGTATCCGTAATATGAACTGGCCACCACGCAGTATCGGTTTGATGCCACTAGGGTATTTGATGTAGGCCCTTAACGCGAATATCAATCATACCATTTATGAGATAGAGCCAAAAACCGCCACCAAGGTTTTAGAAATCTAGGTTACCAGATGGGAATATTTGCTCTTTTTTTATTAATTAAAAAAAACTACTATTTTGAGCACCCATTACTTAAACATACAAGAGACATTAAATGCTAAGTATAACAAACAAATAAATAGGAGTTGACATCTCATGAGTGAAACGGAACACGCGACATTTGGTCAGCTTAAATTCTGGCAAAAGAAAATACTTTAATTTCTAAGAACTTTCAGCATTCCATCTCTTTTTACTTTACTCATTACATACTTTTGTATTCTAACGCTTTACGGGGCAATTAAGCAATTTATTTTAAGAAAATTAAATGCTTTTGCTCGATTGAGTTATGAGAGGCGGACGATAAGCTCGCGGTTTAGAATACTCAGTAAATCAAATGTTTGGTTTTTTATTATTTGTTCTTCAAAGTAATCAGCTCGTGAGTATAATTGAAGATAGCACAACGCCGGAACCGGGTTTTCTGCAAACCAATGGTAACAAGGTACAACAGAGCATAGACAAGAGATATTATCTCTTTTTTTTACATTTTAAAGAAACGGCTATCACTTGCCATTTCTTATACCCTAGCATAGTAATGCCCGAGTATTATAACCTTTTTCACCTAACGGTTGTTTGTAACGACATGAGACAACTCAGATAGATATAGACCAAAGTGTTCAAAATGAAAATGATATCAATTAAGCAATGGATGTCCGTCCGCCCGCCCTTGCATCGGATAACTCCAGTAAGTATTAAGATATTTCAACATTGCCCTGAACCCATTGCAGGTACGTTTTGAAAATGCGTGAAATCCGATAATAAATATGCCAACAAAATGGTTTTTGGGAAAATAAAAAAACGCAGCAGTTCAGTAACTAAAAAAGTTGGTTGTATTTATGTACGTCGCTGATTTTTTTAGGAGCATATAGGGATATCTTCGAAACGCCTAACATTTTAACAAGTAAGCATTTCAATAACTATTAAATGTGATTTAGTGAAGACTGATTTAGAGGCATCAAAAGTGAAATGGACTAATTCCGCCCAATTACTTATCAAACTCCATCACATTAGGTGCACTTATTTTACGCACTTTTTGCACTATTTTTACACAAACTCAAAATATTCCATATTTTATTAAATTAAATAAAAAATTAACACTGTTTCTAATTTTATTTAACAAGAAAATAAATTGGACTCTAAATCGGTTAATATTAGCAGTGTACGGCGTTCCTGCTTTCCAAGCCAGTTCAGCAAGAGTAATTTCTTCTGAATCTGTGCATAGACTCTAAAACCAAATTTACAAAAAATAAAGGAAATTTTAAATGAAATTTGTTGATAAAAATGTTATTTTACAAAACTCTCAAAATCTTTTTAATTATAGCTTTTAAAAATATTAGTTTTAATTTTTAAGCAAAACATAAAACTAAAAAATATTACTTAATTTCTCTCAGGAAGTAATTTTGACTTCTTAAGCACAAAACTGTTGTTATTTGCCTAACAAAACACAAGAGTAGAATAACTTTATCTTCCAAAGAAAAAAAATAAAGCTCAGACGCAATTTTAATTTTGTAAGTAAAAAATTTAACTAACAAAGTACTCCAACTTTTTAAGCAAAAAAATAAAACTTAAAGTAACTTTTTATTTTCAAGGAAGAAACTCAAAAAATACCTTTTATTTTCTAAGCAAAAATTTAATTTCAAAAAACAACTATTATATTAATATCGCCCTTAGGAAATATTATGAAAAAGCTATTTTTTAAAATGGTAGAAGTGGCAGCTGTTATTTCGGCATGATCAGCGTCTACCTTGGTTAAAAAATTTGGTAAAGCCTAGAAAGAAAGAAAAATTTTTTAAAAGTAACTTTTATTTTCTAAGCAAAATATAAAAATTAAGAAATAACTCTTTTCTAAGCAATAAATAAAACTCGTCAAAAAACTTCATTTTCAAGCTAAAAGTAAAGCTAACAAAATTAATACTTCCTTGACAAAAAAAAAACAACACTCAAAAAATAACATTTATTTTGTAAAAAAAAACTAAAACTTAAAAAATATCTTTTATTGTCTAAGCAAAAGTAATATAATAATAATAATTTGGCGCTTACGCTATATTGAGGGACCTACAGTTTTACGCCGTTTCTGAAAGGCGGATAATTTTTATCGGGAGTTTTTTCATGGCAGAACTTCTATCGGAGATTTGCCGTTGCCTGCTGAGGGTTGACCGCTTATTATTTTTAATTTTACTTACCCCGGCCAGGATTGGAACCCAAGAAACCCCCTAAAAAAATAACATCTATTTCCTTAGATAAAATAAATATTTAAAACATGAAAATAATCAAAACGATATTAAGAGCGCGCTTTAACGGCTTAGCTTTTATTTCAACAGAAACTATAAGCGAGTTAAAATACGCTATTTCTCTAACATAGCTCTCCTTACCAAAGCACAAAAACTAGATCATATCCATTATGATCTAATGTAAGAGTAAATTTCTAATTTAAAATGGGGTGAATTAGATTTTGAAATTTTAGCAGCGCGTTTTAAGTCTTTGATATTTATATATATATATATATTTTGATATTTATTTTAATTTCCTGTCCAGCTAGGGTTGATATTTTATCAACTTTTTAATTTTTTGAATGAACGAATTACTAACTGGTATAAAGGTACTTATGATTGCGTACACAATTTTAATGATCAACATCTACGTTATATTGAAATAGATAAAATAAGTACAAATGTCATGAAAAACCTAAGAGCGTGTCATTATTCTGTATTACAAAATTCTGGGTGACAAAATTCTGTAAATTGCAAAAAAATT
The DNA here is from genome assembly GCA_951828415.1 of Anomoia purmunda. NCBI lineage: Eukaryota > Metazoa > Arthropoda > Insecta > Diptera > Tephritidae > Anomoia > Anomoia purmunda. Next base: position 134,678,811 of record OX639993.1, on the reverse strand, counting down.
CTGCTTGAACAAAATTCTGCTTTTTTAAAATTCTGCTTTTTAAAATTACGCTTTTTTAAAATTCTGCTTTTTAAAATTCTGCTTTTTCAAAATGTCCTTTGTTTTGTTATTCTTCTAAATAATAGAAATACCCATCAACACCCAACATTTCCTTATTTTTATTTGTTTTCAAAATTCTTATTTCGGACATTTTTATCAATATAATATTAAACCACGCTTTTTCACAAAAAGTCAGCACTTAACAGAAGGTAAACAAACAATATAAGAACCGTTGTAGACTGGTGTGGTGAAATTGTAATTCCTCATTTGTGATAGAAGTTCTCATCTCCAGGTAATATTTGATTGCAAACATATGTACAATGTATAACTGTTGTCAACTATAATTAATGTAGGTATGTACATATGAACGAATATGTTAAAAACAATGGGGCGCATATACTCAAATTGTGTAAAAAGTTTTACTAACTAATAACCATACCTAAATTTGACAATGAATATCCCACAATGTTCTGTATTACAAAATTCTGTATTAAAATATAATGTTAACAATGATAAAGAGGTCATGTAATTATTTTGAAAAAGTACAGAATTTCGACACCAACCCGAAAAACCTGCATACTAGAAGCCTGGAAAATGCAAACGTATAATATCTTTCATCCTTTCGTTACAAAATCTTAGCTCACTCACAACAATCCCAGTTAACACATAAAAATTGAATTTCTATTCATCCATACTTCTACTCGTACAACTTTGTTGACCTAATAATATTTGATAAAACCTTTTCGTAACAATGACAGCTACATTTTTCTACAAACGTCCACTTAGGTACTCGAACCTAGAAACTTCTTTATGCGTCTCGACGTGCATTGTTTTATTTGCAATTGCGAACAAAAAACTACATAAAATTCAAGAAAAAAAATTGCATTTCCTTTCAATGTTCATTGCGAACAATATATCTCATAAAATATGATAACTGATTTATGCCATACAATTTTACATAACACAAAACATCATTATTTTACTACTACAATTCAATTGCAATCTACACCAATGCAAATAAAATTTGACTTGAACAAAAATGTCTTGCAAAAAATGTCAATGAAATGGAAATTGGATATCAATTTTTCGGACAGCAATGAAAAAGTCAAAAATAAATCAAGTAAAATCGTAAACGTGCATTAACAAAAATACGAAAACTACAAAACCGACAGCAAAGCGATATTGAGATATCTACATAACATAACTGTAAACAATGAAAGGAAAATTTAAAATTTATAGAATTTTTATTGCAAATGACATTTCTACTGCTGCCTACAACTAACTGTGCTTAACAGGAGAGAAAGGCGGTGAAACGTGGCATAAAATTCATATATTGTGCATAGATATTGCATATAAAGTTCAAGCAGTTGGTGAATATTTCACCAAAGGCAAATACTAAGCATACGAATGCAATCAAAATATTTGATTCCTTTCATCAAATGAGAAATGCAAAGGAGAGCAAGCAAAAGTAGAATGTAATTTATTTGTTTTAATTGTACACTATTTGGACTTTGAAATTACATTTTAGATAGAGATTGGGAAGAATGTATGTCGAACCATATCAAATATTGCTTGATAAACCTAATAGGATTTCTGACTAACGCCGGGCCTAGCGTGTCTGTGTGTGTGGGTGTGAATTTATCAGCAACGAATCGGAGTCAAGAATTTGCCACTACAAACATTTTTGGTAGGCTTAAGAAATGCATAATACATAAATAAATATTGTGTTTTTTTTTTGACGACGCACAGTGTACCTTTTTGGGTAGCTGAGTGCTCGTCTGTAAATTTTGAACAGATGCCATCTTTTCAGATGCAGTTTTTAGTGAAGGGATTGAAATTCGAAACTGAAGTAAATTCTTTAACATAAGTTTTTCGAACTAATGTGTTTAGTATCTCGAGGTAGCTATACGGGCTCTCTGCTCCGCTAAAGTGACATCTAGCCTCGTGAAACGGTGCGAACTTAGTTCCGTCGGCACAGCGTCACTCTGATATGGAACGGAAGCGTTCATGGGGCCCGTTTTAATGTAACCTAGTTGCAAAAAAACACTAGGTAGGATAAGAAATAGCACGTGAAACAACAACACTAACTCGGAAAAATATGCGAGTTGAGCCAACTCGGTTATATGATATCCGACCTGAGATGTAGTGTTGTTAAGCAAAAAAAAACCGCTCTATTGTTAATGGGCTCTGGAAAAATGCTTGGGAAATTTCAATCAACTGTGAAATCTTGATTGTATTTCGTATATTTCACATAAAATTATGAATTAAAATATGTTTGTTATTTCAGAATGCAAGAAAAAATGCGCAAGAGATGGTCATGTGAGAAGACAATTGAGTATTTGAGATGCTACCTCGCCCGGAAAGCGGAGTTGGAGCACCCAAAAAGAAAGAGGTTGGCCTACGCGAACGTGTTGGAAGACATGGCGTCAATGGCGATCACGGTAGGTTCAAGAAATAAGTATATGTTTGAACAAATTATAATTATTAATTCACTACCAGGACTTTGAAAGAACGCCGCTATGTTTGGACAACAACAGCAGAACTGGCGCCAGGCCGTGCTTTGCCCCCTATATGAAGGGGTTCATGTGGGTTACAGACCGTTTGAAACACTTTCGAAAAATGTGCTGTCTGGAAAAAATAGCTAAGCTATCTAGGGTCCAGCTAATCGGCTTAATACTGTATGAAGCTTTGGTGACAGACATCCCTAACTTTCATATAAATTATTAAATTGCTCTTGAATTTCCTAAGTACACATATAACATTTTTTTACAACGAGTTCTTGACGAGAACTTAAAGCAACATAAATTTTTGACTGTAACTATTATATCATTAAAGAAAAACACCGTAAGTAACATAATAATATTTTATAAAAAATATACCATTTATTTTTGGTATATGAAGTCCTAACTATAAATAAATAACACATATATATTTATGATTACACATAATAACCGCCTAAGTGGAAAAATCAAAATTCGAGAAAAGTAGTTGTAAACATTTGAATTGGGGAAACCAAAATGTTTTTGTACACAACTTTTTAAAAAGGCCAGTTGGTGAGGTGTGGATTCCACATGCACATGTAATAGCAGAATACGATGGCATGCATAACTCGATTTGAACTTAAGTCGACTTAGGCGGTTATTGTTTGTGATCACAGATATATATCGTATGCTTCATTAACAAGAGACGCGTTCTTAAAAAACCAAGGGTATTATTTCCTAATACTATTGTATTATATAAAATAAAGGAGATTCACTGCTTGTTGCCTACGTATTACGTTTTATAAAATGAATCACTTTTTGCTGTGAATTTTCGAGAACGACGTAAAATGCTAATTTAGAATTGATTTAAAAGTTGAGTTTTTGCCAAAAATGATGGAATATGAGAATTGTGATTTGAGAACATGAAATTTGTTTGTTTCTTGATTAAGATTGGAATTTCTGTCGGAAATGAGGTATCCCATTTTCCTAAATACCCTTTCGAATTTAGTTGACCTTAGGCTTGCTTATGCCTACTTAACAATTCCGGACATGACTCGAGAGCCGTCAAATAAATAATCAAAACTCAAAAGGCTTTTATGGCATGCGCTGCTGCGTTTGGCAATCAGTTACCACCAAAACTCATTGAGCAGATTATTTAAGTGACAGCTCTCAAGTTATGCCCTATTCTGTTAAGCAGGCATAGCCAAGTCTTATTGCCGGGGCACATATGTAAGTACCTAAGTAACGTCTTGCGTAAATATTTAGTGCATTCGAACCTTCTACATGTAAATTATAAATATGGGAATCGAAAATAAATCTGTACAGTATTTTAAAAGTTATTATTATTTGTTGGTCAAATTAATTATCTCAGTATCTTTTGATGAATTAAAAAAAGAAAAATACATAGACCCTCAATAGTGTTGGAAAATAGTCCATAGTGATGGCAAAATAAAACTATCGATACCATCGATAGTACTATAGCTAGTTTCCCATCACTCTCTGAGCGAATTTTCCATCAACTAAATTTTGTTATTTTTTTCGTTCACTTATTCCTAATAATTTTAGCCATTTCTTCACGTACTTCGCCTCTTCTTCTTCACTACCTAACTAACTAAAGGGTGGGCCAAAAGAAACCAAGGGGTGTAAGAGTTTAATAACTTTTTCGTTTATTAATTTTTTTTTTTTTATTAAAACCCGCAGATCATCGGCAACGTCTGAATTTTGCAGTTAAATTTCAAGAGTTGGCCAGAAATGAAATCAACTTTATTAAAAATTTCATTATGTGTAATGAAGCTGATTTGCATTTGAATGGCTTTGTTAATAAGCAGAACTGTAGGTTCTGGGGTTCTCAAAATCCAAGAGCCATTCATCAACGCCAATTGCACCCCATCAGGTGTACAGTATGGTGTGGGATCACATCTGAAAATGTCTTTGGGTCTTACTTCTTCGAGAATGAAGATGGAAGTGCTGTAACCGTAAATGGAGAGCGGTATCGGTTTATGATAGAAAATTTTTTACGTTCTGCTCTTGAAAACAGACCTGGTATGCGGTTTCAGCAGGACGAAGCCACTGCCCATACTGCCCGAGACACAATGGCACTTTTAAGTCAAATTTTTGGAGGGCGAATAATTTCCAGAAATTCGCAAATTATTTGGCCAGCGCGATCGCCAGAATTGACAGCACCCGACTATTTTCTTTAGGGTTATTTGAAGGAGCGAGTGTATGTGAACAAGCCAGAGACAATCCTTGAACTCAAGGCAAACATTGTTGCAGAAATTCGAACGCTACAGCCACAAGTTTTGAAAGATGTTATGGAAAATGCTCTAAAAGGAGCCCATCAGTGCGAAGCTGAAAACGGTGGTCATTTAAGAGACATCATTTTTCATACTTAGTGTAAAAAAATTTACCTCTTGTATATTTTAATTAACTGAAAGAAAAAATAAAAAAAATTAATAAACGAACAAGTTATTAAACTCTTACACCCCTTGGTTTCTTTTGGCCCACCCTGTACTTATGCGCCAAGTTCCACGAAGTAGGTGAACAAATTTAACTATAGCGAACGTTGCCGCAGTGCTACGCAGCCTATTGTTATTATTTTAAATAATTATTGTTTTAAATTTAAAAAATTGGAGCATAAATTGGGAGCGTGTTCTCATATCACGATGCTAAAACTCCAGGTAAACGAAAAAAAAATTACTGGAAAATTATACTTTTTTCGACAATTAAATACAAATTTTGCCAGAAAAAATTAGTTTAAAAACCTAGCAAGAATTTTCGAAAAATATTTAATTTGGTTTTTTAAGAAGTTTTTTAAAAAACGCTTGGGTTGATTCCGATTATGCTTTCTCTGCGAATTTTATTTTTGGATGGCCTATAAAAGCAAATACCTTCGAAAAGGAACTTCGAAGTTATTTCGCTCCTTTCATCTCTAAATAAATGTGTGGGCCTGTGTCTATTTATGTGCAGTTGTTGGTCACATTACTGCTGTAAATATAAATACCATAGATATATGATATGTTAGTTGGCTTATTTTATTGAAATTTTCATAAAATTTTATTGGACATACACTCGTCGATGCGGTTGGTCATATTTGCATTGTTTTGCCTACGAATTTTTATTGGCGGCTGACTTTTAGTTTATTGCAATATTTGTTTGCATATACAGGCAATTTCGGTTTGTATATGTACATACATAGTTCGCAAATACACACTGATATCAAATGTTTAATAGATATTTGAAAAATGAAGATTCATACAATATAATACTGCAAGTTGTTGAATTTTGTACTGGGTCGTATAAATAATATTAAAAAAATGTCAGATCAATGGCACCATGCTTTCCACCACCTTCCAAGCATTGATATTTGAGCATAGTTGTTTAAAATTTATTTTAAAAGTGTGTAGTTAAAATAGCTTAAAAACACAAAACATTGCAAATGTTCAAAAATTGACAAATTATTTATAATTGAAAATTTTTGCGAAATGTAGTTACATGCATAAGTTTATGCGAAATTAAATGTGCAACTCTTTTTATAAGTCGTCAGTATTTGACCATTGATATACGAATCATTTAAAATAATAGGTACTCGTTTAACCAAACAAAAAAATTGTAGAAAATATTTATTACGTTTTTTAGTTGCTATCAAGGCACATTGAACCGGAAGTAGCAGGCAAATATCTAATTTGATTTATAAATTTAAGTATTTGCTGAATTGTCAAACTTAGTCTTAATTTTAAATTTTTTGGGAATATTCATGAAACAAAAAATGAAAGTAGTTACATCTTTCTTCTTTTTTTTTATTAAAAAAAACGGATATTTTAAGTAGAGGGTCATTTCTCATCCTATATAGGCAATTATGTACAAAATCGAGGAAATTCTTTGTTTTAAAAATCGATTTAAATATTTTTTCTAAAACCTTTAAGAAGATAGCCGAAGAAATTCAAAAACAAAAAGAGAGAGTTCACGAAATAAAACGATTCAGATAATATTTAAATTTTGACACAAAAAATTAATTTTTGTTTTCATTTAACTCCCTTCATTCACTCTATTAAGCCATATTTTTTTTTAACTTTGTTGCTGACTCATTCAACTTTGTTTTATATTTACCTTATTATTAAAAAAAAAAAGTAATCCGAAAAACTTCTTCACAAAAATAAAACCGTTTTAGAACTTTTTCATCTAGCCTGTTCCAAAAAACTTAAAAACTACAATTTTGATTTTTATGCATAGCTACTCTCCCAAAACTAAATTAAAAAATAAAATTTTACGCATTTCCACCTGATGTTCTGCATTTTATTTGATTGAAGCCCATTTTTTGGAAAAATGAAGCCGTTGAATTTTTTTAGTTTGTCGAACTCAATAGCATTCAGCGCTACTTTCTATTTTTTAAGCTAGAAAAAACGTATATCCTCAATATAATTTTATACAGTAATAACAGAAAAAAATCGTTTTTCTCTTAAAAATTTGGGAATTAGTTACTTTGGGCACTTAAAGAACTTTACCTCTATACCTTTCATAGATGCTTTGTATTTCGCCCGTTTTGCCCGCTTTATCTTTATTTTCGAATTGCGAAATGTTTTTTTTTGTAATCAAGGGTGGTAGGACGAAATACCATAATGTCAAAATATACTAGCACTAAACACTACGCTGGTTAATTTTAGTGGCACGGAAAACGTTAGAAGATCCGTTACTCGATTTAGAAGAAGTCGAAAAACAACAAAGCCAATGCCACTGACAGGTTACCCGCTGAGCTGTTCAAGTCCGCCTGCGAGGAACTTTAAAGTTCATGAACCATCCCATTTGCCAAATATAGTCGAACGAACGCGCGTCTGCTAATTGGAATTTAAATGTGTTCTGTCCAATCCACGAAAAGAATTGTCCTACAATATGCGCCAACTACCGTGGGACCAGTCTTCCTAACACTGCATTTAAGGTTCTGTCGAGCTGTGTAAAACTCTTATAGGGCAAGCCCTGAGAAAAGTGAATCAACACACACCAGCCCTTTATCGACCTTACTGCGATGCCTGAAAATATTATTCCAACGAAACTAATATGGATACGTACAATGAAGTTGAGAAACACCACCAGCTGAGACAGATTGACTCTCTGTCGTGCGACGCCCATTCGCGTCTTGGCCCCGCATCACTGTTGACATTAAAAATTGGAAAAATTGGAGGATTTTGTTTTTATGTGAACCAGCATTAACTTCGATAATGTCATCTTCGAGCTCCAACGTTAAATATCTTTTGCCACTTTAGGCTGAGTAGGCAAATGAGCTCTCGGCGAAGCCAATCCACACTCCATGAGTCTCTTATCGTGCCCGAGCTATCGTGTGACGCAAAAGCATGGGCGCTATCATCTAATGAAAGGAACCTTGGAATCTTTCCTTGTTACGGCGACTATCACTTTACAGCGACATAGACGGCCTAGTCCTGGTTGGAGTTCGATTAAAATATGAAAGAGGAAGTCAACAGCATTTTACACTGCACTAGTTTGGCTCAGCGGTGGCATGCTTACTACTTTGCCGCGTACCGTGATTCGATACCCGGTCAAATCTAAAGGTATTTTCGGAGATAAAGTTCATTATTCTAAAGCGCGTAGTACCGCCCCCATTTCCCAAAATTTGTATATAAACTTTTGGTGTAAACTGAATTTCCTTAACAGACGTATTCTTTTCTCCAACCTTATCCTATGTGTCAAATTTGTTTTTACAAATTTAGAATTTACTCTTTACAGTTACTAAAATATCGCTTTTTTTAATCATTTTAATCAGCCGTTATATAATAGGCAGGTAAATTTAGTATCTGTATTCCGAACATTTTAGTATCCATATTAAATTGGTTTTTAAGTTTCTTATGAAAATATAGTTCGTTCTATAAGAAAATGCAGATAAATTAAAATTTCAAACCTTGTATAAAATTCGTAAAAATTCCTCGAACATTTATACATTTTCGAAATTTTTAAGCAGAGTTAATAGAAAATTTTGGGTAATGTGAACGTCTGAAGTTGCTTAAAACTCCAGTTAATTTATCGGAATTTATATAAAATTCTTTTGTTGTATGAGAAAAAATGTTCCCTTACTTCAAAATCCTGAAGATGAGAGCGATTTTTGGAGAATCATGTAGAGAATGATGTTGTCAGATTTTACCCGAATCTTTTCTTCTGGTAAAATCATGAAAAGTGTCAAGCGATCAGCTGCAGCACAATAGTAAACGAAAATTGTACTTTGTCAAGTTGTTAGCAAAAAATATTCAAGCAAATTTTAATCACTTTGAAGCATCTGAACTAAATAAGCTTTTAATTTATTGGCTTCCCTATTTTCACTCTTTCATTTTAAATTAGAAAACTGTTTAACATTTTTACAGGTTTTGGTTTGCTACTCTCATTTTACCTCCTTTTTCTACTTCACAGTTTTACAGGATTTTACAAAAAAAGTACTGGATCAGAGCTAGTATTTATTACTACTGTCAACTATATTTTATTTATTTTAATTTTATATTTATTTCACTTTCGTTTATTGAGTTTATTTTTTATTTGTAATCAATAGTCTGAAGATATGTGGAGCTTCTATCACATTTTAGACAGTCAATGCTATTACAACGATGCTAGTCCGGAATGGATTGGATATGTATTACAACAAAGCATATTGTATTACAACTTTTAAAAAAAAGTAAATTATTTCTCATAACATTCCACTCTTTACTCTAAGTTGTTATAGTACCATTTAATAATCATCAATTATTTTCAAAATACTTGTTTTCTCACATATCCTTTACAGTTTATTGAGTATCGTCGCAGACTTAATATAATTTTATTGAAAATTCCACATTTTAAGCAAACATGAATTCGAATGATCAGCTCACAGCGATTTCTATCGTTTCAAATGTTTCAGCGACATTCCAAATTTTGCTAATCAACATAAATTAAATAACATCACCAAACAGAGATTTGGCAACAATAATGCAAAAATGCCTGTATACTCAAACGCATATACATACATATGTATTTAATGTAATAAGTGGTACATTAGGCTGTCCATTACTTAAAAAATTGATTTTTCTCGGCGTTTCCTATAGAAACTATACACATTGTTATTTAACTTTCTAGGATTTACTTTAATATTTTCCTTTTGCTTTTGAACCAAGCTAAACTTATACATACAAAATGTACATAGCAATATAAGAATAGAAATTGAGCGCTCTACATAAAATCCATTAAGCAATTTTAGTCTTAAATTATTTATTTTATTATTTAAATTATTTCTAGGACTGCTCGATGAATGCACAAAAAGTGTAGAGCGAGTGTTAGACAGAACATCATTTGACAGAGCTCAAAACAGTTAAGAGTAAAAGGCTAAACGAACGAAAACTCCACCGTTTAATCTATATCACTGAAAAATTAAACAAATCTTCCATTCGGTGAAGAAAATTTCAGGGTTTTTTATATTCACTTCCATTTGTTTAGTTTTTTGTTTGTATACTCCCCAATCCAACTGAAAAAACAGCTAACTTTTGTGCTGCACTAAATAACACCAGCTAAGAAGGTAGAGGTGCGTGGTCTTGCATACTCAAAAAACACAGCTTAGTACAAAAAAAACTTCATCGAACACATTAGAGTACTCCAGTGCATTCATCGAACAGAACTCCTATCTTCACTACTACAGTATTCGTTGAAATAAAAATTATATATTAGGTCTAGTAAAAAAAAATCCATTAATGAATGTTTCATTAAATTTATTGCATTATTTAGCGTAGTTAGAATTTCCCAATTTAGTATAAATATCCACTGTTTTGTAACTTCATAATGGCACTCTCATAGAAACGTTCGTTCCTATTAGCAAAAAACTGGGACAGACGATTTTCACAAGCTTCTCGAAATTTTCACCATTAAAATCGATCGAGATAGACAGGAACAGGTAATAACCACTAGGTGACAGGCCTGGACTATAAGATGGATGCATAAGAACCTCCCGACCGAGTTAACGGAGCTTTTGGTGAGCCACTATCGATGTGTGTATCCCGGCGTTGTCCTGCTGGTATTCAACCTTATGTAAATGATTCAAATCGGGTTTTTGTGCAAAGTTCAACTCCTGCGAAATCGAAGCAGTCTAACTCGACGATTCCCATTATTTATTTGATATTTTCGACAATTGACTTTCTGGAATTCGATAGTCGACTAGTCGATTATCAACTTTTTTGATGGTAGGTAATCGACTAGCCGAAATTATACGGTCGAAAGAATCGCATGGAAGCGGTTAGTCGATTACGTGAAGTCGACTATTTTTTTTAAACAACTTTTGCTAATAGATTAACCGATTAGTCGATTAATAAGATTAGAGCTCTTAAATTCTCCTCATTTCTAGCGCAAACGGCCGGCGATATCGTTCAATTTCTCTATAAATGGCAGTAATAGCAGTAATGTTTAATCCTTAGCTCATCAACTTATTTAGTGGTATTGATGTGAAACTTCGTATGAGTCTTCGGGTGGTTTCATATTGATACAGCTGAATGATAAGTACTGGATTCAATGTGATTCTATAATCGCACCTGATGAAGTATTGTGAAGGAATTATATATGGTGGAACTTAACTTGGATGGTCATGGTATTGTCATCAAGCGTAGTGAAGAGGCAGATAATCTACTGAGCAACATATTGACTGAGCATGTAGTGAATATCCGTGATACAAACTCAAAATTTCTGGCATGACACCAATCATCTTATTGGTAACAGAAGGCTTACCGAATTCGATAGTATCTCACATGCTAAAGAGTGCTAATAATTAGACGTCAACCAGTGATGTTTTATTCTCGACTCTAAAGAGATTGCTGAT